>LR750496.1:83744-284844 GCA_902729485.2 Mus minutoides | reverse complement strand
AGGCCATGTGCCAACATAGTGACTGTCCCTAGTGCTTGGGAGTATAGGGCACCTCCAGAGATTGTCATATGAGTGTTGTGCTGGGCTGCTCGCCATACCATCTGCACCATAGCTATCTGAGATCTTATATTGCTGCAGAAATAAATTGTAAGATATATCCCAAAGACGCGAATGAAAGCAAAAAAAAAAAAAAAAAAAAGGTACTGATTTTTTTTTTTAACTTCATAAACTGAAACCAAAATTTTTAAAAATTTGATATGACTTCGTGTCCCATCCTTTCCTCCTCCCTCCACCCCATCCCCAGTCCTGAGAGTGTGTTCGACAAGATTAAGGAGCAAGAGTTGTGAGCTGAGTTGTGAATAAAGGTCAATAAAGAGCAGCAGGGGTTCTTCCCAGCTCTTTAAATTGCCTCTACAGTTCCCTCTGAGGTCTTGTGGGCCGGGCTCCTGGGCTGACCATCTCTGTATCCTGCTGACTTGTTCCCCAGGGCTTCTGTGATGACAAAATAGCTCTGATGACAGGCTCACAGACTTCCCAGCTAACCAGAGCTCCTAGCACTATCCAAGTCTGGGTAGTGACCAAGAGTGTTTTATGTCTTCAGGCCCCAGTTTCCTTATCTGTGAAAGGACTCTCACTCTCATTCTCATGGCTGGTTTTTTTGTTTGTTTTTGTTTTTGTTTTTAAATAATTAAGAAAATATTTGTGAAGGCCTGACCAACACGCGGTAGGAATCTGAGAAGTGTTTCTCTCTCTTTTATCTCTAGTTGGTCACTTCCTTGGCCAAACCACCTCTCAGGGAGGGGACACCGCTTTACTGACTCTCTATGCTAATTTGTGATTATTGTCCTGACTGACTACACAATTCAGTTATTCAGTGGCTACATTGCACCTCAGGATCACTGAGGTAGGACTCAAAAAATCTGACTTTTAATCTCGTGCAGTTAAGATGGATATCCCTTCTCTACAGTGTTAGATGTACTCTATTAAGAGTCTGTGTCTGAGGATTTCTCCCTTTCTGTTGGCTGTAAGCACACGGAGCGTTAAGATTTACACTCAGTTGCTCATTTGTGATCCCTACTTTTCCAGACCTGAGTAGCCACATGAAGTTGCTGCAGACACTGCTAGATACACTGCAGAGACATAGAGGTTTCTAACTTTGCAGAAAATCCCATTCTGCCATGTGCTTCAGTAGATGGCTCCGTAGAGGAGGAAATAGCAGGAGTTTCTCAATGAACCCCTTGTTCAGGTATCCCACAGACAAATCATCCCCATCCCCAACTTTATCGGCTTCTCTTGACAAGATGTGGCGACGGAAGGGAACATAAACATCAGGGGATCCTTTCAAATGGATTCCAGCCGCTAATCAGTTCTTCCCAGTTGGTTAAGCCAGGTGACGAACCCAATTCCCTTGTGCTGACAGCCAAGATAATCAGGCACCTTCTTTGTTCATTATGCTGTCTTTAACCCAAGCATTCTTATGCAGGCCCGCATTTAGTGATCGCTCACTGTGACGGCACACTAATGAAGAAATAAAACACACTCTCCGAGACTCATTCTTCTGGCCAAAGTGAGACTCTGCTCCACTGGCTTGTAAAATCAGATTTTTGTTCACTTGGGGAACAATTAGACCAGGTAAATACAAGTCCGCACCAGCTAATTTTGAAGGAGACACCCAAAAGTTCACACAATCCACACACCTGGAAAAATTAAGAGTTTGGAGGAGTTTTGAGGGAACCTCCCCTTAGTCTAATATGAGTGTATGTGCTTCATTCAGACTGAGATGTTTCAGTCTGAGTATTTAAAAAAGAAGTAGTCAATACCTGTTCAAAAGAAGGAAGGAGCCTAATGCTAAAGATTGATACTAGTATTCATTACTATTATTGTTGTTGTTATTCCTTTCTTCTGGGGATTGAACCTTAGGCCTTGCTAAGCAAGAGCTCTACTGTTGAACCCAGACATCCAGCTCTTTTTAATTTAATTAGAGATGAGAATCTTGTTAAATTATGTGGGCTAGCCTGATCCACCCACTTCATCCTCCCAGTTATGATCATTCAGGATGGTAAGTGGGTGCCACCCAGACCCAGCCAGAGCAGTGCTACTCTTCACATCACTGTGGAAGAAGCCCTATGAAAGCCACTCACAGGTTAGTAGAGCTGAGGCTAGGCCTGAGATTCTGCATCTCTGACAGTTTTGCAGGTGACCGTGTGTGACTGGTAGGTAAACCAGCTATCCATGAGTCATAGGTTCTCTGTCTGAGGGCAGGAGCTCAGAGATGCTCTTTCATGCCTGTAACTTTCAGCTAGTGGAAAACTCTAGAAGGATATTTCAAGGACCCAGAACATTTGCTCCTAATGAAAATCAAATAGTTCATTTGTCTCCTGAAAGTAACCCAACCCAGTTGGAGGTCATATAACCAAGTCCCCTCACTGTGTATGCTTTTGGTTTGGATTTTTGTGGTTCTTCCAGACTCCCTATGGATTGATGTCAGAGAGCAGAAATGTAAATGCGTCTCCCACATTCCCTCAGAGCTTGATCAGAGGAGAAAAGCACTGTAGTTTTCTGGCAATGTTGCCTGGAGAGAGAGAGAGAGAGAGAGAGAGAGAGAGACCCACGAAAGCAGTGAAGCTGAGAATCACTTTTTTTTTTTTTTTTGGTTTTTCGAGACAGGGTTTCTCTGTATAGCCCTGGTTGTCCTGGAATTCACTTTGTAGACCAGGCTGGCCTCGAACTCAGAAATCCGCCTGTCTCTGCCTCCCGAGTGCTGGGATTAAAGGCGTGCGCCACCACGCCCGGCAGAGAATCACTTTTTATTCCAAACAGGAATTGATTAATTATTTAATTATAGTTTTTTTTTAATTAATTTACTTTTTTTTGAAAGAGGGTGTCAGGTAGCCCAGGCTGGCCTTTCATTCTCTCTATTGACTAAGAATAACCTTCAACTCTTTCTTGATCCTCTACTTCCTAAGTCCTGGGATCATAGCATGACAGGAGCCACCTCCCCCCCTGGTATGGTATAATAATAATAATAATAATAATAATAATAATAATAAATGCACGTACTGTAACTACGAAGCTACCTAGCCTCCTTTCCCCTCGAATTTCCCTTTCCCTTCTAAAATGCTGTCTGGCTTTCTTCAAGATTGAGAAGGCTCCCACGCAAGAACAGGAAGTCCTTTATGACCTTTGTGCTTAGCTGGTGTTCAGTGATTGTAGTGAGGAGGCTGTGCCAACTAATATTATGTTTAAGGAAACTGTTGCAATTTCTGATACACTTCAAAATATGTAAGCAACATACCTCATGAAGGAAGTCATTAGCTTTGTATTCCTTAAGGAAAAAAAAATCTAAACCCACAACTGTTATTTTACTCCTTTGCTTAGCCCTGTTCACAGAGCGGGTCTCTATCATCTTCAACTGAAATATAAATCCTTTCTTTTCTGCTCTGTTTCACGTGTTGGGTGAAACTTATCAGTGTCCAAGATCAGAGGCACTCTGAGGATGAGAGATGATAACTTTTCCATTGCCAACTTGAAGGGTCTCTGTGCACCTGTCTCTGAGTAAGTGGCCTTGAGTAACTCTATCAGCTGTTCCAAACAAACAAGAGTGATTGACACTTAGTGGCTTAACCCCCCCCCCGCCCCCCCAAATCGTAGCTTTTAAGGCAGTCCACACTGGAAAACCTTAAGGCTAATAATAATAAGCACAAATGTACCTGCAGGTGAAGGGCAGACAGCGATTGAAATGGCCGAGCTCCAAGCAAGGGATGATACTGACTTTTTGTGTCTGCATTCATTCCTCTTCTGTAATTGAATTTAGCGTGCTGCTGTATTTCCTCTAGAAAGTGTATTGTTTTAAAATCACCATTTCAGTTCTATTACTCAAAGCCCTCACTTCTAATGCTGCCTGGCAGTTATCAACATAATGAGCCATAATGAAATGATGAGCAATCTTCAGTGGAAACCGAGCGCCGGTCCCACCGGTGCTGTGTGACTGTGTTGTTAAAATCGGAATGCAAATTAAAATAACAACGTCCTTACTAGCTTCCAAGGTCAGAAGGAAACTGTACCTCCCCCCTTTCTTTTTTTGAAAGGTGCTCTGATTTGGAGAATCTCATATCCATTTTTGAACAAGCTCTTGAAGATGCCCCTGATTTTCGGTTCAATTCTTCCCCCACCCCAAAGAGTTATATGCTTAGCAATGTGGCTTAGGGATTTGGGGGCCTAAGCCGTAGGATAAAAGGCATCCTTCAGCTTCAAGTACACTACATCTTTTCCTCCCCATCTGAAACAAGTATTCCTTTTTACTTTGGGGTTGCAAATAGCTAATACAGTAATGGGAGGTCATTGTATGGACAGGTCAGGAAAGATGGGTCATAACCAGTTTGGTAAAAGAGTAAGACCAAAAATCTTGCCAAGTGTTCATGGGAGTTTCAGGAGATCTATTGGGTGATCTTCAACTGTTTTATCATCTGTGCCATCAGCCCCTTTTTGTACGGGAATGCTCGATTTCCAAGATTTGCAGGGGAAATCCTTCATATTATATACTAAATAGCATAATAACGTAATTTGTTGATTAAGGTGGAAATCAAGTTGAGATACCCACTTTCCCCCATCATAATTGGGTTTCAGTTCACTGCTTATCACTCAGGTGGGAATCTAGGTTAAGTAACCTAAGACGTTATGATGAGCCAGATACAGATGTCATCCTGTCAAAAAGTTCAAGGTCTGACATGACCTCCTGGTTAAGCCATGTCCTTGTCTCTCTCTAATAACTGCCTTTTAGCATTGTGAGGACAAAAAGAGCAAGTGTAGCAAGCATCCTTCTGTGAAGACAACTAGGAATTGAGGACGTTGGGAGGGAGGCACTGGGCAGGTGGCTCCGTGGGCAAGGTGCTTGCCATTCAGGCTTTGAGAACCTGAATTCAATCCCTAGAAGCAAATTTAAGAAGCAAGGTAGGGGTGACAGCTGTGCACTCCCAGCTTTGGAGAGATGGAAGGAGCAATGATAAGGGCATATCTCTGTTCTTCAGAGATCTTATCAGTGAGCTGAGGCCACCCTGTGAAACAAGGTGTATAAGGAGCCCTGCCTGAGATTGACCTCTGACCTCCACACAAGGGCTGAATGTAAGGTACTAGATGGGTGTCAGTCAAGCCGTGTGCTCTCAGGTTATTTAAAGAGTTTGAAAATGTCATGCTATTCCATAAAGATCGCTTACCATCTCATCGAATCCTCCCCTCTGACCTACTTTTCAATGCACAGGAATAAACAATGTACTGCATATTCAAGGAGGAAATGCAGAGCTGTGAGGAACATTGATCTTTGCTCAAGAGAGAGGGCTCGGATAATCTGCCAGTGCCATTTAGCTAAGTTATTACGATTTCTCTACCCCCATGAATAATTAGGAGTGGCTTGCCATCAAGCAAGCCCCGTCATTTCTGGATGGCATCTCTGACAGTCCTCACTGAAGCCATACAGTGGTTATGCACAGCATGCTTCTTTGAAACAGGGTCAATTATACATTTTTCTGAGCTCCCCTGGGGTGAGAACTGAGGATGTTCCTTGCTATCAGCATTTTGATTTCCCTCTCAGCCTGTTCTCCTGCTCCACCTGCTATCTAGTGCCCAGCAGAATAGGAATAGAGGATGGAGTCTCATTGAGGAGCTATAATGGCTCCTCTCACCCCCTCCTGTGATCTTCTCCAGGGAAGGAGACTTTATCAGAAACTCCTAGTGCCCTGTTGGGTGGAAGGTAGGAGCTGGGCAGAGAGAACAGCTCAGTGAAGACCAGAGAGAGTGCTCTTCCCACTTTGCTTTGGAGTCTGAATTTCTGATAAAACTGGAACCAACTTGCTGTATTAATTTGGTTGAGTTTCTTAGCCTGCCTGCTCCTCTCTCTCTCTCTCTCTCTCTCTCTCTCTCTCTCTCTCTGTGTGTGTGTGTGTGTGTGTGTGTGTGTGTGTGTGTGTGTGAGAGAGAGAGAGAGAGAGAAGACCAAAGCTCAATATAAGCTTTATTTGCCACAAGGCCCCACCCACTAACTACACCTAGAGCTCACCATATTAGCGAGGCTGGTTGACCAGTAAGCCCCCAAGGGGAACGAACACTTGTTTCCACTTCTTCTTCCACAGCACTGGTGTTACAGTATCACCATGCTGGCTTCTAGGTGGCTGTGGAGGGTCTGAACTCAGGTCTCCACACACAGCTTTACCAGCTAAGCTTTCTCCCACCCTGCTTTGCTTCTGTTCATAGCCATTTTCTGTTATCAGCTTGCCCTGATATTTATTAAGTTTGTATTCTGGTATTAAATTTAAGATAAAGTATGCAACCATGTTGTAAGAATATGTACAGGCGTGATGCACACACAGCTCAGCTAATTCCTGAATGAAGTACCAGTCATGCTTTCCTTGCTCCTGTATATTTCCAAGCGCTCATGTGCAACTGAGAATCCATAAAGTACTTCAGCTATACTCTAGTCATCTCATATACAGCAACAAAACGTCGGGTCAAACCAAGGAAAAAAAAAGAAAGAAAGAGGAAAAAAAAGGACAAAGATTCTTGGAGAGGAGAATGGCAGAATAGAAGAAGTAGAGAAAGGGTAGACCCTGGCGGAATGTCAGGACGCTGACCTCTATGGGAAGTTAAGGCTTCTTCATGACAGCAACAAGTGATGGATGTGTCCAAATGGTTCAGCTTTGAAATTATGGACAGCTCTGCCTTGGCACTCTTCATTGTTAAAACACATAAACTGCTGTGATAAAAGGTTCTGCACCGTTCATAAATCTCAAACATGGTATCCCTGGACAGCAGTCTTTATGTAAACTAACCCAGCCGTCAGGGTCAAGAGAAAGCAATTAGTGGTGGCAACATATACAGCTGTCAGGGGGGAAAAGCAGGGGCTTCATTTCGAAGTCCAAACTTACACACCCCCAACTGTTTACTCTGTCTTACAACCTGTCTTTCAACCAGAGAGAGATTAACAACAAAAGCTTATCTGAAGGGTTGAAGGGCTTTCCAGCTAAGACACTGAAGTATTATTGACAGCCCCCAAAGTTGTGCATGCTCCACGAAGCCTTATGAAATGGAACTGGAGCCCCAAGGTGCCTCTTCCTCAGAAGATAATGTCTTGTAACCGGTTGCCTTGGCATTTTATCGGGTGACAGTTGCGCTTAAAGAAATTGATCATGTTAAGAGTTATGTTTCTGCCTGGGCTCCTGGGATGTTCCTTGCTACTTCCAGAATTAATTTCATGGCTCAGGCATTGAATTTTAAAATGATGATTAAAAATCAGTTAAGTATTAAAAATCTGTAATGGGTCTAGATGCAATGGTGCCACTGGAGCCCTGATACTGTGACTCTCCTGTCAACTAAGACTCCTTGGTTACAAACTAGATTTTTTTTTTTTAATTTTAATATGAGACTGGCACTTAGTATTTTTTTTTCTGTCAGCTCCCCCCACCCCTCGACTCTTACTCTCTCTCTCTCTCTCTTTCTCTCTTTCTCACAGGATATGGCAATGATGGTTCTGATTAAGGTAGCTGTTACTATCCAGATAAAGGACCTATCATTTACTCAGTCAGCTGACCTAGGCTGTTAAATACCACCAGAGTGCAGGGTATTATGGGACTATAAACAAACCATGGGCTTCGGACAAAGCTTTTAGTAGGTAAAGTCCTTGTCAGCAAGCATGAGGATAGGAGTTCAATTCCCAAAACCCATTTTGAAAAAAAAGATTTATTTATTTTTATTTATGTGAGTACACTATAGCTGCCTTCAGACACACACCAGAAGAGGGCATCAGACCCCATTAAAGATGGTTGGGAGCCACCATGTGGTTGCTGGGAATTGAACTTAGGACCTCTGGAAGAACAGTAAGTGCTCTCAACCACTGAGCCAGCTCTCCACCCCCACCCCCACCCCCCAAAAAAACCCAGTTTTAAAAATTGAATATGGTAGCATGCTCTTGTAACCCTACCTGGCCAGCCTGCTTAACCTACTTGTCATATCTAGATCCAGGCAAAAATAAGGGAGCGTGGCTAGAAATCAAAGTGAACAGCCTGAGAGGAAGGGTTCTTGATGGTCTCTGGCTTGCACATGTACAAATACACACACATGAACACACTCAAAAATAGTAATAAACCAAGAAAGATGAATGGAGGCTAATATTCTCACAGGAAGGAAATGAAAAGGTTATGTGATGGGCTGCCTTAGGGTCTGTTAGCACTTTGATGCCAGTTGTCACAAGAAATTGAATTTTCGGATTTTTCTGTGGAACTTTACACCATATGTCTGTTAAATCCACATCCAAATGGAATCATCATATAGGGGTTGGGTGGAGTCCACTAGCTACTCTTATGCTGCCTTTACCCTCCTACGGGAGTAAGTTCCCATGATGGAACACATCACTGGCCAGATCCATGGTTAACTAGTGGTTTTAAAGTCATGTGTGTATATGTGCATGTGCAGGAGATGTGCCTGTGAGTGTACTACCAGAGGAGACCAATAGAGAGCTGGAGTTACAGGCAAGTGTGAGCCACCCAACATGTGCCGGAAACCAAATTCAGGTCCTCTGTATGTGCTGCCGTTTCCCAAAGGAGAAGGCATATTTAGTGAAGGAGGAAGAAAACCCCGCTTGCGACATAACGTGCGATATTTTATGATAACAACACTATGTACTGTGATAACCTTTTGTATCTGCCATAATTTGGCTAGAATTTCTTACTGTCGAACTCTTGCCCACTGAGTGGAAGTTGACGTGCCACACGAAAACAATAATTACCCGTCGTAACACCTTTCACGAGCACCTGCTAGGTGATGTGGAAAGCGGTTCACACCACTGAAGGAAATGAATGTTCATTTAAACTTCTCCACAGAGGCAAGAGGTGCTGTGCCCATCTCTGTCAGAGCTGCGGGAAGTGATGTTCTGTGCATCGCATTCCTCTCTCAGACAATGACATCAGGTTTAACCTCAGTTTCAGAAATCAGTATCACTTATGGCTTGCCAGTCTGAGCATCCTCTCTTGACTTATGCTGCACTTAATGTACATAGAAATATATTCATATTTGGAGGTACCTGTATTTACTATGCAATAGCAGAATACCTGATTTATGGAAAGAAAAGATGATTTATTGTTGCTTGGAGTTAAGGGGGATGCTAGTCCATCATGGCAGCAAGTCACAGGAGTGGCTCTCTGTGGTTGCAGCAAAAACAGGTGTGGCTGGTTACATTGTTGCAACAGCCAGGAAGCAGGGAGCAAAGGTCATAAAGCCATCATCATTTTAGCATCCCTCTTTGTCTAGCAAGGCTTTACCCCTTAAAAGTTCCACAACCTCCTCACATCGCCAGAGAATGCTAAGTATGCAAGCACACAAACTTGTGGGTGTTTCCATAGTGCCACAGACCTATGGGGGAGAAGGAATATCTATTCCAGAGGTTCTTAACCTGTGCGTCCCAATCCCCATGGGTTCAACTAACCCTTTCACAGGACTCACCTAAGACCATTGGAAAACACAGGTACATTATGATTCATAACAGTAGCAGGAATTTCAGTTAGGAAGTACCAATGAAAATAATTTTATGCTTCCACAACATGAGGAACTGTGTTAAAGGGTTTTAGCGTCAGGAAGGTTGAGAAGCACAGATTAATCCCTCCAGGAATCATTGACAAGCTATGGCCAATTTCAACTGCCATCTACTTTTGCCAAGTTTTCTTGGGCAGAGCCGTGCCTCATGGTGGAGATACTTGCTGTGGCTGCTGAATGGTTGTTGCCAAGAGCATATGGCCCATAAAGAATAAAATATTTACAATGTGGCTATGCAATAAAATGTTCTTACAAAGGAAGAATGCTGACCTTGCTCTATTCATAAATTAAAGGTTATTACATTTGCCTTTTGTTTCTGGTAGTATAGTTATTATCTGTGCCACTAAATTATATTAAAAACAAGAAAGGCATTCAAAATGCGAAAACTTTAAAAGCGTTTCACATGCCAGCCCCATTCTTGGAAATGCTGGGGTGCAGAGACAGAGAAGGTTGAGCTTATATGTGAATGCCATGGGGAGATTTATAAGTGTGATTCAAAATGAAATCAGAGTGTCTTCCCTTACGGGCCTTCAGCATTTGATCATTTCATATTTAAAAAATGGCTTAATTTGGCGATTAAAAATAAAATTAAATGAAGGAGGGAGCTCTTAAAATTCTATTAAAGGCAAATGTGATGCTTCCTTTGGAAATGTTAGAGTCCACTTCTTCCAGGGAGATTTTAGCTAGTTTTATGGTAAAATCATCACCCGAGAAGAAAGCAGAAGAGAGACTGGAGCCATTCAGTTCTGACTTGACAAAGCTTTAACTGGGCAAGGCCCTTTTTTAAACTCCCAGGTGCAGTGCCTAGTCACAGTGCATAAGAACAGGGCAGGGCAGGGTGTCTGCTTGCCTATAAATCTAGTGCACACACATACTTTGTATTTCGATGTCTTTAGCCTCTGTTTCTTCTACAAATCCTCTTTCTACCCAGGAATCTATCACAAATGCATTAGGATGAGTTGAGGTGGCTTTGTTTATTTGTTTGTTTGTTTGTTTGTTTTTTCTTTCTCCCTTCCTACAGGTGAGGAAACGTGGTACATGATAAACATTTGTTAGATATACAAGCATTCTACACCCCCTCCAGCATTAGTAGCCATTGATACTGAGCACATAGCCTTTCCTTCCTTTTCCAGTCTGGTTAGTCTATGGGAATGA
This sequence comes from Mus minutoides, assembly GCA_902729485.2. Lineage (NCBI taxonomy): Eukaryota > Metazoa > Chordata > Mammalia > Rodentia > Muridae > Mus > Mus minutoides. The sequence continues at coordinate 274,113 of LR750496.1, read as the reverse complement.
GTTATTCAAAGACAGTCCTTCACACCCAGGCTTTGTGCTAATGAACCTTATGGGAGACACTGAATGGTTCAGCCTTAACTCAAGGAAGCCTGTGTATAGCCACACAGTACAAGGCATACTCAAGCACCTTGTTTGCTTGCTATCCATCCATCTACTCACTCATCAAACATGTATTGCGCTTTCTCTGAACTAGATATTTGGAAATAGTGGTAGACGATGGGAAATAATGAATTCATTGATTCCCTTGAGGATGAATGAGGTAGACACAGGTGATAGGTGGGGACAGATGTGGAGCAGATGTCTGGCAAGGAAGAAACCATCAGCCATCCTAAGGAAACTGGGTCACAGAAGCAAGGGGCAACAATATGAGTGGTACCCTACTTGCTGCCAGCCTTGTATTCAGGCTGGTATAGATAGAAGCCACTTTGTTCCTCACAGTGACCCTTAAGCAACCTGCTGTCAGTGCATGTTCAATAAAAGTGGTATAGACAGAAAGATTGGAAAATATGATTGCATTTTGCAGTAGCTTTTTTATTGATATAAAAGTTATATAGTCCTCTCACTATGCATTTGGGACTGGCCTTAGGACCTTCAGGGATCACCCATGTCTAATGTGATATGAGCAATACCATTATCCCATATATGTTAAATATTCTTCGGGACAATTATAACTAATATTATACAATGCTATCTAAGTAGTTATACTGTATTAAAAACAGTTGACTGTTTATGTTCATGAAAACACTTTTCTTTCTTTTGTTTTTTGAGACAAGAGTTTCTCTGTGCACCCTTCCTTGGCTGTCCTAAACCTAGACTGGGCTGGCCTCGAACTCACAGAGATCTGGAGAACATAGTCTTTCTTGAATGCTTTCAGCTAGGTGGCTAGATCCATGGAAGTAGAACATGTGCAAACAGGAGCCCTGCTACACTTAGAACTGGAAACTCCACTCATCGATACTCCATCTCCGACCAGGAAGGCCATTGATGTCAGAGACTTGATGACTACGAGAGCTGCAGATACAAACCTTAATTAGAAGAGAAAGAAAATAAGTCATTATTAGAGTTTTTCTTTTGTATGTTTTTTTTATTTATTGACTGAGATTGCCTCAGTGAGGTTAGCTGTAGCTGAAGACCTAGATTGGCTTTGGCTATCTTTCAAGTCCATCCTTTTACCCCTTCATTGTCTTCAGAAGAGAATTTTTTTTTTTTCTTTTCCGAGGAAACAGTGGCTCTTCATTTAAAATGAGGAACACACTTATTCCATGCTTGTCATCTTTTAATTGGCAGGAGTTAGAAAAAGAAACCACAATCCCACAGATGAAACACAGCCACCATTATGATTTTAGCTTGTAAAGCATTGCATTCTTTTCCGGGTCTTTGTGTAGGCCAGTGTGGTACTCATACAGGGCAGCGATTTCCATGTTTCATTTCCCCCTTCATCACACAACTGTAATCGTCCAATTTGGGCACTGATGCTACTATGTCCTCATCATGGTCTAAGACAGCAAAATATGACACAGGAGAGTGCAATTCTCTAAACCAGCCCTGTAGGCACCATTGAACTTGAACTTTGTTCTCTCCCCTTCTTTAAACATTTACCTCCAGGCCTTCTGTAAGAACCAAGAAGGCAGTTGGAGACTTGTTTTCATATCAACCCCCACTTCCGAAATCCTCCTGCATCTTTGTGCTGCTTCCCCAATGGCTGTGTTACATCTCCGCATCCTGTGACCATTTAGTTTTCTGCTCCATTTCTTCTCTGTTCAGACTCCGCCAAGCCCCGGCCTACATACTAATTACTGACTTTCTGCCTCTGCAGTGCTCGGTTCATTGTGTCACATTTTCCCGTGTGAGAGTGGACTGGAGCCTTGGCAAGAGGGTTAATGGATTTTAGAGTCACTCTTGTTTATCCCTGCAAGGCTCAGCAAAGTGAGAGCCAGTGGCTGACCCATTTTGTAAAACAAACTGTGGCCAGCTTCAGCTGCAGTCCAGTGATGGCTTGCAGGGTAGTGGTCACAAGTCACAGAATTTGAAGAGTGGAAAATGCTCACCCTGACTTAAAGTAACACTTCTGCCTCATAGGGCAGACTAGGACACAGTTCTTTGTGACATCAGTAAAATTCTCTCATGAATTATATTGTATAAACTTTCACTACTTACTATATGTCTACTTCTGCCTCTTAGTTCTTTCATATTTAACATTTAATACTCAACACCAGGGCTGGAGAGATGGTTCAGCGATTAAGAGCACTGACTGCTCTTCCAGAGGTCCTGAGTTCAAATCCCAGTAACCATGGTGGCTCACAATCATCTAGAATGAGATCTGGCACCCTCTTCTGGTGTGTCTGAAGAGAGTGACATTGTATTCACATACATAAAATAAATAAACCTTAAGTCTTCCACTTAGGGAAGGAGTAGGGCTGGAGTGAGAAGTAAAATAAATAAATAAATAAATAAATAAACAAACAATACTTAACACTATATTTGGCTCTGAGTGTCTGACATTTTCAGTAAGTAATTCCATTTATACATTCTGAAGTCATTTATTCATTATTCTCTATCCTAGCTGCTATGTTCAAGACCATATATTCAGTCTTAAAATCTAAATAAGAGAACGTTTGTTTCTGAGGGTTTTATGAAGAAGACTTAGGGTTAACACAAATTTTGCAATAGTTCTGTTAGTTTTTTTTCATTAAGATTGGAAGGTTGGGGGATAGATCTTGCAGCTAAGAAGGTTGTAGATAATTGGTCTCCAGGGGAGACAAGGAGAAGCTGCTTCCCTTTTTAAAATAAGGTCTTTAATTAAGCTGTTTGAGAGAGAAGAAAGGGAGATTTCCCACACAGGTTTCCACCAAATCCATTGGCCCCGTTTATCACTGAAAGCCAAGCAATAAAAGGAGAATGTGACTGTATGGCCACAGGCTACCTGTTTCACCTCTGTCTCCATTATTGCTTTGGACCAAATTCAGTGTTCCATTGTGGCTAAAGGGGAAAGCGGTCTCCAGTTAACTTCCCTTCTCCAAGTGAAGGAGATTATCTTCATAGCAGTCATCACCAAACCCTGTGTGTGTATGTGTGTGTGTACATATGTACATAGATATGTATACTTACACACCACACACATGTGGGTATATGTGGCATGTGTATATTTATATACCTATATACATATGTGTGATTATACATATATATGTGTGTATATGCATGTGTGGTTTGTGTGTGTCTGTATATGTCTGTAGAAAGAATTGGTAGGTCTCACAAAAAACTCATTTTTATGAAAATTTAGATTGGCTCTTGATCATGTTTTTTTTGTTGTTGTTCTTTGTTCATTGTTGTTTTGTTTTGTTTAGATTAAAGACATGTTTTAAACTTTTGAAACTGAATTAGACCAAAGAAGTCCCTCCTTCCTCCTTCAATCCCAGTCCCTACTTGCCAGCAGTTAGGACTTAGTCTCTTGGCTAAAGGGTCCACGGTCTTATCTTTTACTGTTTTCCAACTACCTGTAGTGCTTTGAGTAACCAGTTGTCAATCATGATCATCATCATCTTTGTTCACATATCAGAAACCTTTTGATGTCAATGGGGATGGATGTGCTTTTAGATAGCCCGGTGCGGCCCTAATCTATCAACGAGCGAGAGGAGGTATCTGGTAGTCAAGGACAGCCCTGGCCCAGCTCTGAGACCTCTCAACAGCTGTATATCTTTTTGACATCTTTGAAGTTGTGTTAAACCAGTTCCTGCTAATTACCCAGTAATGGTTTAACGCTTACCTGCATCTGGGACTGCAGACCTATATCTATATAGCTCTAATCATTTAATTTGCTATTGGTAATGGGTTCTAGTGAGCAACCAGAACACATCTTCAAAAGCAGTCTCTAAGTATTAATTTTCCAGCCCCCACAGCTCTGGGAACTGGAATCCATTTGTAGAGCTGACTCTCAGAAAGTAAGATGGAGACCAGATAACGTATGCTGCTTTGCTGCCAACTGAGAGCAGGCCTGGGCTTTAAGCCCACTTTCTGTAGAGTGGTTTCATGTCGCTAAGTGGCATGTTTATTTGCACTGGAAGTAGAATCACACACACACACACACACACACACACACACACAACTTCTATGGTATTGTCCTTTTAAAGGATCCCTTTTGTTAACTTTCTTTGCCTTTTGCTTGCTTTGCCAAATGGGCCTTCCTACTCTCCTAAAGCTGCAGAGAAGATAATACAAACTCTAAAGGGGTCCAAAAGGATCTCAGTCCTTGGTGTAATGGTCTGTTTTTCTTTCCCCAGGCCCACCATCTGCTCCCCTCAACTTGATTTCTAATGTCAATGAGACATCGGTGAACTTGGAATGGAGCAGTCCTCAGAACACAGGTGGCCGTCAGGACATTTCTTACAACGTGGTCTGCAAGAAATGTGGAGCTGGTGATCCCAGCAAATGCCGGCCCTGTGGAAGTGGAGTCCACTACACACCACAGCAGAACGGACTCAAGACGACCAGGGTCTCCATCACTGACCTCCTAGCACACACCAATTACACCTTTGAGATCTGGGCAGTGAATGGAGTGTCTAAGTATAACCCTAGCCCGGACCAGTCAGTGTCTGTCACGGTGACAACCAACCAAGCAGGTAGGAGCCAATTTCTATTTACTGTATAACTCTGAGTGTTTATGGAGAAAGTCATAGGTGCTGAGAATCATGAATTGTAGAACCTATTTATTATAAATGTGGAAGCTGCGTTAGAATATGAAAGGCACTAGTTTACCACAAAGCTTTGGAATAGCTGCATGCCATTCTTGTAGCAGGCAATAGAGTGAATCAGGCAGTGTGACTGAAAGACACTGAACTGTTAGTGAATCGAGTCCCTTAGACACACTTATTTGATTTGTCTCTTTTGTCTTTTGAGATTTAACTAGTATCACCAGTGAGTGTAGATTCATTTGAACATGCAGGTACAAGAGCCCACCAAAGCACTAAGAGTCAGGAGGAGCCTAGTGTCCACCTCTAATATTTCCTCTGAGGCAGAATCTCTCCCTAAACCTGGGGTATGTGATTTCTAGGACAGGCTGGGAGCCAGCAAACCACAGTAATCCTTTTGTCTCTGCTTCACTCTGGGGATACTCAGGGTGTATGTTGAGTTTTGGCTTGTTATGTCATTACTGGGATCCAAACTCCTCTGGTCCTTATGATTGCCCGGCAAGCACTCTTAACCACGGAACCATCTCTCCACCCTTCGTGTTTGCTACTTAATCCCTAAATCCATCGGTGGACATCACAGCATTTACAGATTACATAGGATCATAACATTGATTTTACTAATGCAGGGTGTTGCCCTGTCATCTCTTGAATTATCCAACAAAAGCATTAGCAGTTGTAGTTTGAATCTTGTTCTTAAATGTAAAAAGACTATAAATAATATACATGGCTCTATATCAGAACAACTGTATAAATCTTACTTCTGTATTTAACGAAATTTGCCTTAAGAAGCTTGCTCATCCTGTGTGATAGACGTACCCATAAGCCCAGTACTTAGGAGATGGAGGCAAAAGAATAAAGAGAGCTTGGGCTATGGTCATACCTTTCTCCAGTTCCATCCTACTCTCTCAAAGAAGATGCTTGCTAATTTTGTAGCATCCATTTCTGATATAGCATACTTCAGACAGACATAACTAGAAAACTGTGTTGTTCTTAAAGTGTTTGGACTGAGTTAATTACCAGTCTGTCACAATCTTGAATATTGAGAAGTATGGGAGAGTCAGGGTTCACATGTGGAGGTCAGACCCTTTAGGAATGGGAAGCTCTCCCTCCACTGTGGAATCCAAGGGTTGGATTAGGTCAGGCTTTCCTGGCAGGCTGTTTTTTACCTGCTGAGCTATTGCACTGGCCAGGTTCCCTATTAATTTTGAAGAGTTCAGGAGGAGGGGGAGGAGGAAATTGGCTTATGTATGAGGTTCTTATGATAGCAGATAAAGACTATAGGCTGCCCCAACCCTGCTACCTCATCTTTCATTTCTTTTAAGTGTTTCAGGAGGTGACTCCCATAGCAAAGTAAAATATCTATCTCCAAAGCCATTATTTCTTTTTTCCGTCTTACTCTGATTTTCCTAAAATACATTAAAGAAGCAATTTGGGACTTTCAACAGGAGCAACTATGGAAAAATCATCAGCTATTTAAGTTTGGACAGTCTATTGTAGTTATGAGCCATAAGTATGTCAACTGGGCAGGCTTTTATCTTTTATGTATATATTCACATGTATTGAGATGTGTGTCTGGAACATTCATTGTGTACACATGTAGGGTAGTGATCAGAGGACAATACTGACAGACTCCTCAGGTATAATCTTGTTAGTTTGATATATGATTTATTATCATTATTATTATCACTATTATCATTTTAGACTGTCTCATTGTATAAGTTATCCCGATTGTCCAGTGATCACAAAGGATCTATCCATCCATCTGTTATAAGAATCTGCCACCGATCTTTGCTAATCTTTCTAGGCATACACCTTACTGACAGCTTTGGTTCCCTAAGCCTTTGCCTTTTAATTTTGTACTTTTAGGTAGCCCACACTGTTTGAGGTGGTTTGATTTTTCTAAAAAGACTAGAATGATGTTAGAGTTTTTAGTAGTATCACAAGTAAGAGTTTGTGTCCACCAGTAAGGTTTCTTTGTTGTATTGTGTTTGTTTGTATGTCTCTCTCTCTGTCTCTGTCTATCTCTGTTTCTGTCTCTCTCTGTCTCTGTCTCTCTGTCTCTCCCTCTCTGTCTCTCTGTCTCTCCCTCCCTCTCTCTCTCTCTCTCTCTCTCTCTCTCTCTCTCTCTCTCTCTCTCTTTCTGTATTTAAAGCAATGGACATATCATAGCTCCTTGGACCATAGTTGGTGTCAGTATCAGAAGCAGCCGACATGCACAGAGCTGTGTTTGTATGCAGAAGAATCTGGTTATGGCTAGTCAGTATTTTTAAATCCAGTCCTTCTCCATCCTTATTCCATCCACAGCTCTGGGACAACTGCTCTTCCATGAGCTCAGTCCTCTCTCTTTTATTACACCTTTTCAATTATCCTGACACAAATAAGAACATTGTGTTCTTAACCGATTTAAAACTAGGACTTGCCCCTTTTGAGGCCACATCTATGCAGGGTCAAGTCTGAAATCATTCTCTGGCAGAGGGCAGCCCTTGGGAGATGGGCTTCACATCCACAGGTTTAAGGAAGAGACTTCCCTGGTTCTTCATATACTTAAGGACTCAAGCCAAAAGATTATGTCAGCCCATACTATGCCAAAAGGTCCAAAGAGCAAACGAAAGGCATGTTGAAAATCTTCCCCACCAATAACACATGCAAGAACTTTATTAGGAATGGAGGAAAGAGTCAAAACTTTTATGAAAAATGCTGTTGTAATTATTTTAGATCTAGCAGAAAGGTAGACAGGTAATTCCTCTGAAGCAATGAGGTGACTCTTTCCCTGTCTTGTTGACCGATCCTGCAGGGAGGTTTGCTTAATAGGACAAAATTCCATCTCTTTATTTTAATTTTCATGGAGGTGGATGCTGGGAAGCTGTTCAAAATTAAAAGTAAATCTTTCAATCAGGAGACCTCCTATCACGCCAGCCAGAAAGTGTTTCTGCTCAGTAGAGAACTTTACACATGTGCATAGGGCCGCCTCCATGTCCTGCCCCACACTTTGAAGTTTACTGATTCCAAATCATTGGGTGGTTTGTCTTTGCTTAACAAACCTTTTCTTAACAATGGTGACTGTTGAGCCGGGCGTGGTGGCGCACACCTTTAATCCCAGCACTCCGAGGCAGAGACAGTTGGATTTCTGAGTTCAGAGGCCAGCCTGGTCTACAAAGTGAGTTCCAGGACAGCCAGGGCTATACAGAGAAACCCTGTCTTGAAAAAACAAAAAACAAAAAAACAACAAAAAAGAAAACCCAAAAACCAAAAAACCACAATGGTGACTGTTAATAATGTAGGCCAGATTCCTGGGTGACTGTTGCAGTCTTCAGCTCTATCAAAGCTCCCCTAAGCATATTTACATATGCACAATTATATTCTAATTGCATTTGGTTCCATCATTCCATTAAATTAGATTCCTTAAGGACCTGTATAGGCAATGATGGCTTACTCCACAAGGAATACATAGAATTAATAGATGTTAATGGTTGTTAGCGTTTAGCACCTAGAGGCCCCACAATAGTTCTCTCTACCTTTGCTTTGCTGTGTTTTCATGGTTTTGTTTTCTGTGTTTTCTTTTTGTGTGTGTGTTGCTGTTGTGGTTCTCATGAGTAACCATGGTTATTTGTTTTTAAACAAATATTTATTTGTTTATTATTTTTTGTTCGTTTTTTAAAGCAAACCAAGTACTTGATAACAAGGAGAAAATCTTGGTGTGGACAGTGGCCTTTCCTCCCACTCATTAGGAAATCAGAGGTATTCCTGTATTCAGCTTGACCTGTCTCCCACTGTGAGAAAAAGTGGGATGTGTGAGGCTTGGATTTAGAGCGGCTTTGATGGAAGTTAGTGTGAATGGGCCATATTCTCACAAGAATGTGTAAAACCATTTGAACCCAGATGCAGCAGCCTTTTCTCCCTCTCCCCCTGGGATCAAAACAAATCGACACAAAAGACAAAGGAACTCAGGGTATCTGATACTTGGTTTTTGATAAGTTGAGTGATGGAGGTCAGCATTAACCAAAAGGGCTTTACTGGAGAGACACTGACTGTTTCCCAATAGGTGGGTCCTGTGGGAAGGAAGCTGGTGCGGAGGCACACGCATGTGGTACAGTGTGGGCTGGACTGCATTGGATATTACTACTTCTGGAGTACCTGGGTTCACCAAATACTTAAGGACATGTCACTACCCCACCCCTCATGCCAGGAGTGAGGGAGGAGGAGGTGGGGATGGGATGAGGGGGAATCTATCTAAGGTATCATCACATTAAAGCTTGAAGACAAGCTCCTCCCAGACTTCCTGTCCTTCTTGACAGACTGACAGAAGGAGTCAGTGGAGGCCTGGCTTCCTGTGGCTTCCATCCTGTAGCAACTCTTCTGCCTTTTGCTTGAGAAATGGCTCTGCAATGGCTGACTTGTTTTCTTGCTTTCCTTCAGTTTACTTTGACTTAAGTGGACCATCTCAGGCAAATGAATACAGGGTGTGTGTGTGTTCCTAGCAGTGGGAGATGCCGTGTAAATGGAAAAAAGGTTTTCTGGCTAAGGAATGGAATTGTGCTATTTTTTTTTTTCCTTAAAATCCTGTGGGAACACCCAGCGTTAACGCTGCTGACTTCTTTTTACTGTGCACTTCTTAACCTCTTCGGGCTCGGTTTGTCAGCGCTCAGACTAGATCACACTGAAAGGGGAGGCTGCTTGTTTGTCTTACATCTTAACCTGACATCAGTGAGAAGTAGTGTTCTCTACTAACCCCTCTGAACTTCATCCCTGGGCAGGGATATCTGTGTTTTAAAGAGTATTTTGCTTATGTGTGAGAGAGGGTTTGCATGTAGGCTGGTGTGCACATGAGGACCCTTGTGTGGTGTCAGAGAATAGTTTTCAGGAATCCATTCTCTCTTTCCACCAGGAGATAGCTCTAAGCACTTTGTCCTACTGAACCATCTCCCCAGTGTACAGTTTAGATTCACATTTGCCTGTAACTGGGTAGGAAAGAGCTGACCACTCCCCCTCTTTGTCAGCAATCATGTTACAGTAACAAACATCTGAAGCCCTGAGTCCAGAAGCATTCAATAGTCTAAACCTGCCCAATGATCTAATGCTGCCTTTTCTATGGGATCCTATGCATTCAGATGTATAGTCAAAAGCCATGACCTTGTAGCTAATAGGTCTGGACATTCAGAAGCAGGACCTTAAGAGTTATCCCAAGGTGGGAAGCAATTCTAAAGGGCTTCAGTATAATTATCATTGTAACTGCTACACTGGTGGAACTTCATAGTAATGCTCATCTCCTAAGAGTTCCATAGTCAAGTGACATGACCTATTCCTGTTTGATTGTAGTAGTGCACGAAGCAGGCTCCTGTTTCCTTGATTGAACTGCTGTAGGCTAAGAACATAATTTAGTCATCGCTGTTCTCCGGCAGTTGTTTGAGCCTTCAGGAGCCTCTCTGAAGACCTTTCCCAGTTGCTTTGCCATCAGACAAACCGGTACGGCTTGTTAGACTGGCACTGTTCCTGAGGGTTGCACAGTCAAGGAAACTGTAAGAAGAAAGAAAGCCACACCACCAATAAACTGGCACAATGCTCTGCCATAATACCATTGTACTAAAATGTAGTCGTAGTTATTCAATATGTTTGTTGACTTAATTTTTATTTACAGTAAAAACAAATGGGTTAACTCTGTCTAGTAGTCATACAGCCAATAAACCCAAAATAATGAGACAAGAAAAGAAAATAATTAAGTACAAGAGGCACACTGTCTGTTATTACTCAACTGGTAAGCTCCCATTCTCTCTTTCTCTGCCATCTTTTAATTAGACACATTATGTTATTTGAGTGGGATAATGGAGAACAGTGGGAATTCTCATCCCCACTGGGTATAATTGCTACCTGTCTTCTAGACAGCAGAAGAAAGCTTTGGGGGAAATTGGTGGGAGAAGGGAGAAGAATCTTGGGACAATTGGGTGAGGTGGTTTGGCACAGGCATGATGAAGCCAGGTTTTCTGGGGTCTGACGCTTAGATGGGGTTTGTGTGATTAAGGGGTGGAAGTAGGGCTCAAAATTTAAAAATAAATAAATAAATAAATAAATAGGGATCCATGTAAAGTTTCTTAGCCTTCCTTTGTCACACTCTGACAAGGTTAAAGAGAATACAGTTGGCAGATAAGGAGCTCATTGCATTAGTATGCTCAAGGCAAAATAAGGAACTGGAGGATTTGGCTTCTTGTGAAAGGTGTTGAAAGGCGAGGTCATTGCTCAGTATGAGTCTAGTCAGCAGTTAGGTGTGAGGCCATATTGGAGTTAGCCAGAAAGAGAATTTAAGATCAAAGGACAAGCCTGTAAGCTCTGCCCCACTGTTTCTAAGAATGATGGTGGGAACAATGCTCAAGTGAAGTGGGCTCGGAACCAGGGCTTTTCTTTAAGCATGCAAAAGGGGGAAAAAATGAGAAAGAAACAAATGGCTGGTGTTTGAAAGGCACAAATGTTAGCTGTTGTTAGCATCCTACCTCCCCTGTCCTCACCCATTAAGAACAGCTTTTGAATTTCTAAAGGGTTAAATACAATCAAAGGATGAGTAACAGTTTGTGACATTCAGACCTGTAGAATTCAGATTTTTGGCACCTATAAATAAAGTTTTATTGGAACAGGAGGCAGTCATTTGTTCACATGTTGTGTAGGAGGGCTTCCGGCTGCAGAAGCATGGCTGTGGCCTAGTGAATAGCCAGCAGTGTAAACATAATTAGCAATCTGGCTTTACATTTTTATTTTCTAAGCTGGTCTCTACTGTGGTGTACTAAATCTAGAAAGGGGAGTAGTCAGAATGGAGGTTAAGATGTTGAAATGGCCACGCCACTTGTGGGAAATGATGCTTCAGGGGAAGGATGTGGCGGCTTAACACGTTGCTTAATCCCCATGAGGCAGTTTGTATTTGGCAAGACACATTATTTGTAAGATGGTTTGATTATGTTAAAAACAAAATTAACTGAAGTAATTATGATTTCAAAGATGCCTTTGCTTCCTTGGACCACAAATCTTTCTCCATCGATACATTTATATGTGCCTCTCTCAATGCTGACTGATGGGCACAGATTTGCCTCAGTTTTAAAAATTATTTATTTTTTATTAGTGTGTATGTATATGTGTGTGTTTGTATGTGTGGGGGCGTGTGTGCAAGCATGCTCGATATGTATGTGCCACAGTCAAAGGACAACTTTGCAGTCAGTCTTTTCCTCCCACCTTTATATGGTCCCAGTGATTGGAGCCCAGCCATCTTGCTCCAAGTGCCTTTTCTCTCTGAGCCATTGTGAGGAATCCTAGTTCTCTTCACAGTTTACATCCTTCCCACTTTAGGTCTCAGATAATCACACACTCTGATTGTTCCTGTTACCCTCTCACTGCAATGATTTGCTGTCGGCTTTGATCTGCCTCACCCCTACAAAATTTGATAGAAGGAGGGAGCTTGCCCAACAAACTCAGACTGTAAGGAAATCCCACTGCGGTTGCACTGATAGGTGGTCTGTGCCTCCTTCCTCGTGGGCGAATGATGTTAGGGGTGCAAAAGAGGCAACTGGCTGAGAGACCCCTGTTTGCTCGGATCATTATAAGCTTCACCAAGCACACAATGATCTTCAGAGGATCCAGGCTGTGGTTTTCTCATTAACAGCTCTGCTGCAGCCACAGGCTCCGGGCTCAGTTCATAGTCTTTATGAAATGTGTATTTGAAAAAACATGGAGTACAATATTTTCTTTAAAGAAATGATCTCCTGAGTTAAACTTAATACCAAAAGAAAAAAAAATTTTCATTTCTGTAGAATGTTGTTGCTTTCAGTGTAATTAATAGGCCTGCTCATTAATTCATTATTATAATAATAAAATCAAATAAATATATAAGCAGTTCTATAAAATATAGCCTTTTTGTTTGGGGAACCAGAATTCCTGGATTTGTATTCATGGTTGGTACCATAAGGCCTGGTGAGGAGAAAAAAAATGAAAAGCCTTCCAAAGGAATCTACTAAATTATCCAACTTCAAGGTTGACCGAGCAGCTTAGACAAATGGTATGTCTACAGCGCCTAGTGGTAATTATTGTGTACAAGTGAAAGTTCTCATTGTTTAGAGAGGTAAATATTTCATTCTCAGAAAATGGACGTTGGTTTTTATTTATACACCCAAGCTCAGAGAACACTGTTTTTCTTAACTCCATTTGCTTTGCTCCTACATAAATATACACACATGTTCATCTGTGAGACGGGAAATCCACTCTCTTGCGTGCTCTTGGCAGCCTGATTCTGCATTCTTTCTCATTGCTCAATGTTGTGCTTGTTACATTGAACTCCACTGCCAACTTCTACGCTCTGGAGAAGCCATCAAGAGATCCAAAACATAAATGCCTGCCTTCAGTCAGAATCGAGGAGCCTGGGGCTCACATGAGTTCTTAGATGGGTTTCTGCACTCTCTAACTATCCTTCCAACTAATGAAATGAATCACTATCTCCTTAAAGTAGCCAGTGGAGACTCCTGAGTTCAGTCTGCAATTGAACATCTGAAAAGATCCAGAGAGTCTTTATCAAAGCTCCTATTAACCCCCTGCTGATGTCTCTAACCAGTTTTTAATTTGCCTTAAATACCACGCAAATCTAAAAGTCATGTTGAAGGACTAATCCTACCTTGAGAGATCTGAAGTCTGCAGGGACTAATTGGTATCTTTCTCCCTGTCTTCCAAAGGTAGAGTATGTCTGTTTGGGATGACATTGTCTGTGGTCTTCAGGTAGATCAGAAAATATTGCCCTAGGTTTGTAGTTTTTCAGAGAAGCAAGCCTTAGCTTGAACACGTCCTTTCTTTAATTACCTTTTCCGTGGTGTCCACTTGGCTCCAGCATCCTCAATGTGTGAACCTCCTTTGGCTTGTGCCAAAAGTACAAAGATAGAGTTATCAGCTGTACAGTAGTGTGTGTGTGTGTGTGTGTGTGTGTGTGTGTAGTTGGGAGGAGTCCCATTTCTTTGAAAATAGTGAATTGTTCCATCTTCATTTCTACCAAGGCCATTACAATATGAGGGTCACTGTTAAAGCTGTGAGAATTTCAGAATGGTTATTTTTAGATAGAGAACAAGCAAACATCCCCTTACACAATTTCTTTCTATCTGATGAATTAATTGCTAAGCCTTTAGAGCAGCACCATAGATATATAAATTGCTCAGGCAGTCTGAAGTATACTTTCAGAAAAAACCTTTCTGGATGCAAAGCCGCAGAATTGATATTTTTAAGACTGTTCTCATAGGATCCTTTGGGCTGTAGCATATGCACACAGCTTTTCAGGGGCAGCCCTTAAAACCCCTTTCTGTTGAGAGCTAAATAAGGATCTGCCACCAGCAGGCTTCCAATCTATAGGACACTTGGGTCAGATCCATCCATTAGAACACTCATTGCCAAGGGACAGCTCACAATGACTCCCTGGAGAGTTTGTGTTTGTCTAGAGAATATAGTGCAAGCAGTAAATCTGCTGCCTTTAGAATCAACTCTTCGGGTGGGGGAGGGTGATTAAGTGTATATTTGGGGCATAATAAGTTAAGGTGGATGGAAACACGGCTTCCATCATGTTTCCTTACCAACGCTAAGGGCACAGAAACAAGCCAGTCTTTCAGATATGCTTGTAGAAGAAAGGTTACTTACATATTCTCTGCCTTCACTAAGGTAGCCAAGGAGTCCTTTTTTTTTTTTTCCTCTGAAAATTACTGGTGATCCCAAGGCAGTGATAGAGGGCAGAGTACTTGATTGTTGAAGCCCAATCAACCTTCCTGGATCCAAGAGGGTTCTTGTGAACCCTCTTGAAATGGAAGCTTGAGGGAGCTTCGAAGGAAGCATTCTTCTTCTTCCAGTGCTGGATTTGGGGGGCCATGTCAGTTTCTTTCTTCCCACTTAAAATGGAGGCAGAGCCATCACTGTAGAAGGTCTGGGTCCTTGTTGCTTCATTTTTTTCACCAAAAACTAGAAGAGTAACAGCAGAACCCTGAACAATGGGAGTTAGAAGCGTGTCCTCAGGGAAGCAGAAAGAAAGGTGTTTATAGCTTTCATTTGGAACTTACTCTACCGCAGAGAAGCCAGCCGACTGCAGTGAGAGACCAAGACAATGCCGTTTGGAAATCTTAGAATTTTAAAGCCTGCTTTTCAGAGGAGAAGCCCTTGAAATATAAGTGCTAATTTTTCGAAGTATATTTGAAGTATATTTGCGCCGTGTGTTTTTCTCTTCCTCCTCCATTTCAGGGCACACACAAAATAACTTGCACAGCACACTGGCGCCGTACTTTATGTGTTTCTTAGTGGCCATGCTGGGTGTGTATTTTTAGGTGAGATGTTGTTCTAATGAGGTTCTTCTAACACTTAGGGATTCACTCCTGGGTGGAGCTGGATCCAGCAAATTTCGCACTTCAGCAAATTGTGTTTAAAGAGAGGCCCTTGAGAGATGCTCTGAACCCCTCTATTAAAAAAAAAATCCCCAAACAGTTAGGACTTTCCTAATGCATTCTTTGTTATATTTTATGACTACAAAGTCATCTTGAATTCTTAAGCACAGATCTAGTTGAAGACATCTATTGGCCTTAATAACATTTTAAATTTTAATGGCTCAGTTGTTTCCGCTCTGAGCTTATACTGCATGTTGGAGTTTAAACTATCTGGCACACACAATTCCGTGTCTGGCTGATACCCTAAAAATTAAAAAAAAAAAAAAGTCTGTGGATGCCAATTCTCAAGCTTAAAATCCTCCTCATAAATGACTCTTCTGTTTCTAATCTGTAATATCGCCTTTGAGAGAATTGACCAAGAGGGTAAATTTTAAGAGATGAGGATTGCTGAAAGATCATTTTTATGGCCATGTTTGTTTGTTTGTTTGTTGAGAGCATAGCATATGGTAGACCATTCTAAGGAACCATTTTCTAAAGCAACTGTGTATAATCGAATCCAAAGGCCTCTGTCTCTTTGTCCATTCAGTGTGGCTTTACCATGTCCTGTCTATCACAGCAAATGAGACAGTTGCGTGGAAAGTGGAAGCTGAGTTCACAGCTTTTTTTGCCTCATAAGTGAACTCAGCCCTTGTGATTAGAACTCCCCTATATTTCCATCATGTGGTATCAAAGAGGGATTGAGATTCAACATCACAAACTGGGTGTTCATCTGTTGCTCTGTCTTCCTCTCCTTTCTGCTTGTGACATTCCACGTCATTGTCCAGAGTCACCTTTTTTTTTTCAGCCCCACAGTTCTGTAAGCCAAGTGACATTTGGGCTTGGAAAGCTTCCACATAGCTGGGAACACATCAATTTGTCAGGGAAAGATTCACCCACATCTTTCTTAAGAGACAGTAAGGCCCTGTCAGTAATATTCCCTATCCTATAATTTTGTGATGTACTTTAATTCTTTTCCAAATAGTGCTATCTGAATTTTCTCTGTTCTGACTGTGTTTCACAGGCAATGAGATTCATTAGAGAAGAAAAAAAAAGTTTAAAAGTTTAGGTAAAGAGACTCAAACTCTCAATTTATAGTAACCCTGACTTTTGTGAGTAGCTTGTATGATCTCCTAAAATGACCATTAGAAAATAGGTGTCTTATTCTAGATACATACATCATATATACGTGATGGGAAATTGGATGGCTTAGAAGGTGATTAATGGGCCTTTGGACCTTCCTCCCTTTGGGTCACCTCTTTGAATGTAGATGACATCCTAACTGTTCCAGAGTCTGACCACTTGGCAGCCATGAGTGACCATGTTAATGGGTTTGATTTCGGTCCAGGTCTGTGCCGACAGGTGCTCATATCATAACTGACACTAATTGACTTCCTAGTGTTTCAACTTGGATGATAGTGGGCCATCTCTGAGAGGAAGAAGAAATTCGTGATACTCTCAGTCTCCCTTGAAAGCCAAGAAACTGAACGTCCTGAGTGGGTCCCCTGGTGCCATGTCTCTGCCTGGCCTCTTTAGCACAAGAGGAAGGAAAAAGTAATCTAATTTTGAAAATTTTTCCAATAACTCAGAATGACTAATGACACTTGTCATTGAGCCTTTCTTTTCAATTGTCCTATACAAATGTATAACATTTATGAAAATTGGTACTTTTGTTTAAAGTTTTTAACCAGATCATGTATTCATAACAATAGCTACAAATGATACGTATTGACAAAGAATGTAAGACTGTATTCATGCCCTTGCAAAATTAAGGCCAATATGAGAAAAGTAACCATACACCCCTTTATCAGCACATTTCAAAGTCTGATCTGGGTGCAGTGGTGTATATCACTGCAGTCTCAACACTGAGGAGGTGGAAGCTGGAGAATGAGGGGTTCAAGGTCATCATCTGTTACATAGGGAGTTTAAGGCCAGCCTGGACTACATGTGAATTTGTCTCAAACAAAAACTAAAAAGAATATCAAGGAATAAAATTAAAGGAGACTCAACTGTCAAAGATTCTCTTGAATGTCTACAAGTACTTGCATCCAGAATAAGACATCAGAGGTTAGTCTAACTGGGGCATTGGCCTGAGACTATTTGTATTGATAAGACAGTCTCTGGAGCTTTTCTGCATATATCTCTTAGCTGACCCCTTTCCCTCCTTCTTCCTCTTCCTCCTTCCACTGCCTTTTCTTTTACTTACTTCACAGATGATTCTAGAATTCCTATAGCAATTGGCAAAGTCACAACTCTCCTGAATTAGTCACCACCCCTTAAACAATTCAAAATAACAACAGTTAGTCACAGATCTATTTATTAAAACCAATGGGCTCCTTTAGCAAGTGTTAAACGCCTTAACCTCTACAGAATAGTGTTTACAGAGATAAGAAAGTAAAAATAGCTAATAGAGATGAAGGAGTGGGACTCTCCTTTGGTAAGGTTTTTTTTTGTTTGTTTGTTTTTGTTTTTGTTTTTGTTTTTTTTTGTTTTTCAAGACAGGGTTTCTCTGTATGGCCCTGGCTGTCCTGGAGCTTGCTCTGTAGACCAGGCTGGCTTCGAACACAGAAATCCGCCTGCCACTGCCTCCCAAGTGCTGGGGGTTAAAGGCGTGCGCCACCACGCCCGGCTTTGGTCAGTCTCTGGAAAAAGTTTTCCAAGTCTCCCCCATGCGTAAATGTGGAAATTTGAATGTGGGAAGCAGGAGGGCAGAGCCAAGCTCTACTGGGTGCATCTATCGCTCATGCTGGCATTTAGAAGCTTGGTGATTAAAACATGTTTAATTGAGGACTGCTCTAGATGCTCTGGACGTCAGAAAGCTAAATGTTGTAGCATTGTCAGGACGATTAGCAGCTGTCTGGGAAACAATGCAGCCTATGGCTCAGCCTTTTCATCTTGCAGCCTTGGAAGGCAAAGAGCTCTCCAGCAGGGCTGACAGTGAAGGAGTAAAGCCCTGGTGGATAGCAGTTAATCCTTCCCTCTCTTGGCTGCTCTGTCCAAGAGGCTTCCCTTACATATTCCAAATGAATTCTGGAGGGCCTCCTGGGTCATGGAGGAACTAACTGGCTTTGACAAAGGGTTCTCTATCCAAGTCATACAGCCAGACTAGTTAAAAACTCAATAAATAACTCTTCAATTTAGGTGAGCTTGACATGATCACTCTTCTCACTAGAAGCATCTAAGATGGAAAAAAAAAAATTATGATTTTTTGCAGTTACCAGATTTACTATGTTCTAATCTTAATATAGTTGTCTCGCTCAGGCAAATTCTTATAAAAAGACCACCGAGAGGGAAGGCTTGTTTTCCTGTTGCCTCAAACTGCCATTCTGACTTAGCAGGAAGTACATGCGTGGAGTCCTGTGGACACAGTGAAACAAACAGCTGAGAAGATACCCAGTGCAGGGGCACCAGAGCCAGGAAAGGAGCATGTGA
Source organism: Mus minutoides (assembly GCA_902729485.2). Classification (NCBI taxonomy): domain Eukaryota; kingdom Metazoa; phylum Chordata; class Mammalia; order Rodentia; family Muridae; genus Mus; species Mus minutoides. The sequence continues at coordinate 255,584 of LR750496.1, read as the reverse complement.
CCTCTTACGGATTCCCATGTGTGATGGCACATCAAGGAGTGTCTGTTAAAAGGGAAAATGATAATGCACCCGTTGTCTGCCCCAAGTGCAGGGATCCCGCTGCTTTGATTGCATCATGGTTTTGAAGTCACTGTAGCTCTCTCTATTCTACAGAAGTTTCCCCCTTTCTAGACTTGTTTAGGTTTTTCCTGAGCAGGAAGGTTTACCAGGGATTTTGGATCAGTCTTTCTAATGATAAGTGCAATAATTCACTACCTGTACACTCCAATAACCTTGATGTTTGTTGTATGATCTTGTCATGAGAAATGTATACATAACACAGAAAAGTAGGTGATATATTCTTAACATGTCACCATTGACCTCATCTCAAAGCAGACACCTGTTTGGTGATCACATCACGAAGCACAGAACAACAGAATTCTGTGAATCTTTCAAAACCCTTCTTGGGCCACTTACCCCTCCTCCAGCTCCAAAGACTATTATTTTTGTGTTATCGTCATCTCCATTCTTTGAGTTAGTTAGCTCAATGTGAGGCGATTCAGAACTAGATGCTGTGTGATATGTGTGCTGACTTGGGAGAATGGGGAAACCACCACAATGACTCCATGCTAGTTGCTGCTATTTCTGTGGAAAGGGAAGTTAGCTTAAGTATACAATTTCTCAATCAAGGACATGGTAGGTAGCACACGCCTTTAATCCCAGAACTGTGGCGGCAGAGGCTGGTGGATCTCTGAATTTGAGGCCAGAATAGTCTACAGAGTGAGTTTCAGAATAACTAGGGCTACCTTCAAGGCCAGAAAGCCCACCTATGTTAGCTTGGCCTTAATAATAAAGTTTCTATAATGTTCCCAAATTGGCACCACTATTGGGGAGCAAATGTTCCCACTAGCCCATGGGGGTACATTTCCCACTCAAATCCTAACAGAAAGAAAGGAGATGCACAGCTTTCTGTAGACCAGTGGGTGAGGATGTGAGTGCTAGCATATTGGCTATGAAATTCACCAGTTATGGAATTATCTTAAGGAAGCTCTACTACTTTGTCCTATATTCTCCTCTTCTTTAAGATGGGATAATAATAGTGCCAGTTTCAGGAAATTGGTGGGAATTAATTCGTACAAGAGATTTTGAATAAAGCTTGGTATTATATCTCTGCTGCCTAACCTGGGTTCATTGCGTGTGTGTCACTATTGACATGTGGTGTGGAGAAAGGCTCCTTTTGTAGTCAGGAGATTTTCCATTTTTAACTCTTACAGCTTTGATTAAATTATTTAATTTCTTTATGCTGGAGTTCCTGAATTTGGAACATGAGTGATAATTATAGCTACTGCAAAGAGTAGTTAAGGGTAGGAAAAGGTGGTGTGTGTGTGTGTGTGTGTGTGTGTGTGTCCTGTAGTGAGGGTGGACAGCTCCTTTCTCACTCATTTCTGTGACCAGCTCTTACCCACAGGGACCCACATCTTCAACTGTGTGTTGCATAATTATGCAACGGAGACTAAATTACCTCTATTTAAAGAGAAAAGCTCACCCAAGCCTACTGTCTTTCCCATTTCATATGGATACAGGCTCAGCCAAATCCCTTGGCCCGGTATTGTCATTTTGCTGAGCCTACTGTTGGAAGAAGACTCACATGTCCCTGCAGAGCCTTTACTTCTGCCTCTGGCCCCCTCACCTCAGGGTAGCATGCTCCAGTTCTTCACAAATGAGTGCAGATCTGCCCATCATCCACAGCCAGGAACTGGAAGGAACCTGGACACTATTCTGGCAGCTTCAGACCACAGATCAATCTTCCGCTGGCCACAGTACCCTGCACTTCATTTGAGTTCATTGTTATGAAAATGTCTTTTTTTTTTTTTTTTTTTGGCTAAATGGCCCACTTTGCTCCAATGGGCACCTGCTGTAACCCTCAGCATCCACAAGTAGGTTATTGCAATAAAACATAATTTCTTGCCGAAGTCACATTCAGTTGGTGGTAATGTGGGGAGAGCTGGCGTCAGGCCTCCAGGACAGGCCAAGGTTGGCATCAACCTCCAGCTGGCAGATTACAGATGAGAGAGAATGGGGAGTCACAAGGGGGATATTCATGAGTGAGTCTAGAAAATAAGTAATTACTTCAACCAAATTCCATAGTCCCAGGCTCAGTCATATGATCATCCTTGGATACAAAGGAGTCTAGGAATGTGGTTTTGGCTGGGCAGCTCCATCTTTGAAACAGCTATTTGGATTAAGGGAACTCACATCTTTGGACAGTAAGTAAATGGAAGGGTTCCTGCCACCTCCCACCACAACACTCAAGCCCTTTACATGAAAGTTAGGAGCATCACATCCTATGGTTCCAAGTTTTATTGATGGCTTTCTATAAAGAGTTGAAAGTAATTTGCTGTCCACCTCTTGGCAGTGGAGGTGGTGCCAAGACAACTGTATAAAGTTTGGATTCCACATTAAGCCAAAAATAAAGACCAGGTGACAGCCCGTGTAAAGCCTGAGCACATAAACCGTTCGATTGAAGCCCTTATTGGTGTTCCAAAATCGGATTTCTCAAAATCCTTGGGTGCATGGCTCAGTTGTACCCTTCAGTAAACATCCGCATGCACTGCTTGTGGAGTAGTATTTGTTGAAAATACATGCTGCACCTCCCTCTGAAAACACACTGTCTGGGAAAGATGCAAGAGTCCCGTGTTTCAGAGTTTAAAATTAATCCATATGGATCCATCCATATTTAAATGTAAATAAATGTCATTTAACTCAGACTCTTCTGAAGATTTTGGCTGAAGATCAAGCTGTATGTTTTTTGTCAATGTGAAAAACAACAGATGATAGAACTTTTGCTTTTCTGTACCTTTTGCTTAGTTGTCATTATCCCCCAATTTGTGGTGGTTGGGTGGGTTGTTCGTCCGTCCTTCCTTCCTTCCTTCCTTTTTTTTTTTTAGATTTATTTATTTATTATATGTAAGTACACTGTAGCTATCTATCTTCAGACACCCCAGAAGAGGGTGTCAGATCTCATTACAGATGGTTGTGAGCCACCATGTGGTTGCTGGGATTTGAACTTAGGACCTCTGGAAGAGTAGTCAGTGCTCTTAACCACTGAGCCATCTCTCCATCTCTCCAGCCCCCCCCCCTCTCTCTCTCTCTCTCTCTCTCTTTCCTTTTGTGTTTGAGGCAAGGTCTCACATTGTAACTCAGTCTGATCTTAAACTATCAAGCTCAGTGTGATTGTGACATCAGGGCAACCTTCTTCTTGCCTTCTCCCTGGATCACAGGTGTGCACCACCAATCCCAGATACTTTGTTTCAAAGGGGTAATGTGCTCATGTGGTGTAGTAATTTAACAGCTTAAGTGAGAGCTGTAGAGAGTAGGGTAAGGTTCTTATGCAGGCATCCTGGGGCAGTTGGGTTTTTAAAGGAATTTACTGGGGTAATCAAACTGAATGTGCAAACATCACGTGTGTGTGTGTGTGTGTGTGTAGCTTGTGGTCTTGTTAAATACTCTAAGAATAGTTATATTTAAAAAAAAAAAACTGAGTGTATAGCCTCTTTGGTTATAAAACTGCTCTGTGGTTAGTTCCTTGTGCCATAGATACTGCTGAGCCCATGAGAAATCCTTCTCTCCCCTTGAGTGTGGAAGAAAGCAATTAATGTTAGCACCAGAGTTCTTAGCCTCTCTGAGATGTAAAACCTCTAATCACAAGGATATCATTAGTGCTCCAAAGCATTTCATTTTGATGCTTGACAGCATTTTAAAATGCACAAACCCTTGATATGAGGCAAATCAGAGCTGTGGTGTTGAATTGAGAAAGAAAAGAACAAAAACCACCTTAAGCTGCGAGTAATTAAATTTAAATATGCCGTTTGAATAAAGCAGAGGTATTTATAAACTGTGCGTTTAGTTTTCCTATCAGGAAGAGACCCCTTAAGTACACACCATCTATTTAAATTCAGGTTCCAGGGTAGGAGGAAGTTAGCCTTGCTGTGGCCACCATCATCTTCAGGCCATACAGTGGCCAGTGTACCATTGACATCCACCCATTCAGGGTTCTAAACTTTGAAGGGCTGTTTTTGCACTTCCTTACCCATAGGGAGGAGCTGTCTTCATTCTATTGGTTTATTTCCTGCCTTATTTACCACTGCCCCAAATCCTAATTGAACCAGGAATGTAAAGTGGTTGGGTTATTTGAGCTGTTTCCTTTTCCCCTTTAAATCCACACCCCAACAGTTTTCATTCATAGCCCACGATGCTCACTGGACACAAGAAAGCAGTGGACTACAGCCCAGGAGTTGAGTACATCTTTCCCTGGATCCTTTCTCCTTGTCTCCTTTTCTCTTCCTCATCTCATCTGGGTATCACAAGCACCAAACTGAGGCAGTAAAATGACTTGTAGGTGTTTAATGGCAAGTCATTGAGGAAGTGAATAAAAGAAAATTGCAGTATTCACATCAGTAGGGAGCAAGGAGAACTGCTGAGCTTTGAACCAAAGAAAGTTAAATTTACCACGTTCTTAAAGGGAGCCACCTCTGTTTGACATCAAAGCATCCCCTGTAATTCTTCCTCCCGGTAAAATGTGCCACCGTTAGTCATGATGGAGCCCTCTAATCTATGCGGTTTCTGTTTATCCAAAACACACACGGAGATAAAACCACATGTGCCTTCTGAATGCTTTGGGGTCTTTTCACAAACCAGATGCAACCTCAGGTACAGAGCGAATGGAGAGTGTAAATTCTCGTTTTCTCAGGGATATGTTGAATTCGGAATGTCAGATAATGGGGGTTGGTGGTAGTTGGGGAGATGTGTGAAATTTATCTTAGTTTTCTATTAGAAAGCTCAGTTCGTTCAACTTCCAAACCTGGGTGAATTTCCCTGTTTTGTCTTCTCTAGGTTTTGCTTTGTTTTACAAATAATTATACTTGTTTCCATTGGTGTGTGGAAAGGTAGTCTGTTCCGATTGTTAACTCTTGGTGTTTCAAGTCTGACTGCAGAGGGCTCTCGATTCCTCTTACGTGGCCTGATGGATGTGTTCCCAGGGGTATACAGTGATGTCTCCTGCACCAGCTGTTTCTCTGCAGTGGTCCACACAGTCTTGTATAACAAAAGGAATGCTGGGGACCTTCTGAGTTTCAGGAAATGACCTAGAAATCTCAACTATGTCCTTCCTCACAATTAAGACGTCAGGAAAACTATTCACATCCATCCTAGAGGTAGAGATGAGAAACAGTGAGTAAATTGTCAACACCTCTGTCATCCTAAAGAGCAGTCCCTCAGAATGTCTGGAACAGGTGCAGTGAAGCCTGGCTTTCCTGTTAAGTTACATTTGAATGGCATTTTACAGCCTGCGTGTTTGAAAAGTGTTCAGAAACACGTGGACCTCGCCAACAGAGATCCCATTTATAATTAGGACTGTCATCTGCTTCGCCGCCTATTGTCAATGACTTGGTTAAGCTAGATGACAAAACTAAACCCACCAAAGGTCATGAGAGGTGGATGCTGGTGAGGTGTGGTGAGGGGTGGAAGGAGCATTCGTGACTGGCACGTAATATTCAGGAACTGTTTCACTGTCCACACACACACACACACACACTCACAAAAGGTAGATCAATTTTAAGATTTAGATCATTATTATTCACTCAGATGTACTGACCACACATGCTCTATGCTAGGCGTCCTGAATCCTGATCTGTAGTGACGTGACGGCCAGTATAGAATAAGACACTTTTTGCCCCCATTTTTTTTCCAAGTTAGTTGAGCATTCTACTAAATCATTTAGGTGAAAAATATTTAAAATATATGGATTGAATAAATTATCTTTTTCTTCTTTTTTTATGTGCTCCAGGAGTTCTTCCACATAGAACCAGAGAGAGAATTTCTGTTTATTTGTCCCAGCTTCTCCCTTAATCTATCTTGCTTCCTCCTCACACAAGTCTTTTGAGACAGGGTCTCCTGTGGCGTGAGCTGGCCCTTGGGGTTTACCTATGTAGCGGAGTTTAACCTTGAATCTCTGGTTGACATGCACCAACCTCCCCAGTGCTCAGATTACAGGCATGCTCCATCACTCCCAACGTAGATGGCAGAAAAACCTTGGCCATACCACACAGGCCTTACCTCAAATTAATGAGAAATACTTTGTGACCCAAGGTACCTTTATCCTTACCCCATCCTCCTGTCCCAGTATCATCTTGTCCTATACAGTGCTTCAGTTCCAATAGCATAAAGCATCCTTTTTTTTTTTTTTTGAATGGCTGAATGGTTATGCCCGTATGGTTTGTAAGTCAATAAGTAAAAAAGAAAATGAAGATTATCCTTAGGATTAAAGAAAACAACAGTCCCTTGAGACTAAGAGGAGAAGTTGCTCTCTTAGCCACATCTTAAGCTAGGACAATTGTCATCTGTTTGCTATTCAGAACATTGCCACAAAACCTTGAAAATTATGGGCATAATTGAATGAGAACATAAATCTTTATTTAGATATCACCATCTCCTTGTGCTCGCCTTTGCCAGCTTCATATCCATCTTTCCCTACCCATCTATTACCAATTAGTGTCATTATCCCTTCTTGCAGTGTGCCACTGCAAATTTCTGGCTTTTAAAACAGGCATGCGTAGTAGGACTGGGGACAGAGTTTGACGGTAAAAGACTTGCAAAGAATTCTCAGGGATCTGGGTAGGATCCCAGCACGATGATGATGGTGGTGGTGGTGGTGGTGGTGGTGATAATGATGATGGCGGTGATGGTGGTGGAGGTGATGATGATGATGATGATGTATAGTTAGGTGTGGTGGTACATCCTTATAGTTTTAGCACTCAGGAGGCAGAGGCAGAAGCAGGTGGATCTCTTGAGTTTAAGGCCAGCCTGATCTATAGAGCAAGTTCCAGGACAACTAGGGCTATACAGAGAAACCCTGTCTGGAAAACAAAAAAACAAAACAAAACAAAACAACAACAACAACAACAAAAAACAGAACATCAAACAAACAAAACCAGTACATTTCTAGATGGACTGGGGACAGACAGATTCGTGTAGGTATTGTGATGGCACTGAGGGTGGTCCCAGCGAAGGACTACTGGGCTATAACAAAGGAAAGGATTGCTCTATGTAAAGTTGGGGTTTTTTCCGCAACATTCTCAGTAATTCTGAGTATGCCAAGGTCAGGATCTCAAGTCAGTGCTGGAGAGCCTCAAGCCTCACTCCTTTAAGCTGGGTAATCTCACATTGTAACTAAGTTTGGGGGGCAAGAGTACCCAGTAAAGGCCGATTTTATATTGTTATGGTTATCTGCCATTAACTGAAAGTGCTTAATCTACTAATGGGAAGTTTCCTTTCACTATAACCACAGTTTCAGATAAATGTAATGTATTCATGATACGACTTGTCAGGTGCTAGAGGGTGGTGGCACATGGGTGGTATGAGAAGACCTATTGATACTTGGGAACCACTCGGCTAAGGGACCGATTGGGACATTCCATTGCCAAGTGCCTCATCGAGGAAAACGGAGCTGCAGGCAGGCGGGCGCACACAGCAAACTGATGGCTTCCAGATGTAGAATTGGAGGCTGCTTCAGAAACGGGGTAGAAAAAGGCGAGGGGCGAACCCACATGTGGCTTGTGATGTGGAGGACATCCAAGTTGCCTCTTTCCCAAAGTGGCAGTATGGCAGAGCTGACGTTTTCTCAGGCCCGAGTTTCTTCCCAGGGGAGGGATGAAGCTCTTCTGTGTGTGCACTCCATGTGCAAATGCCTGACTTAGGTAGGTATGGTTCCCGGCCTCACCAGGCCATAGATGGCTTTTGTCACTGTGCCCAGTTAAACAACCCCCTCCGCCCCAGAACAGCTGTTCAATCAAGAATTCAAATAGGACAGTCACATCATGGGGTACTTTTTGTGAATTAGAGCTCTGTGTTCTATATTTTTGTAGATGGTGCCAAAGGCAAGTATCAATTCAGAATTCTTCCTGGCCTTATCCGATCGGTTTCATTGTCTTTCCTTCTTCCCATTGTGTTTCTCTTTCGTTTCTCTCTCTCCTGCATTGTTAGGACATCTCAGACAAGATCCACTCTGCCCATTTTCCCTCCCGTCAGTGCATGCACATCCGTTTCCCACGGAAGTGTGCATTAAGACTATTCTCTTAACCAAGGGGTTGTAATGTCTCCCTGCTTGAGAGTTTCGAAGAGCCAGGCTAAGCTCAGATCCCTTTTGAGCAGCTACAAGAATGCTGCTGCTCTGACTTCAAAAATTGAAATTGGATTCATTTCCCCGTGCCGCAGTGTCCTCATAACCTAGCCAGAGAGAAGCCATTTCAGCCCAGCAACACTCTCTGGGGGCATCCAGGCCATTGTTGCCCAGAGACTCTGTCCATTCTTTTTCAGAATCCAACCCAGACTGTTTCTGAGAGAAAGTTCATTTGATAATTTTCTGATTTGCTTCCCTCCTGCCTCTCCTGTAATGGCTTCACTTTTCTATTTCATTTCCCAATCTCAAACTTCGAAGCTTAAAAGAGCCCCCTTTTTATGGAGTGTATGCTAAAGTGCTCTGTTAGGCAATATATTTATTACCTGGAGTGAAATGGCTTTTCACAGCCAGGCAGCCTCCTGAGCCTGGCTGCCTCTCTACCTCTATATTTAAGAAACTTGTTCCTTGAACTCTATAGGATACAAGTTTTATGCCAGCCAGCACAGAAAAAGAAAAGCATGTTGTGTGTGTGTGTGTGTGTTAATACATCTAACGAGCACATTTCCGTTCTTCATTTTCTTCAGATGTTCAGTGGCTACCATATGTCCCCTGCTTGCAGCTTTGTTCATCCAGTTGGGTATTACTAACCTTGGCCTTGCCTTTGATGGAGACCATGTGTATACACTGTATCTTTCAATGGTGTTTATGCCTGAGTTCCAATCTGGAATAGTTTTGGATATGGGGCGGGAGAGAGAGAGAGAGAGAGAGAGAGAGAGAGAGATAGAGAGAGAGAGATATTAGGAGGGATATCTGAACGTGTGTTTCCATCCTAGGGCATCCCTGACAGAGATGTCAGGCTGTCAGTATCTGCCTCAAGGAGACAACCCTTGCTGAATTGGCTCTGTCATAGAGAGTCTTACTTTTATGACGGGTCACTCCACACCACTCTGCCACTAGGATACATAAGCATCATGTATGGTCTAGCGGGCCTGGAGTCTTTCCATATTCAGTTTCTGGTGTTAACTTATTTTACTTATCCCTTTCTGCATTGAGAGTTGGCAGCCCCATGGGTACCAGGGAGGCTAACATTCATTTGTCAGAAGCCCATTTTTACATTCCCACAGTTTGGGGACTAAGGTGAATATGCATTCAATTTAGCAAGCCCCCTAATCTCTGGTACTTGAGTCCAGCTTTGTGAGATGAGATGAAGGGTTTCAGGGAAGTTTCCTCTTCTCTCTGGGGATTCACGTTGGCACTGGCCCAAGTCTGTCACAGCAGAGCTTACTCACAGCTGGCCAGAGATGACAAGTCCACGGAGGAGAGATGCAAGCATTGGGCAGTCTGGTTTTATAAATCTCTAGTATGTGCCACCTTTCCCCCGCCCCCACTCCCTCCCCAGTGAAAACTGCTTTCATATTTTTTCCTGATAGAAAGGAAGGTTTACTGCCTACCAGGCACAAGAACAACAACTTGAACCTCTTGTAAAATAGTTGCACAATGTCATTGGTGTCCAGAGAGACCATCATGGCTTTTATTTGTGTTCTTCATTATTTGCATGGCCGTGCTTAAACGGGAAAGTCTTACTGTAATTAAGCAGTACTTTTATTTATATTGGAAAGTGTATAAATCGCTTGCCTTCCAGCATTCCCCACAGTAACTGGTGGCAAATCCTCCTGCTTGTATACAATTAAGCATCAGTAAGAAGCCCCAATACTTGGAGGCAGGGTGAAAGGCTTGCTCAGCTTGAGTGGAGGTTCTGCCTGAGGCAAGAATGACTTATAAAAGGACACCAAAGGCAGCTAGCCCTGTACCCACGGCCCAATATAGCAAAGGCAGTTACAGAAACCAAGGAATTGACTCTGGGCTGCTAAAGTTACCAACCCTTTGCTTCACAGTTGAGTTTGTGTGTGTGTGTGTGTGTGTGTGTGTGTGTGTGTGTACACCCATTTCCATGCCCAATTTTGCAATGGCCATCAGGTATAGAATATCCACTGTCCTTGTCTTAGTTAGGGTGTCCGTTTCAGTGAAGAGACACCATGACAAAGGCAATTCTTTTTTTTTTTTTTAAAGATTTTTTATTTATTTATTTATTATATGTAAGTATACTGTAGCTGTCTTCAGACACTCCAGGAGAGGGAGTCAGATCTTGTTATGGATGGTTGTGAGCCACCATGTGGTTGCTGGGATTTGAACTCAGCACCTTCAGAAGAACAGTCAGGTGCTCTTACCCACTGAGCCATCTCACCAGCCCGACAAAGGCAATTCTTATAATGGCAAACATTTCATTGGGGCTGGGTTACAGTTTCAGAGGTTCAGTCCCTTATCATCATGGCAGGAAGCTTGGCAACTTGCAGGCAGACATGGTGGTGGAGGAACTGAGAGTTCTACATCTTGATTTGAAGGGAGCAGAAGGGTTGGCTGGCTGTCTTTTGCACTGGGCAAAGCCCTCCTCCAGTGACACACCTCCTCCAATAAGGCCACACCTCCTAATAGTGTTAAGCATTTAAATACATGAATCCATGGGAACCAGGCCTAGTTAAACCACAACAGTCCTCCTCCATCCTTCTCCATTCACCTCTCTACTTCCAGCGCTACAAATCACTGCCAACCACACCCAGCTTTTCTATGGATACTGGTGATCCAGACTCAGGTCCTCATGATTGCAGAGCAAGCCCTATCCACAGCGTTGAGTCACAAGTCTCCTCACAATCTTTTAAAGACAAACCCTATACAAAGGAAGGTCTAGAGATAATGATAACTGCTCTTGTCTGAAGAAGTGCAAGGAAGGCATGGGACTCTGAAGTCAAGTGCAATTGTTGCGTCGTGGTTTCTAAAATATGTTTCTTTCTAAAGTATGATTATTATTTTTATCTTTCTGTCTTTCTCCCCAATAGCACCATCATCCATTGCTTTGGTCCAGGCTAAAGAAGTTACAAGATATAGTGTAGCTCTGGCTTGGCTGGAACCGGATCGACCAAACGGAGTCATCTTAGAATATGAAGTCAAATATTATGAAAAGGTATTTCTTTCTTTCTTCTTTGCTTTCTTTCTTCATCTTTCTCCTTCCCTTTCTTTCTTCCTGTCCCTTCCTCCGTGTTGTTCAGGTATCAGACAGTTCTACATCATGAAACAGCAGCAAAAAGAAAATCAATGCATCTTGATTCCCACAAATCTGATTGTGAGATGTAATATTTGGCTCGTTATCTTGAAAAACACATACAGCGTTCTAATATAATTATATTTTCTTTCGAGTAAAAGAAATCAAGACCTAATCTATATACCTTCTATCACAGAGCATGCCTCATAACTGCTAAAATAATGATATGTTTAAGCAGATCACTACTGTTCAAAATAAAGGTGTGGGTTTTGATGATTTTTAACAGAAAATTGGCAGAGGAAAATTACATTTCTCAGCCCCTTATAGAAAGGCATTAATTTTGCAAATAATTTGTCTCTTAGCAGATAGAGTTCTGAACAGAGCTATTTGCTTCTAAGCTTTTCCAGAAAATGAACAATCAGCCTCCCCCTCCCCCACCCTGCTTAGATTTTTTTTTTTTTCCCCCAAGACAGTGTTTCCCTGTGTAGCCCTGGCTGCCCTGGAACTCACTTTGCAGACTAGGCTGGACTCAGATTTAGAGATACATCTGCCTCTGCCTCCCAAGTGCTGGGATTAAAGCAGTCTCTTATTGGCTTCCTTATTTGAAGTAAAGGGAGACTGGATTGTTTAATTGAGTCAGACTATAGTATGTTTTGCCACTCTCCAGACAGAAAAGAGGCCTTCTTAAGGGAGGCATGGTATCATGTAGAAGGAATAGAAATGCATGGTTCCCAGTGCACAGTTGTGGTCCAGACCATGGCACACTAAGGAGGACTCAGAGGACACACACAAGGGATAAGGGTCTGAAATAAAAGATAATGATGCTGATTTCAATTTCTTAATAATTTGAGGGTAAAAAACTAGAAAAAAAAATCAACCATCACTTGATGTTCCTTTCAAAAACAGATGGCTTCATTCTCAAAACTCCAAAAGATTATAAAACAAAACAAACCAAAAAAGAATGATCAATGCCAACACTGACCCTGAACTCCTTTTTTTTTTTTTTAACTGTAAAAAGAGACACCAGTGTTTCAACACTGCAGAGCACTGCAGAGAACATGGGGCTTAGGGAATGTACCTGGTGTCCAGTCATTTGCTTCCAGACTCCTGGGGAGCTGGAATCTCCTTGCCCTCCTACCTGGAGTCTCCTCCCCCTCCTACCTGGAGTCTCCTCCCCCTCCTACCTGGAGTCTCCTCCCCCTCCTACCTGGAGTCTCCTCGCCCTCCTACCTGGAGTCAGAGGACTCATTTCCCAGCTCACCAATTTTGCTTCACTCTCATGTAGGATCAGAATGAACGAAGCTATCGCATAGTCCGGACAGCTGCCAGGAACACAGATATCAAAGGCTTGAACCCTCTGACTTCCTATGTTTTCCACGTGCGAGCCAGGACTGCTGCCGGCTACGGAGATTTCAGCGAGCCCTTGGAAGTCACTACTAATACAGGTAACAAGAGACCACCCAGGTGCCACCCATTCCCAGTCACTTCATTAATAGGTTGAACCCCACTCTACTGAAACCCAAAGAGCTATCTATGTAAGAAAACATTTAGCTACTATGGATATTTGCATGAAACAGAATAGCCAGTGTCTACCTCTTAGAAACCCTTGTGCTGTTTGAAGGGGAATGTTTTTTCATAAGAGTTTCTCATCTGTCTTCCTATGAATGAAAAACGATGTCAGTGTTTATCTTTTTGAACCTTCTACCAACCATGAATAATGGGTTTGCCAACCTGACTAATTGAAGGTTCTGTAGCCACCCCACTTTAAGAAAAAGAGTTCTCTTCCTGAGAAGATTAAAGAAGGAACCAAAATTACCCTTTTTCCCCCTCCTACTTGTTTCTAGGAATCTGTTTAAATAGTGTCATTAGTGTGCATGTATGTTTTTAAGTCCTTTGTAGAAACATTAAGTCTTGCTCCCTGGAGAGCTGGAATACAAGTTTACTGAGCAAGAGATCTCCACCTCCTTAATTACTTAACCTAGGCTGGGCCTACTTGATAGGGAGATGCTGGGACAGAAATTTTCAACATTTGTTACAGATATAAATTCATATTGGAAGGTTATTAAGTGAGGATGAAGAAGACAGATGGGAAAGTTGAGATGACTATAAGGGACACTGGCATTCTTCGTGTTTACAGGAAGGCTATAAGGAGGAGGTTGCTTTGCGCCAACCTCTGTCTATAGGCTGGATGAAGGCAGAGCAAACCTTATGAGTTTTCCAAATATGTTTTTCACCAAGGAATATAGTTTTTCAGTATGTGAATGTTTTTACCAAAAAAATCAAAAAGATATTAAGGCATCAACATATTTTTATATTTTATATTCATCACAGAATGGTTGGCGTGGTGGTGTGGGATTTGCCTAGCGGATGCTGTGGCATGGATTTGCTAACATGGATGTTGAATGGGCTAACAAGTTCCTCCTCTTAGGACTGCCTCCATGTGACCTCATGTAATTGTCATTCCAGTGCCTTCCCGCATCATTGGCGATGGAGCCAACTCCACTGTCCTTCTGGTCTCCGTCTCTGGCAGTGTGGTCTTCCTGGTCATTCTTATTGCAGCTTTTGTGATCAGCCGAAGGTAAGGACTGAAGCTCCTGCTGCTCCTTCCCAGTTTTCTGCAGGAGGCTTGCGTCTTTCCTTGCGTGCCAGTACCATTTAGCTCTGCTAAGCCTAGACTCTGTGTGCCTAGAAGATAAGAAAAGCTGTATAAAATACAGACCCAAAACCTGAGCATTGCCATCTGACAGCCATATTTGTTTTCTTCTAGAAGATGGCAGTGGTATCTTAGAGTGATACCACTTACAGTGATAAACATGTTAGGTACCATAGTAACACAGTTACTTCAGCATGATATTGGTTAACAAGAATGATAAGGAATGTGAGGACTGTACCTCCCCATCCCTCGGAAAACATCGACGTTTTCAAAACCCTCATTGATCATTCTGAGCACAGTGATGTTTCTCTTGGAAGAGAATCTGATTGGACAGTGTATTTATCCCGTGAGCATTTAAGGTGTACCTTTATCCTCAAAGAGAAATAGTACTGGCTTGGTTGCATGGTCTTTGGAGTAATCCACTTCCTGTCACCTCTGTCCAGTTGTTCACACTGACCTGTAGATAGTATCATTGGGTACAGATAGATGCTCACCATCATAAGCTATGCCGATTCTTATCTTATTCGCTTCTCACTGTATACCGCGTTCATGATTTCTCACAGTAGGGCTTTAGTTGTACATATGATCTTCTTGTATAAAGCTCTTCAAGTGAGAGAGGATGAAAAGTGACCTAAAGGAAGATAGGGTGCTTATCCCACATCGTCTTGTTGGTATGACTGTAGTTAGAGCTCTGTTTGGACCCCAAGAGCTATACTTGGCCCACTGGCCACCAACTGTCAGATTGTCCCATCCACCTGCTGACGATCTCACCAACGTCTCTGGCTGTCTCTATCATGTTTGCAAGCCACAGTGCTGTATTTCCCATTGACATGCATTGACAGTAGGGGGATGAACTGATATAAGAGTTTGCCTGAGAGGCCCGTGCATCTCCCAGTATCTTGATTCCACCCTTGCTCTGTAGAGTGCCCCAGTATATATACAAAAGTCCATTTGTTCACTCCAGTGCTAACACAGTATGGAACGATGTATTGCTCTGTATGGTGTCTCTGTGTTTGTCATTGGCTTCATTCCTCCTTTGCAAAGTCTCTACGTAGTGGTATTCAACTAGAGCTGTGAGTTAGGTCTCCAAGAAGGAAAACTTTGAAAGGCAATCAAGACTTTCCCCTACCTGCTGCCCTGCCTTGAGATTTTTGCTTCTGCATGTGTGTCATGTAAAGAATGCATTGTATAAGGCATAGGAAGTGGTGCGTTGTCCTGAACTCGTCCAGTTGCAGAGAAAAGAATGAAATGGGTTGGTGGAAATTACATGGACATTTATTTACACTAGTGCATATTTCAGTGTTATAAACACTGGACATATTAAAATGGTAAAAATTAATGAAAAACATGAATGGCCTCTATTTCAAAAACAGTAGCCTAAAAAGTCCAGCCACTGTGTGTGAGTCCGGCACTTGGGGGAGCGTGAGCGTTTCAAGCACTTGGCAAATGAACTCATCTTGTAGACTGTACTCCTCTTGTTTGTGGTCCAGCTTTTCTGTAAATTTCCTTTCTTTCTCTCTCTCTTTTTTTTTTTTTTTCACTTTTTTGTTGTTGTTGTTTTAGAAGAGTCCCCAAACACAGCAGTCAGACTCAGACTCGGGCAGTTAGATAAGTCACTCCTTGTGACTGTTCCGTGTCAAATGTTAGATTTGGTGAGAAAAAAGAAAAGCAAGGACACTGTAATGCTGGGAGACTGGAACATTAAAAATTGGGGCTGCGGAAGGCAGCATCCTCGAGTCTGAGGACTTAATTCCCTTTGTGCTTTTATTGATCATTTTATTATATAAGGGGAGAGCAGCAGAAGGATGCATGAGATTTCCAATTATGAGGCCATCCCCTCCTTAGAGAATTGAGCCTGTCGAGTTACCCAGTGATGACTCCTGCTCCTTCCCTCTCATTAAAAAAAAAAAAAAAGTCACTTCCCAAGGCTGATAAACACTGCTTGGCGATTGGTCCTCAATGGATCAGTTTTTAGAAAATGAAAAGCCCCTTGCCCTCATATTGATTCTTCCTTAGTGCCGGCCATAAAGCTGTCAAGGGAAGGGCTGCCTGGAGCCAGGTAGCTGACAGGCCTACAGCGGCAGGGTGCTCACTCAGCTAATTCTTCTCCCTACCGGGCTGTCTGCTCCGTTTACCTGGGACAACTACATGTATTTAAATAGGACAACAGGTGAGCAGAGGGAAGGTGGGGACTCCAGACAAAGAAGTGTGACCCAGGGCTTTGGTTAGAGTACAAATGGCAGTGCCAACAGTGTGAGGAAGTCACAGACTGACTCAGCATCAGAGAGAGCCTGGAGAATCCAAGTTACCTTTGCCCATCACCATCTCTTGCTTCTGAGAGCCACAGAATGTTGCTGTCAGAGAGGATGGTGGAAGCCAGGCCTGGTGACACCCAGCACAGGGGAAGCTGAGGTAGGAGGACTGAGAGGTTGGGGCTAGCCTGTGTCCATAGTGAGGCAGAACCCTTGTGAGCTGAGCTGAATCTCAGGGTGTTGCTGGCATGTCAGTGTGGATGGAAAAGACTCAGGGGAAGAAGTTGGAGATCTTCTGGGGGCCACCAGGAGAAAATCTGTTTGCTGCTAATTTGTTATTTAAGGGGAAACTGCCTCAGGCTCACAATTGGCATGTTGGTGGATTTTAAAATAGCTGGTGTTTGTTCATTTTATTGTATTCATTTAATTTATAAAAAGAGGCCAGAACTTGATGTAAGGAGGAATAATTCCCTCTTTCCTTCAGAAGGTTCAGCTGGCTTCCTTCCTTTCTTTCTTCATTCCTTCTCTCCCTCCTTCCCTCCTTTCTTTCCTTTCCCTTTCCCTCTTTCTTCTTTCTTTCTTTCTTTCTTTCTTTCTTTCTTCCTTCCTTCCTTCCTTCCTTCCTTCCTTCCTTCCTTTCTTTCTTTCTTTCTTTCTTTCTTTCTTTCTTTCTTTCTTTCTTTCTTTCCTGTCAAACTTGAATGTGTGAGCATTTAGGAATTTCCATCAAAGAATGAAATTATTACATTTATAGATTTTAAGTATCCAACATGTAAGCAACATGAAATGTTGTCCAGCTGTGGCAGTTATGTTGACTGACATGTTTTTACAACCCACAAGTAAATAAGTTAATGTACTTTCAATTTTTTTACATTTTATCTATTGTGTATGCTCGTTTTTGTAGAGGTCAGAGGAAAATTTGCAGGAGTCTTGTCATCGTCGTTGTCGTCTTCTTCTTCCTCCTCCTCCTCCTCTCTCCTTCCTCTCTCCTCCTCCCTCCTGCTCCCTCCTCCTCCTTCCATTATGAAGATTCTGGGGATCGAACCCCGCTCTTCAGGCTTGGCAGCAGATGCCTTTAACCAGTGAACTGTCTCAACAGTCTCTAATTTACATTTTTTGGCATTGTAGATCTGTGTTTAGGTTATCATTTCAGGAGGATATCTGCTTTCTAGAGCCCCCAACTGCCCTTGCTGTATATGTGACACTGGAGTACTGTCACAAGAATTTTTATCCCAACTATACACACATTCTCTTAAAGAGCAAATCACCGTTTCCCCTATTTACATATTTATATATATGTGGTCTCAAGTTTAACCACCTCCTTTACTGCTTTTTAAACATCTCTTTCAAAGAACTGTTAATAGTTATATAATTAAATGCAACTTGAAACCCAGGACCTCCCAGACTGACCGACTCTGCATTAAATTTCTCTGACATCCCTTCCCCTGTGATAGCAATGATTTCAGATTCTTTCTTTCTTTCTTTCTTTCTTTCTTCCTTCCTTCCTTCCTTCCTTCCTTCCTTTCTTTCTTCCTTTCTTCCTTCCTTTCTTCCTTTCTTTCTTCCTTCCTTCCTTTCTTCCTTTCTTTCTTTCTTTCTTCCTTCCTTCCTTCCTTCCTTCCTTCCTTCCTTCCTTTCTCTCTTTCTCTCTTTCTCTCTTTCTCATCTATGTGGCACTCATGTATGCCACAGCCTGCATATGCAGAGCAAAGGACAACTTGCAGGGATTGGCTTTTCTTTCTTCTACCACAGGAGTCCCAAAGATCAAACTCAGGTCCTCAGGCTTAACAGCAAGCACCTTTATCCACTGAACCATCCTGCTGGCCCTCAACAGCATTTTATTGTTCAAACATGGGAAACAGTATTAAGAACATGTCTAAAATATGGGAACAATCCTTGGGTAGTCTTAAAGGACTCTTTGGTTAAAGGATAGCATGATCTGATGGCCCAGGAACACGTGCTGACTTCAAGATGGTCCAATTGTGATGGCCGGTGGTTTTACTGGGTTTTCATTTGCACAAGGATCATAAAATGGCCCTTTCACCAGATTACAAAAAACCAAATTGATTTTAAGGAAAACAGTGTAACATCCATGGAAAAATTTAGATATGTTTATCAGGGCCTGTAATCTTTGAATAGATGACATTGAATGTATGAAACAAGTTCATAGTTAATTTGTCTCGTACCCAAGGCTCACACTCTGCACTTTGGAGCTGACAGACAGCTCAAGTAATCCCTAAAAGCGATTCTGCTTGGCCTATGTCCACCTTTCCTTGAGCCCTCGGATGAGACTCTGGGATGATATATTCACATAGAAATGAATACACTTAGATGTTTGCCCAAATGGGCTCTGATGGCCTCGGGTACATTGACACAATTGGGAGGCGACTGATTCCAGGGAAACATTTCCAAGCAACTTCCAAGCAACCGCAGTGGTTCAATTCCAGCTCTATCAAATTGCTGCTTGGGAGGAGCCATTAGGCATCTTTTGATGCAGGAACAGTGGTAGCATGAGGAAGAGGGATGTGGCGGATGAATCTTTGTGGGAGAGTTTCCTAAGCTCTGGAAAGGGTCCCTACAGGAGCCATGCTCCTTATTACGGCCTTGTCTTTAATCTGCACTTTAGTGAATAAATTACTTACCTTTTACTAATTAGCGTTGGAACAGTGAACCACATTCATCAAATCTGTGCAGTTGATGAGAAAAGTTGCTATTTTGATAAAAAGCAAGGCTTATGGGCTGCCCCTGCCACACTCCAGTCTTCTTATTTATTTTATTGAGTAGTCAAGGTGCCAGGAAGAGCCCATTGGCTGGAAGGTTTCCTGCTGCTCCCTCCGGGGATGGTTAATACCCTTATTAGCCAGTCCCTGGGATGGCAGGGCAGATTCCATTCACTCCAAGTTTCACCTGCAGTGTGAGGGCCCTTTGCCAGGACACCTACTGTGGCAAGGTTCCCGTTTCCTTCTGGACCATTCTAACTAACCATTCCACTACTTCCCCTTGCTAATCGCCTTGTCCACCTCTTTGTAATTAGACTATCTCCCACAAGGCCTTGCTTCTGCCATTCAGGTGACCTGTCTGGGATGTCAATTTAGACTCAGCTCATCAGGAGGGCTCACTCCAAAGTAAGCTTCAATGGTCTTTCTCTTCTGGGATAATAATGAGCCACATTGTCCAATGCTGAGCCCAAGGGGAAAGGGTCATAGGTGACAGAGGTAGAGCAGAACTCAGGCATTTTTGTTTTTAAGGTATTATTAGCGTGGTAATAGGCTACAATTAGTCTTTGAACAGTAATCCTCCTGTTTCTTTCTCAGTATCCCCTGTACCCTTGTAGGGTCCTCTACTCCAAATAACACTCCACATTAAAATGGTCTTTAAAAGCACCTTCACTGCTCAGATAATTCTTCTATGTTAGCAAGTCTGAGGATGAAATGGGAGGGTCAATCTTATCCTTAATGACCTCAGCCATTTTGTATTTCCTCTGGTTTTGTCCATTTTTAATGAATGTGCTTGATGTGATAACAGCCATGCTTCAGGATTTCTTGAAGCCACTAGTTTCTATTGTAGTTATACATTAAAAACAAAACAAATCAAAACCAAACCAACTCTTTAAGTTCCAATGGATGCCAAGAGCTCAAGAATATGGCTTAATGGCTGAATGCCTTTCCAGTATGCAATATGTTCAATTTTGGGTCTCCGGACAGGTAAATAAAGGAGGGGCAGTTACTAAAGCTCTCTTGTTCTCTATATATTTTTTTCTGCTTAATTTCAGTATTGGAGTTCTAAAATTGTTTAAAAGATAGTCTTACGATTTCAGATAAAGCTTTTAGAACTCTGATAACATAGCCTATCACACCCTAGGGATTTAAGTCTTGATATTTTCCCTACCCCAAATACTGTTTCTGTAGTCTCTGACCTAACATATTTCTGTTAACCTTTAAAAGGGGCAAAGGACAGGGGAGGGGGGCAGGTTAGAGGGGATTGCATGCTTCATAGACCTTTCTATTCACCGCATTAAATTTATTTGTTAAGTTTCTTTGAAGCCGTTTAGGAGCATTTGGATCTGATGCGTGGGTTTGCTGATATCAAATGTACTGTTTAGGCTGGAAAGAGAGTTCACATAGTCAGTTGCTGGCTGTGTAAGCACAGGTACCCTCATTTAAGCCTCAGAACCCAAGCAGTACCAGATAAAAGCCAGCATGGTGGTATGTATGCTGGTAGTCCAGTTTGGGGTGGAGGGACAAGATGAATAGATAGCCCCAAGACACAGTAAAAGACCTAATCTCAAAATGCAGAGAGCCTCTGAGGAGTGACACCCGAGGCTGTACTCTGCCATCTGCACATGCACAAATACACATACATACACACTCATATACATGTGCACACACTCCCACACATATACATGGAATATACTTGCAAGCGCACTCACGCACACACGCACACAATCAATAAATAGTTTTAAATGTACGATTAAGTCTCATTTATCTTCTCACTTCATCTCCTCTGGGAGAGGCACTGTGCAGGGCTGGACTGGATCAGGGCTGGAGAGGAGATGTGAGTGATGCCCCTGGTTCTGTATCCTTGCCTGTATCATGTCTTCATGCGTACAATGGAGCTGAACATGTGGTTTCCACCTGATTCCTGTCATAGGGTTGTTGTGAACAAGCAATTAAATAATAGACCCTTTGAAGGCCCTTTGAAAAGCTAACTGCAAAGGAAAACACAGGCTGTTATTTGGGACTGAAATATGCACTTTGCAGTTAGCTGTGGTAACTGGGGTCTCTGTTTTGCTAAGCTGGCTCATGCTTTGCAAACAGCTAGGGGAGGAGATAATGTATGTAATGAGACTACTTTGAAAAGTTAAATGCAATGTAAGAGCACAAGGTATTATTATTTGCAAGGGAATTATCCACGTAGAGGAACATCTGTGGGCTCTGAGGGTCTGATTGCTGAGCTGGTGCCTACATAGCTGACAAATGAGAGGTCGTGGGAGGGAGCTTTGCGCATGTGCCCAGGGCTGCGCATGTGCTTTGCGCGTTGCCTGCGATGGGCTGTCTGCCCACTTATCCTCCTTACCTCTTTTATTCTCCATGCTACTTTCTCGTCTGTAGGGTTATCTAGCCTTTCTACCTGTTCAAAGTTGACGGTTTGAGGATTTCTCATTCTGATTGGAATACAAACACATTGGCCTTACTTAGTCTTACCTTGCCTTTGAAACTCAAAGCACGATGATTAATTTTATTGTAAAATTTAGAGTCCTATATTAACACATCTTATTCCCTTTTTTTTTTTTTTTTTTTTTTTTTTTTTTNGGTTTTTCGAGACAGGGTTTTTCTGTGTAGCCCTGGCTGTCCTGGAACTCACTCTGTAGACCAGGCTGGCCTCGAACTCAGAAATCTGCCTGCCTCTGCCTCCCAAGTGCTGGGATTAAAGGCATGCACCACCATGCCTGGCCTCCTAATTTTATTTTAGTTTCCCAAAGTGAAGGGAACTGTAATAAATGAGTTAATTTTTCTAATTATTTTATGTGATATAATGTCTCCTCACTAAACATAAAGTGTATATTTAAGGGCCAAGGATATAATCCAGTGTGGAATGTTGGCCTAGCATGTGATAGGCCCTTTTCTAGTACCTCATACCCAGACACAAAATTACATAAGCATATATATGTGCGTGTATGTATTTATATATTTGTTTTAAATTTTCAAGTCTTGAGTTGATTTTTCCACTTTATATAAGTGATTCATATTTTCCCTGACTCAATATTTATATGTATTAGAGGTTTATATTTCCCAAAGCTTTATTAAAAATAAAATAAAATCTCACTTCAACAGGTTATGGGCAGGCAGTATGTAAATTTCGAGACCAGGGTACCTCTTATTGGAAGAGAACTTAAAGATCTAGTGGTGTACCAAATCTATTGGAATGTAGTCAAGTACAAAGCAAATATTGTACTTTCTAAAATTGTATCTTATATTTTATAGGGTATGTCCCTCCCCCTACCCCCCCAGTTGAGGGCCTATCCTAGGACTTTGCATTTGTAGGAACCCTACTACTGAGTGAGCTAAATCCCCAATCCCTGCAACCTGGCGTGATAATGAGATGTTATGATGCTTTCATGATTATAGCAACAAGATGTGTTCATTAGCTATCACACACTGAACGCTATTGCCATTTCACTAATGAAACTCACTTTAATTAAGAATGTGTGTACAGGGCCAGCAAGATGGCTCAGAATGAAAAAGCACTTGAGTTTAATCTCTAAACGCCATATGAAGGTAGAATGAGGGCATCAACCGTCCAAAATTGTCCTCTGAATGCCACAGCCATGTGTGCAGGCCCACACAAGTTCTCTTATACACACAGGAAGAAGGAAAAGAAGAGAGAATAAAAGAAAAGAAAGCTATGTGGGAAAAATAGCCAATCAGAGATTCTGGGCTCTGGTGGCTTTAGCTCTTAACCCCGACTCAACAGAAATTACATTATTATCTTTATTATTTTACCTTTCCCTAAGCCTCAGTTTCCCTATGTGTGACATGTGCACTGCCTATCCACCCGACTTGTGTTGTGGCCGGGAATAATTTTTTTTTTTTTTAAAGATTTATTTTATTTATTATATCTAAGTACACTGTAGCTGTCCTCAGACACTCCAGAAGAGGGCGCCAGATCTTGTTACGGATGGTTGTGAGCCACCATGTGGATGCTGGGATTTGAACTTATCACCTTCGGAAGAGCAGTCGGGTGCTCTTACCCGCTAAGCCATTTCACCAGCCCGAATAATTTTTCATTACAGGTTTTGTATTGGAAATCATTTTCCTTTTTTAATTTTAATAGACGGAGTAAGTACAGCAAAGCGAAACAAGAAGCAGATGAAGAGAAACATTTGAATCAAGGTATTAAAAAAATTGACTCCAAAAGTAATTTCATTTTTAGAGCATGCTTTGTGTTAATCTAACTTAGAAGTGTTGGTTAATATGCCTGTGAATATTTATATAATGCATTCCTTATCCAAATAACATTCTTCAAGACTGTTAAGGTGCAATTGGTGATTCAAAGCTGCAACGTGAGGTTAAAGGCAGGAAGTTCTATAGAGTCTGCACATTTCCTCTTCTGCTCTGGAAAAGTGTTCCTTTAGCTGCTTCATGTCTGGAGCTGGGCAGCAAGATATGACAAGTCAATATTTCTTCCCATGAATGAAAAACTGGGGGAGGAGTAGGATGGTAAAAGAACAGGTTATGTGATGGTAGTCTGTATTGCTGGGATGACAGCCATCAAGAATTTGCTAGTGGATTCTAGATGTTGAGCTTACAAATAGGCTCCAAGAGTAAGTAAGTCCAAAGACATTGATTTAGGAAGTTCCAAACACTTAAGGGAAACCAGATGACCTAGCAGTGGTTTGCACGGGACTTTCTGAGATGACAAGATAGTGTCACGTGAGAGAACTGTAGCCGACTCAGTTCTTCATAATGACTGAGGAGAAGAAAAGGAAGAAGATGGGCACATTTGGACAATCGCGGAGATTTTGTCAGCTGGTATTGCGCATCCTCAAGTCTCCAGTGCAAATGCCCAGGGAAGCATGTTATGTCATCAGCTGCCTCAGAGCTCACATTTCCAACTTGTCCGTGGGTGTGATGCGTGGCTGAATTGTACCCATGGTATCTGCAACATTCAGCTAGACTGAAGTACTACCTCCAGCTGAACCTTCTTTGTAAAACAGAATGCAAGTGGAGGTCTGACTTAGAGTCTTCAGTGGCCAGTATTCCTCCCGTGCATATCAGTCTAGGTTTAATCTAAGTCTGTTCCTTACTGGTCATCTACTTAGTTGGTCTAGCTATGGAGGAGATATGACACCCTGTAGACAGGGCCTGTGGGAACTGAGAGTGCCTATTGTCTTTGATGAGGGACAGCATTTGAAACGATGGCTACGGTGTGTGTGACTTTATGTTAGGACAGTGAAGCTAGGAGCCACTGGTTGGGAGAAAGGAGCCCGTCAACTCATTCCAAATTTTTTGATAAGAGATTCTCGCTTTTCCTCCAGGGACAAGTTGTTTTTAAACTCTTATCCTTGAAGTGTGAGGACATTCCAGGAAGTCAGTAGAGCTGCGACGTCTTGAGCAGCTAGCAAATTCTTTGTTTACCCACTAATGAAAAGCAGCACAGGCATTTAAACATTTTCATATGTCAACGGCCATAGTGTGAACCCAGCTTTTGCTATGCTCAACCCTTTAGGTTTATTCATGTTGCCTTTATCCAATCACTTTATATCCCATGTCCATTTCTTAAGGTGTTAGAACTTACGTGGATCCCTTTACATACGAAGACCCCAATCAGGCAGTTCGAGAATTTGCCAAAGAAATCGATGCATCCTGCATTAAGATTGAAAAGGTCATAGGAGTTGGTAAGTGTCTGAGTGTGCATCTGATAGCTTCCTTTGTACATGTAAACTATATATGTAAATTACACAATTACATTCACATGTCTGAGTGTATGGCGCGTACGTCTATATGCGTAAATAGTATTCACAGAGATTTCCTTAATCAGAGCATGAATGCAATGTTCTGTAAAGAACTTGGTGCAAATGTGTATTTTAATCTCGGGAAAAATGGACATGGGGATAAAATACAGGAACACGTGAGATCTGTAGCCAGACTGGGTAGATTCAGAATGCTCTAATTCTCGAAAGCCGGGAGACTTTGGTGAGCTTTACCATAAGCTTGAGTTTCCTGTGATAAAATGGAGCCTCTGAGAACAGTGCCTTCTACTAGGCTTTGGGAAGGACTAAATGAAATCGTCACTGTGGTGCCCCAGCTGGGCACTTGTCCTATAATAAGTATACGATGAAGGTCTTCAATGCATTCCTGATGCATCTTGAATCCTTCACCCACAGGCGAATTTGGAGAGGTCTGCAGTGGGCGTCTCA
Organism: Mus minutoides; assembly: GCA_902729485.2. NCBI lineage: Eukaryota > Metazoa > Chordata > Mammalia > Rodentia > Muridae > Mus > Mus minutoides. The sequence goes on along the minus strand of LR750496.1, from coordinate 230,507 downwards.
AAGTGCCCGGCAAGAGAGAGATCTGTGTGGCCATCAAGACTCTGAAAGCTGGTTATACTGACAAGCAGAGGAGAGACTTCCTGAGCGAGGCCAGCATCATGGGACAGTTTGACCACCCAAACATAATCCACCTGGAAGGTGTTGTCACCAAATGTATGTGTGCCCCCCACCCCCCAATAGCCCCCTCCAGGAAGCTAAGTTGAGAGTTAACAGGGAGATTAAATACACATTTTCTTTCTAGGGAAATGACAGATGGGACAGGCCTACTGATTACTAATAAGAGGAAATCAGTGCAGGACAAGTCATTAATCTTTCAGTCAGCTCTAAATGGGTCTATGACTGCAGCTGATGCCCTGTCTCCAAGGCAACTTCTGTGAGATTTGGGGGAAATTAATATTGCAGAGTTTTGGGTACATCATACCATCTTTCAAATCTTTGCTAGACCAAACTGATTGTCACAGGGTGGGCACGAGCAGATGGTAACCAAAAATCAGTTTTATATAAAGCAAAACAAAAGCTCGCCACACCTTGAATTGGAAGCTTGAGTTCCAGATGCAGGGAGGGAATCTTGGGAATCTTTATTATATTGAGGGATTCGCTTGTCTGCTCTGCCTGATTTATGGCTGTTGCCATTCAGCACCTATTTACAGTAACACCTGGTTGAACTTTCCTTTTTTAGTCCATTAGCATTCACTGAGCTCGTGAACCACGCTTCAGTTAAAAATACGACACAGCTCAACAGACTCGTTTTGTGAAGCAACCCCTGTGTACATCTGTAAGACGGGCTAAGACTTATAAAACACCACATGGATGGGGCACTGAAGCAGGGTGTGTTTAAGGTGGCTCTGGTCCAGGAGCCCTGGTACCTAACTACAGTTAGTACAAGTCAAGGACCTTGTAAGCCTGGGGCTCTGTCTTCAATGAAGCCAAGGCGGCTCTTACTCGATTTAAGGTGTCTGTGAAAAGCTTGTCAATCAACAAGTGCTGAGGGTCAGGATGGCTGCTTCAGTTGATGAGACACAGGGAGGGGAGGGGAATGGGTTACATTTGTAGTGAGCTAAAAGTATATGATCTTTAGGATGAAGAAACCAGGTTACTTTAAACAAATAAGCCTCCATTGGAGTCTTCTAATAATGCTTACAGGGCCAGCAAGATGGCTCAGCATGTAAATGTGTTTGCTGCCAAGCTGCCAAGCTCAATGGTCTGAGTTCAGTCTTAGCTGGAAGGAGAGAACTCCTAAAGATTGTCCTCTGACCTTAGGACAAGTTCCTTTTGACACACAAGCCCTCCCTTACCCCATGACAGACACTAAGTAAATAGTTGTAATTAGATGTGTTCTTTTAGCTTTTAAAAGTTTCCTGGGGTCAGGCGTGGTAGCGCACGCCTTTAATCCCAGCACTCGGGAGGCAGAGGCAGGCAGATTTCTGAGTTCGAGGCCAGCCTGGTCTACAAAGTGAGTTCCAGGACAGCCAGGGCTACACAGAGAAACCCTGTCTCGAAAAACTCAAAAAAAAAAAAAAAAAAAAAAAAGTTCCCTGGGCCTCCTCTAAAAGCAGTTTGAATGCTGGGTGCGGATGGGGAGAACCACCTGCGTTTTCCGTCCCATGAAGGACTCAGTAAAGTGAAGCCTAACATTACGGGTCCCTGATCCATTTGGAGAGTAACTGACCTTATGATGAAGTGTTTGCTGACAGCTCTATCACAAGCCAGTGATGGCTTTGATGGGTTGGTCAGTCTTTTGTTTTACTGTTGTCATCTATAAAAATGGAGATAAATAAAGCTTGCCTTGCAAGGATATTTAGGAAAAGAAATAAAATATTTAAAGTAGTTTGTATTGCATAATGGCAAATTACACACACACACACACACACACACACACACACACACTCCTCTTTTAAGTGTTAACGGGTGTTATTATGTCTGAAGGAGTGCATCTCTCCTCACATTGAGAATTCCTCAAAAAGGGAAATTTGATGCTAAGGACATATCATTTTCTACCTCAGGTGAAGGCTATAATTAGCATAGAATACTTGTATTTGCTTTTTAAGATTGGTTTTACAGACAGGATATTTTTCTGTTGCCTGTGGCCTTCGAACTGCCCACGCCCCTCACTACTTTAATTAAAAGATAACATTCCCTTTAAATACTTCTGCAGGTCCCTTTTCTAGAAAAGGGGGCTCTGTTCAACTCGGGTGTTTTTCCTGCCGCAGACAGTGATTTTCCTAGCACCTCTGCGGAAGAGAGAAGAAACAGGGGATCTTTGTGTTAAAGTCCCACCGCGCCTTTAAAAACCCGTAGCTATTACAGCTGTAACTGTTACAAACGACTGGGTTCATTTGCATAATGCAGTTGTCACTGAATTAAAATGATTTAAAAATTTCCACCAGAGAAGTTGTTGGGGTCCCCTCCCGTTCCACCCCCTCCCCTCGGAATCTCTGTCTCTTGGAGGGAAGCAGCCATCTCCATCCCGAACCCTCTCCTGACTGATTTTTCTTAGCTCTGTAGAGCTCTTCAGGCAAGGATAACACAGTGATATTTACCCTTTCTCAACAGCGCCCCCAAGACATCCCTTGTTTTTCTTCTGTCTTCTCCAACTCCGAAAACGGAGCTTGTAGGGCGCATCAGACTAGAGAATACAGGAAACTTGAATAGAATAGGAAGAGTCAGGCCAGGGAGCTGCGAGGGTGAAAGGGCCCAATCAAAGCTGTTGTCTCATAACCAACCAGCTTCCTGGAGAAGCTATATAGATTCCAGGGAAGGAGGGGGTGCGAAGTGTGTGTGGGGGGAACCATAAATTTTTCCCTTTCCCCTTTCTTGGATCTTCTCTTCTGGAAAGCTCCAGAGGGAACAGGTAAAATGGAATTAGGTGTTAGCGCTTGGCTGAGAGAGCAGACTTTTCCTCATTAGTTGACAAAGTATCTTTTGATGGAGGCGGGATGATTCAGACTCACTCACACAGGTGATTTTGTTGTGGCCAAGGACTTGGGAGGGAAACTGTGCTGAGAATAGGGCCCTTCCCACGTGGACGGAATTGAGCAAGGCGAGAAGGGAGCACCGGAGGACCCCTTTCAGCGAGGCCAGAGTCAGAGCTGTTCTTAGTGGCCCTGTGTAGTTCTGACTTCTCTTCCTCGCTGGAAGTCTGAATGGCGTCATTCTCTAGTTTAAAGTGCTTCACACACACACACACACACACACAGAGTCAGGCAAGAATAAATTGAACTTCATTGAAATGAAAACTTCTAAATTCTTGCCTCTGATGTGCCCCTCCCTTCTGCACTCCATCTTTGGGTTGGGAATGTACTGATTTCCAAATAAGAGGTGCTTTTCAGCAGTGAGATAGCCCTCGCCTATTTTCTGACTAAATCACGAAGTCCAGTCAGCAAGAACAATAAAAGTAAATATTTTCATCCGCTTAAGGGTTACTTTCATCAGGGGGGATGTGTAGCTCTGTACTCTTCCCTGCTACACTTTCAGTGGAACAAAAAAAGCAGGGTTACAACGTTTGCTAACTCCCCCTTTCCCACCCTGTAACAGAGCCCCTTGAAAAGAAAATTTCAGACCCTAATTTAATTCGTTGCCTGTAAGAAATTAAAGAAAGGTTATTTCCAAAGGTTCCCCAGACGACTGAAGCAAAAGGAAAAGGTTGACTTCCCACAAGTCCCCATAGACCTCCCGACCCTTTTGCTCAAACAATGGATTCAAGCTCCTGTCTCAGATGGAGTTATTTGTCTTCACAAATAACTTTATTTATTTTTAAGATTGTATTTATTTATTAAAAATAATATACAATATATTTGCTCATATTCTGTCCCTCCTCCACACCTCCCCATCCCTCCAACTTCATGTTGTCTCTAGAGAGAGAGAGAAAAAAAAATGGAAACAAACTAACTCTCCAAAAAGGATTTGTTTGACTTTTAAGATAAGTTGTTAAAGATGAACAGATGTGTGATGTGAGAGAGTATGGGAAATCACAGAGCCCAGGACAAGAGCAAGAGAAGGGAGCAGGATTCTATATGGTGTGTGCTTCAGGTTACATGAATAATGAAGTATTCAGTATAACTACAGCGCTACAAAACTGGAGTTTCTCTAAAGAAGAAGCTTTCTCTGTCCACAGACTTTAGCATCACTCGAGTTGCTCTTCTGGGGATAAAAATCAATGAATTATTCTAAAGCCCCCCTCCCTCCACCTGCACGCTTTTCAACAGGCCTACCCATTTATCATCACCCCCACCCCCACCCCCCGTTGTTTAAGAGAGCAATTATCCATTCATGTGATCCCTGGATACCAGAGGCCACTTTTGTTAAGGACCCTGTCAACAAGCCATCCGAAGGGTTAACCTTCCAGATGGAATGTAAGCCTATGTGTCCTTTGAATATTTCATTCCCTGCTCCCCACAGCTGAGGCAGAAGCTTGGCTTGTTTTAATTAAATTAGATCGCACAAGACAGGTGTCTTGGCAGTAAAATTCCGCGCAGCCCATTTTTATCTCATTAACGGCACTGCTCACGGAGAGTTTTTGTTTTTCTTTTGGAAACTCTAGGTAAACCGGTAATGATCATAACGGAGTACATGGAGAACGGCTCCTTGGATGCTTTCCTCAGGGTACGTGTCTACTTTCTATGAAGCCAGGGAATACTAGTACCCAGTCACTAGAAGATTCCTTGTCTACGTTCTGTTCCATTGCATTCGTGAGATTTGTTCAGTAGGGCTCAGAAAGAGGAGACATGGAATTCTTAAGGCTATTGAATAATCCATGGGCAATGAAGGTGGAATTTGATTTATTGTCACACCGGAGCGCTCTTCGAGCCATGGATTCATTGCACTTGGACAATTTCCATCTATCACAGGAAGCCAACCCAGCTCCTTGAGTACACTCTTACTCGTTTGAATTAGTGACTTTGCTCAGAAAGGCCCGGAAATAATGCTGAGTTTCATTGCTCGGCGGATACAGATATTCAAAAAGAGTCTAGGAATAACTGCTTGGTGGTAATTGATTTGCCCTGATGTTAATGGGTCCGCTCCCACTCTCTTCCTCTGCAGAAGAATGATGGCCGCTTTACAGTCATTCAGCTGGTGGGCATGCTCCGAGGCATTGGCTCGGGGATGAAGTACTTATCAGATATGAGCTATGTGCATAGAGACCTGGCTGCCAGGAACATCCTGGTAAACAGCAACTTGGTCTGCAAGGTGTCTGACTTTGGCATGTCCAGGGTGCTTGAGGATGACCCTGAAGCCGCCTACACTACCAGGGTAAGGACCGTTTGCCGCCTCTGGCATGGCATGCACTCTCATGAAACTGATCCTCTCTTGTCATCTTGAGGTTGGAACTCTTCCTAAGTTGTTGTTGTTGTTTTATTTTTTTCTTTAAGTTTACTTATCCTCCAGGCCCTCTCCATATTTATTTCTGCATTCATTTTTTTTAAAGCATGACTTTAAAAAAAAAAAAAAAAGGATTTAAAGCCAACTCTAATGGGTGACCATTTTATAGAGTCACAAATTACAAGCAAAATAAATTCTCTTTCCTCTGAATTTTCTTGGGCAAAGTGTTCATGAACAATGAGAGGGTATCTTGAAAATTGAGCCAAATCAGAAGCCAGAGTCAAGGGCAAATTTACTCAATAAGTGATAGATTATTATGAAAATCAGGAGGTTGGATGACTTATTGTGTATATGTGTGTGCGTATGCTGTGTGTATATATATATATATATATATATATATATATATATATATATACAGTATACCAAATATATATCAATGTAATGCTAGAGTTCTCCTGATTTTCTTATTTTTTTTTTCCCCATCTTCCTTCTGTACTCCTTTTCCTTTCTGAGCTTTTCTACTTGGTTCTTTTCCATTCAAAATTTTTTTCTCTAGATAAGCCAAAGCAAAATTTCTACTCATTGACTAGTGAATTTGAGAATTACGTGTAGAATGTATAGAGCATTTCCCAATATCTGATGGCTTTCACTTTAGCACTGATAGATCAGGAACGAGGACACAGGAAGGAATGCTCAGGGTAGGGACAGAATGTGTGCTGTCTTAGCCTGACCATCAGAAAAGAACATTCGAAAGGAATAAAGGCCCCATCCTCAAGTAATTCCTATCCACATACAGATCCTCTTCTAAATTCTGAGGATATCTCTGCTGAGCTCAAGAGATTTTTTTTTTAATTGCCATTTTCAATATTGGAAGAGAAGAAAAGTTACAGAGGCTTCTAGAAGGATACATGTACATATAGGTAAATCCCTTAGCAAAGTATGTGAGGGAAGCAAATGTGCCCATCCATAAATAAGGTATGTGGACACAGGCTGGGTTTTCATAGTGAACCACAGATTCCAAGTGATTTATAAGGCAAATCCTAAACAGTGGCTGATGGAACCATGTGTGGACCTAAATTCAAGAGCCTTTCTCTAGGCAGAACATTAGGAAATTTGAAACTCAACTGGTAAAACAAACAAACAAACAAACAAAACTTTTTTACAAGAAGAATCAAGTAGAAAAGTGTGATCAAGCAAGAAACATTAAAGGTTTTCAGTGTAGTTTAGCTTTGTTTTTGAAAATATTTCCTCTTTGTCTGGGTGATGATTTCTTGGTGTATCATTTTCTGTGATTTTTTTAAATTTTTGAAAAATAATTTAGTTTAATAGTAGACTTTCCCTCATAAAAGCATACTAACATTTTCAAAGGGCCTATTACCTTTTAGATTATATTGAGTAATGTTTGCCATGCTACCTAAGACTAGGGCGACAGTACGGTGGATAGAAAATGTCCGTATTTGCATTTGTCCTTTTTCTTGTTCATTGTTTTCTGTCAGTGTCAAGCACAGCCTTCGGCAAGGCTGCACGAGGGAAAGGCAGTAAGAAGGCAAAACAAGCATAAGCTATATATCCTTTGATATGCCCCAAATAACATATGTATTTATGTAAAACCTGGGATTTCCTCTCTATTATACTGCCCGAAGCAGCACTTGGGATAATTAGAGAGATTACTCATTGACTTCCCTGTGGTTAGCAAACACGTACAGAGATCTGCCTCAACCTAAAAGGCTTCAGCTGGAATAAACAAGTCTGTTGTTACCGAGAGCTACCTCAGGAATGCTGTCCTCTCTCTTATCAAGTAGTCCCTGCATTCGGAAACAAAACTGGCTGGCACATCGGTGGGAAAGTGAGGAGATTTCTGATAGCTCACATGTTTCACAGGGTGGCAAGATTCCTATCCGGTGGACTGCGCCAGAAGCAATTGCGTATCGTAAATTTACCTCAGCCAGTGATGTCTGGAGCTACGGAATCGTTATGTGGGAAGTGATGTCATATGGAGAGAGACCGTACTGGGATATGTCCAATCAAGACGTGAGTTTCTACCCTGAGCTTCAGGAAGTTGTATATTACCCTATGGTTAAATAAGCATTGGGTTTGAAATAATACATTAAAGTCAATGTTCTTAATATAAGTAAATATACCTAATAAGCTCACTCCACATTATAACCCATCAGTGACTTGGTTTCAAGACCAAAATTAAATTGTTTCTAATGTTTAGTGTAGGGGAAGAAGTAGATTCGTGAATTTATAGATAAATAAACAATGTGAAGTTTGTAAAGAAACCTATTTCACATGTGATAAAATCAACACAAAAGTTTTTGTTGAAAGAAACCTAGTGAATATTTTAAAGCTGCTATAGTTGTAATTAGACCTTGGCCCTCAAGGACTCTTAAATAAAGCTTCACTAAATGACCCTTTGTAAATTCTGCACATCCCTTTAAATGTACCATCTGGACTAGTTCGAGAGGGAGTATCTACGATGCATGCAATTTCAGAGACGCATTCAATAATGACACTAATAAGATTCCAGGCTAATAGAATTTAATTACAGACATCTCCAGTGAGGAAGAGAAAAACAAATGCACAACACAGTGAGGCCCAGATCAGGGATTTCTTACAACATGACTTAGTTAATTCTGGTAAAAATTTTTAGGATTAGAAATGGAGTAACCCCCAATCCCCATACCTTTCAAACCCTACTACTATTTACTCATGGTAGGGCATTATAGAAGAGAGTTTACAATGTTATATTTAACTTATCAATGAAAATGATGCTTTGAGAGTGTTGTGCTCTGCTGTAAACTGAGCAAGCTGAGCCCTTAAAAGTATATTTTGGAAAGCTTTTCTTGTAAAACTTGATTCTGACGTGGACCGGTGTCTGTGCATTGGCCTCATCTCCCTAACACAATAGGAAATTACAAACCCCACACAGTTAAAGGGCCAAATGACTTGACTAGAACCACAGGTTCTAACAAGCAGAAGGTTGATCAGAACAACCGGGAGGCCTTGTGTTCACATGTAAGTGGCCGAGCGGGGATTTATCTGCTGTGCCTACCCAGTTTAAAAAAAGAGTTGTAGCGCTGGCATTGTGCATCTACCATTCATAAAAGAGGATCCAGAGTGGACGGGATGAAAGATGACAGCTAGAATGATGGGCCAATACAAGATGGATAAAGACTGAGGGGTGGGGTGAATGCTGTGGAGTCCATGGTGTAAAGGGATTATCGCTTATAGATGTCTTCAAGTATTCTCTTTCAACAGTGTTTGGATTCAGTCCCTCAGAGGGAGCACGGTGAGCTTGAATTCTCATACTGAGTTGTTTGTCATTGACCTTCCTTTATTTCAATCGAGAAAGAGTCCCAGATAAATGTGTGTCTATGAAAGAGAACAATACTGCTGCCCTACCTATTCTCAGACTTAATAATTTTGACAGTTTCTGTATTTCTGTAGAGCAATACTTTGCATTTGGGTGGCTTTGTGGCCATTTCTTGCTCACAGATAGTACTGATCATATCATTCTTCTATTGTCTGTCTGGATTTAGGGAATCGTTAGGAAATGTAAATGATGTCACTGGGCAACAACAAATGCAATAACAGAACCAGGGAAAACACACAAAACTTAGTCATTTTATTTTTTAAAGAAAGAAATGGTTCCTCACCCAAGAGACTCAGCAGTGAGCTGAAAGACATGCTTGGTTAACCTAAAAGCCATCTTTCCAGCTGGCCATTCGGGGGTAAGGAGCCCGGGAGAGAGCATGCTCATCAGTTTGAGTTCTCCAGGCATCAGCCCAGTGCTCTCTGCATCCTCATCAACTCCGAAGTCAATACCATGTACTTGGAAAGATAAAAGGAATAAGAGGCTCAAACTGACCTAACGTGCTTGCCAAAATTAAAATTAAATACAAAGACCTTACAGGAGGTAGAGCAGAAACACAGAATTCTGATACAGTAAGATATTGAAAAATACTTGGGAGGTGGTCCTCCATCAAAAGATGATTACTAGACTGGCTGAAAAGACAGCCATCAAATTTATGCCTAGAATCAAGATCTACTTGAACTGACTGTTTTCTGCCCTTGCCAGTTTCTCAACAGTCAATACCCCCTTGAGGGACAGATCCAGTGCGGTTATGGGATGGCCACGGTACTTTGTTTTCTGGGCAGCGATCATTTGGGGAGGGGCAAAGAAAAAGAAAATGACAAATAAAAAGGCTTAAGGTATCAAACAAAACTGCTTCCAATATCTGAGGCTGCTCATTAACAATGCTTATTATGACTGAGACTCGGTGTGAAGAGATCCCCCTCCTAAAATTGGCCGGAGTCTTTCCTGCCAAATCACCTATACTGGATTCAGGTCCCAGTGGGGAGGGTATTATAGAAGAAAGTCAATGTGAAGGTAGTATGAGCCAAGCATGGTGGCTGAGGCAGGAGGATGTCCAGTGGGAGGCCAGCCAACTGAACTACATTGTTAGATCCTATCTCAGAAAACAAAAGGGATGGGGGCAGGGCTGGAAGGAAGAGAACTAATGTCCTGTCTGTGAAGACACCGAAGGAGTAAATGAGAAGAGAAGAATGGTTCCTGTATCTAATTAAGCAAGAAGACAAACTACACCAAATGGCCTTGAGCCTTAAGACAATAGACACCTACCATTGAAATTTCCTTTAATGCACAGGATCTGCCTTATAATATGAATGGAGTCGAATATATTTTCAAGAATTGACTTACTAACACTTTGAATAGAGTTCATCAGTAAAGGACTGTGGCCAAGACAGACCCAGTTGGTGCATAAGAGTGTAGATCTCCTATAGAGAAAATGACTAGGTGTCTAGAAGCAGGCACTGATGCTGATACAGTAGCTACTGAGTGAGGTTACACAGGGCTGAAATGATGAAGCCTGGGGACTTCCAATTTGAAATTACTTCCTCCAGGATGCCTGGCAGTGGTGTCTTTCACTGGAGTGTGTAGATGTGCTGAAGCTGAATGGCAGAGTACAGGCAGGACCCTGTTATGTTGGAGGGCTGTAACCAAAGCTCCGACACCATGCTGTGATCTAATTGGGTCCTAATCACTTTGGAATATCAATGCATCTTTCGTTCGAGTTTCAGATTGGCATCACTTCCATTTAACAGCTGGCTTTTCTCCCCCCATTGCCAGCAATACCTAGCTTTGGCTTCTGTAAAGGAGTTGGAGCTATGCCCATGCTTAGCCTGCTGGCAGCTCACCACAGTGTCCTTTTGTCTTCTCTAGGTGATCAAAGCCATTGAGGAAGGGTACCGGCTACCCCCTCCAATGGACTGCCCCATTGCCCTCCATCAGTTAATGCTGGACTGCTGGCAGAAAGAGAGAAGCGACAGGCCTAAATTTGGGCAGATCGTCAATATGCTGGACAAACTCATCCGCAATCCCAACAGCCTGAAGAGGACAGGGTCGGAGAGCTCCAGGTTTGCCATGCTTACTAGTAAGGATGTATGAGGGACCGCGTCATACATCATACATACATCGCGTCATACACCGCGAGAGAAGTGCATCCTGATTCCTGCTTTGCAAAGTCACAGGGCTACCTCTGAGCTCTGCAACCTGGGTGACTTCTTCAATTACTTTGAGCCTGAAGAAGCTGATTGGTCTGTGAAAAAAAAACAAAAACAAAAAACTAAAGGTCCCAGGGCCATGGCTCACCAGGAAGTTTCCTTTAAAGAATGGGATTTCCTGTCAACAGATTCAGGACAACACCTAGACACAAGACTCATCTGGTGTAGATCAGGGTGGAAAGGCCTATTGGTTAGACTGTTAAGTCAAACAAGATAAGACTTGGGCTTGCTTTGAGTGAGCATAAATCTTTGGAATAACACTAAATGTGGCTAAACTCTACATCTTAGCTGGGGCTGTGTGTAACTTTATTATTTGAAGAAGGGAATCTTCTAACATGTGGAGGCTATCTTTTTGTCCTTTTCTTGGAAAGATTAAAATGGCCCCCAAGCCTTCTTTCCAGGTCTAACAGTTTCTTCAGTTCCCAGGGTGAATCTTCCCTACTTTCTTGCCTTCATCTGTATCCTTTTGTGGGGAGAAGCAAGGCGGAAAAGGTCATTTTTTTTTTTAAATCTGGTACTTCTCTTAGTATTTAGATTGATATGAAAAGCTCTTCAGCTACTCGTACTGCATAATGCCTGTCTTGCACCAAGGCATAGAGCAGGTTGAGTCACAGCATATATATATATTTTTCAGTTTTGAACTTTTTCTTGATAATAGTACTTAAATAATGCCTGTCACTGTTGATGATAATAGGATATAATAGAATACGGGACATGACTTAGCACAAAATTAGGCAACTGTGCTCTTCTCCAGAGACCGGAGACTTCAGAACAAGCCGGGCAGTGACTGACTGACACCCAGGGGAGATATTTTCACCTTGAGGTTTTCTGACCTTGTCAGTCAGTTGGAAGCCTGTTCATGACGTGCCTAGCCTGAAATTACTAATAAATGATTTGGCTTTTGTTTAACAGCAAATGCTGTGGCACTAACCCCCCCCCCCCCGCCCCACTTAATGACAGATATAAAATTCTATGTGGTAATGTTATTAACACAAAATTAGGAGAATTTGACCTTGCGTATTTTTATTGTAAACAGTTGCTGAATCTCACTCAGAGACAACTGAACTGTCAGATACAAGAAGAAGAGAGACAAGTTATTGAAACACAAAACTGATGCTGTAAAATTAGTTTTTGTCAAAGTATTTATGTAAAAGGAAGACAATACAAATGAAAATAATTTAGATCAAAAATGAAAGCTTTTCAAGGATTTTATTGATTCTGTATAAAAAAAACAAATCAAGACATCATAATAACTTCTGGGTTTTTTTTAATAAGAAAATAATTTTTTTGTCCTAATTTGAGGACATTATTCCAACCTAAATGTGCACAATCATAGATTCAGGCTAAAATGTTAAAATCAGACACAGAATTTCTATGGTTTTAAGAGCACCATTTTTCTGTGCAGGAAATTACAATACATATGTTATAAAATGTCTGTCTGAAAAGGGCTAACCTGTGGTCATTCAGCAGAGAGATGATGATGACTCTAAGTCTCCTAAAGACTTTGGATGGGAGATTCCTCATGGAGCTCCATCATGAGGAAAGGCAGAATGCCTGGGACCAGACAGTCTTGACTATTGATCTGACAGTAAATTCCTGGCTTAAGAATGAACAAATTAATAACTAAGTTAAGAAGTGCTTTGACTTTATTGGAATAATTAGCAGAGGAATTTGAGGAGCATATACCCAAATCCATAGAGCAATCACAGTGCCACCCCCCACCCCCCACCCCCCACCCCCCCCATCTTTGCATCTTTGCATGTGCTGGTCGGGCCTAGGTTGCTTCAAGAGAGGATGACCTCCCCCTATCCTGGCTTTGTGGGGGAGGCTCACAGAGCATGTCTCGCACACCTGGCTAGGAGCATGCTGGACCAGAACTCTCTCTCCTCTCTCAGCTTCCATCGTGCCTGGCAGCTAGCCAACTCCCAAGTCTTTGATTCACTGAGTTGTCCATAGTTTGCTGAGCTAATGTCTGTGGTATACAATCCTGATGGAAAATAGATTCTTTCTCCAAAGACTGTACAGGGGACAGTCTTTCTCTACCTCCCTCATTCTCTACCAAGTTAGGATGATCAGAGACCTGCTATGAGTCTCAGTTCCCTGAGTTGCCCACCTAAAATGAGGGCAGTGAAGTCTTAAAAAAAAAAAAAAAAAAGTACGTGTTAATTTTGAATGACAGCTATTCCACTTAAAAGTTTGGCCCTCTGTTTCCCTGGCCTGTCTGTCTGTCTTATGCATTCTGATTTCTAGCTGTTTTATACATTCTCCTTCTCTTTTCAGACCAAACACAGCCTTGTTAGATCCCAGCTCCCCTGAATTCTCTGCTGTAGTATCAGTGGGCGACTGGCTGCAGGCCATCAAAATGGACCGGTATAAGGACAACTTCACGGCCGCCGGGTACACGACACTAGAAGCTGTGGTTCACATGAGCCAGGAGTAAGTACTCAGCGATGTAACACCAAAGGGTAAATCGAGATTTCATAGTATTTGCCTGTTGTGCTTCGAGCTTCATAATCATTCCCTACTCATTAAATTAAGAGAGAGAGAGAGAGAGACAGAGAGAGAGAGAGAAAAGAAATCTGGAATGTTGTATTAAAAATTGATAAATACATCTCGGCTGCAGGTTCACTACCGGCCTCAATGTTTAATATTCCTGAATGAAAGACACACACATAGATAGCCTTTATATTTTTATATGTCCTAATCAGCATAATAGCTAGGCTATTGCTTGACCTCCACTACTGAGAGAATCTATCTCTCGCTGATAATTCTGAGTTACAACTTACTAAATTTTGTGTTTTATCTTGGCTGTTCTGGGCCCCAAAAGTGCATAACCGCGCGGTGCTCTGAGCCACTCTCTCTCTCAGGGAGGCGGATCTCTTTCTCAATCCCCTCCAGTCCCAAGCCCCAGGAATCTTAAATACCTCAGCCTCTGTCTGCCCTGTCCAGCCATTGGCTGCCGGTATCTTTTTTAACCAATCAGAACCAACTGGGGGCGGGTTCCCTCAGTGTGTTATGTGCATACGTGTGGGCTCTCTCCTGTAAACAATCTGGGGGGACCTTAACATTACAAGACAAACAACATTAGGCCAAACCCACTACATGGAATGCCTCTCATTTTGGTTGAGTATAATTTTACACAACCTTTGTATAGTACCTGCATTGTTGTATTGGATGGCTGAATGAAACATGTATACACCTGCCTTGTACTGTACTAATTGTGGCTGATTCAAATGTGTGTCTGCATGAAACCTTGAGGAGGAGGTTCTCTGTACCTCTCATGACTTTCTCTCCCTTTCTCTCGGCCCCACCTGCAGTGACCTGGCGAGAATTGGCATCACTGCCATCACGCACCAGAATAAGATTTTGAGCAGCGTCCAGGCAATGCGAACCCAGATGCAGCAGATGCATGGCAGGATGGTTCCTGTCTGAGCCAGTACCGAATAGACTCAAAACTCTCGAATAGTTTACCTCATCCATGCACTTTAATTGAAAAACTGCACTTTTTTTACTTCGTCTTCGCCCTCTGAAATTAAAGGAAAACAAACAAACAAACAAACAAATATCTGCAGCGTTGCTTGGTGTAAGAGATTGCTGAAACCATGGGGCTTATAATGAATGACCTTGATCATCAGAATTAAACCCGGAGCCAGTAATTTCTCAGAAGAACTCTGTCCATCGCTGGTGTGTAAAATACATGTACTTATATAAATAAAACTCTGCCTCTGAGTTTCGATGCTGTATTTCCCGTCAGATACGCGGCTTTTCAAGTCACCCTAATCCTTCCTCTGTCTGGAATTTCAAGGGAAGGATTTCATCTGTGGCATTAATGACAGTCATCACTCCTTACCAGAATGAAGCCCGGCTGTGCCCAGGAGCACTGTTAAAGAACTCAATGGTGGCTGTCAGGGCTCGGTTTGTACCACAGAAGAAAATCCAGGTGAAAGCCACTTGGCCCATTCTTGCTGCCTCTTCAGTGCCCAGGACACCTGGTGGATTTTTATGACAGGGGGGGGGCTAAAAAGAAAAGAAAGTGGATTTTTTTAAACATGCAAACTCCCAAGCCCTATTACCCCTAACCGGACAAATGAGGTGTCTTTGGGGCTGAGGCTGTGCCATATAACGTCTTCTTTGAGAATGCTACAAACTTGTCATAACTACCTTATGGATAGTGGGCTGAGACAATCCTGAATGGAGAATTCTCTCACACACACACCCCTTCAAAGAGGCAACTCCCAAATTTAAAAGGTAAGTTGAAAGAATGAGCAATGACTTTCTGGCAAATCTCTCTCTCTCTCTCTCTCTCTCTCTCTCTGTCTCCCTCTCTCTCTCAGCTTGTTTCCTATTGAAACACTCATGTCAGGTGCTGGGTTGTGTGAGATTTCAGTTCTCTTTGCATAGTAGAAGACACCAAGACTAATATGGCTCCCCTGTTACTCTTCAAGAAATACGAATCATTCCTTGAAGTGAGGTCAAGGTCGTGTAGCCAGATCCTATACTCACCACTGGCTGCCTTTCTCTCAGGAAGGGTCCCTTTGCCCTTTAATGCCATTCACGGAGGCCAGGCCTGTTCATTAATACCTGGATCTCAGATGTAGTGTTAGGAGCCTAAGTAATGAATTGTGCTCCCTATCTTTTGGGGGAGTCACTTAAATAAGGAAGCATTTATAACTCTCTTATCCCAGAAATCCCTACACCAGACCAGTTTAGCCCTGGAGGATTTATCGAGTCAGTGGTATAACTGGAAATAGCTGTCACTTCCTCATTGACAGAAAGTGACCTACTAAAATGTACTTTCATCTTGTACTCTACTAGCAGCATCCAGTGTCTCTTTGTTTTAAGTTCAAGAACTTTCTTCATGAAACAGGTATATTATGTTCCTAGATGCATTCCTAGATGTGAAAGACCCAACTTTGTGCTACGATTTTTGGGTTAACTATTTTAGTTTTTATCACTTTTAACCAAGAACTTGGCAAAGTTAAATACTTACATTCTCTCTCTCTCTCTCTCTCTCTCTCTCTCTCTCTCTCTCTCTCTCTTTTTCTCATTTTTTCCCTGAAAGCTATTTCTAATAGAGTAAGGAATACTAAATTTGCTATCAAATTATGACAGTTTAGTAAAAACTTTTCTTATAATATTAGTTGTAAAAAGCTTTTCTCTTCCCAAGGGATTTTTTTTTTAAAGTACTCCAACAATTTTGTTTTATCTCTGCTTTTGCTGAAGTCTAGGAGTTCTTGATTTTTTTTTTCCATGCTAGAGTTGACAAATATGGGTGGGGATCTGCTCTCTC
Source organism: Mus minutoides (assembly GCA_902729485.2). NCBI lineage: Eukaryota > Metazoa > Chordata > Mammalia > Rodentia > Muridae > Mus > Mus minutoides. The sequence goes on along the minus strand of LR750496.1, from coordinate 214,312 downwards.
TCTCTCTTTCTTCTTTTGGCTTGTTTTGATTTACAGAAAAAAAGTTTTAAAAAGATGTGGAAATTTGGGGATACATTGATTTTTTTTTTTTTTTTTTGGAGAGTGTGTGTGTGTGTGATATATCTGGAGGTTAAAGGACAAGAACATACAAGACAGTTCTACATGTGGGTCCCAGGGATCGAACTCAGGTCATTAGGCTTGGCACCAGGCACCTGAATCCACTGAGCCATCTCGCTAATCCAAGTACTTTGTTTTTATCCTTCGCAGTCCTCTTCCAATAAGAAAGCATTATGCAATTATACATTAAGTGAAAACAGAGTATTGCCTCCAAGCCAGTACTGAAGGAGTCAAAGGTTTCCTTTTTTAAAGTCACCAACTGAGGCTTGACATGTTTTCTAAACACAGAATGTGTTCAAAGCACAACCTCACTAAAGTATTCTAACGAGTGAACACTGTTTACAGTGCTGAGGTCCTTTTCTTACTCCCTGGCTGTTATCTCTGCAAATGGAATAATATGGAAAGTTACATCATTCCAAGGCAACCTTCTGAGTCTTACTTAGTCTTAACCATATCCCTATGGTAGGAGTCAAACAAAGCCAGCGGAAAGGCCAATAAAGGGCGCCCCAAGTGTCTGCAATAATACCCAAGGAGCAGTAAAAGTGTTTACTGCCTCCTGAACTTTTAGCAGAGAGCTGAGAGAACAATAGGAAAGCCACACTGTTTCCCAGGGCGCAGAGCCAGACTCTAGTTATGTGGTCAAAAGCCAACCGAAACGTTGAAACTGGAAACTCACTTTGCCCCACTTTGCTTCCTAACTCAGTTCCTCCACCTGTAAATTAGAGAGATAATGATACCTTCATAATAATAGCTTTCCCGACATGGCGTGTGTGCATGTGAGAACTGCTCTGGCAGAGAGCTCCCCAGAGGGACAGGTGCCTTCTCTCCTACCTCATCCAGGTTCACCATGTGTTCTCTGCATGTGACCCGGCGGTCAAAGGGCTGTTCAGGTGCCTAGCACCAGGCAGATGGAGCTCCTTCTTCGTTTTGGTTTATGGGAGGCTGGGAGGCAGTATGTATCAATATTAAAGGACACACTTGTAAAGATATTTGCATGTCCTGTGACTAACTCAAAAGAGCAGCAGTTTTGTGTATTGAAGCACTTTGTGTTTTATTTTATGTGTTATAGGCCCTTTGTAGACCACATGGCTTCCTTGGCTTCAATTCTAGAACTTCCTTAATAAGGGAACTAGCTGCCCTGAACTCTTACGCTGACATGAACTAGATGTCAACTTTCACAGCCTCTTCCTTCTCACCTTAAATATCCATAAACAAGCCCAGCCCCCATATCTATTTACATAATAGGTATTTATAGTCCCACATCAAATGAAGAAGGGGATGTATAGCCTGAAGGGTGCAGACGTAGCAAAAGAAACTTTCCAAATGTTGCCAGTGCATATATATGGTGTGCTTGTATATTGGAGTTTTTTTTTTTTTTTTTTGGTTTTTCGAGACAGGGTTTCTCCGTGTAGCCCTGGCTGTCCTGGAACTCACTTTGTAGACCAGGCTGGCCTCGAACTCAGAAATCCGCCTGCCTCTGCCTCCCAAGTGCTGGGATTAAAGGCGTGCGCCACCACGCCCGGCTGTATATTGGAGTTTTAAGGTCAAGTTCATATTCTCCTTGTCCTTCATGTGAGCATGAATGTATGTATGCCTGATGAAGTCTATGTATGGTCAGGTTTCAAAACCTACAGTTTCTTACTTCCCAGAAAGGAAGAGTTAGAAAATATGTTCCATCCTGTTCCTTTCTTTTCCTTTCCATAGTTAGTTAATTTTCGTTGGTTAGTTAGGTTTTGTTTGGTTTTGTTTATGAGACAGAATCTTACTATGTAGCCTGCCCTGGCCTGAAACTTGTTTTGTAAACGAGTTGAGCTTCAAACTCATACAGATCCACCTGCCTCTGTCTCCTGAGTGCTGAAATTAAAAGTTTATACCACTATGCCCAGCTCTCTTTTTCAAATAATAGTTTGAAATGTAGTGGCTCATGCCTTCAATCCTATCACTCAGGTGGCAGAGGCAGGTGGATCTCTTGGAGTGACAGAGAGTGAGAGACCCTGTCTCAAACAAAAACAACACTAAGAGGGTAATTATAATTGGCCTCTGTATTGACAAGTGAGTTGTTCTTACTAGTTTGTATTTAAGGTACATATTAATGGGACTCAGTACGTGCTGAGCCTTGTCACTTTCTGTGAACCCAAAATAGTGTGTGTCTGCTTCTATTTGATAGAAGCATGATGTGTAGCTGATTGGCTGACTGCTGGCTGGTAATACTGGCTGACATTTTTTTGTCTCTCTTTTTTTCTACAGGGAATAGATTCTGGTATCTCAGCCTCACAGCCCTTCCTGTTGATTACATAAGCCCTTGGAAGAAAATAGAACACACCCTCCACCATTCCTTCTGAATGTTTTTCTTTGGCTTCTCTTCTGCCGGTTTTTTGATGCAAAATGCAAAGACACGACAAAACACCTGCACCCGAACAGCAGAAGAAATGTGTCAAGTCCCCTTCGCCCAGGAAAACAACAGCCAGCTTTGGCATCTGTCCTCCAGCCGCACCGAGGAATGTGCTGTCTCAAGGCACCAGCTCTGCAGAGCCCTTGCTCCCAAACTCCTTGTGGTTTTATTTATACGTATTTCCATTATTTCATTCCTGTACGGCCCTGCTGCATCCGTGTGGCAGCAAGTGACCAAATGTTACAGGTTTTACTATGGACGCCAGGTCAGGCGCCACCACGCAGAACAAAGCCAGTTCCGTAAGCTGCCTCCGATACGCATTGCTGAAGTAACATTTTACCCAGGGTGTGCCATTGCAGTGATATAAATATATTTTTTTCCTAGACTAAAATATGACCTGAATATCTCTTTTGATGTGTGTACATAGGAGTGCGAATGTGTGTGTGTGTGTGTGTGTGTGTGTGTGTGTGTGTGTGTGAGTATGTATGTGTGTGTGTGCGCGCACGCGCGAGCGAGCACGTGTGTTTGTAACCTCATGCTTAGAACTGCCTGTGAATGTTGTGGAATGCTATACCTGGAGAGTTCTGGTTTATTACCAGTTCAAAGATAAGGAAAGAGTCACATGATATACAAGACCGGGAGACCATGTCTGTCCCCTTGGGAAGACAGCTTGGAAATGCTACATGTTCTTTATCTCTAAGTGTAATGTGTCTGTCACATTCATCCTAAGAAGCAGTTCTTTGGACAGATGTTTTCACCTCAATGGTGGAATGATTTTTAGATATAAGCCTGACTCGCCGATTTCACCATGGAGAGAGAAGGGGATGGAATCCAATTTGTGACCCCAGATGGAGTATAAGTCGCCTTTGTTTCCCTGCATAAATGAACTTGTTGAATGCGAACAAATATATGCAATTCATATACTTTTTGGAGATGAACTTAAGATATGTGTGTCAGCCTTGAGATGATGTGTCTGGAGTAATACTTTGTGTCCCAGTGTCACAGAAAAATACATACATGCCAGTGGCTCTTGAGGTTAATGTAGTTGGGATGAAATGGCCTCTAGCAATTCCAGGTTCCCCAATTACATGTGGAAAGTTCTGGTAATTAATATGCAGCTAAACTACTTATGCCCTTGAAAGTACATCAGTCTTCTAGAATCGGAGTTCTGGTGTATGAAGATTCAGTTTTGACAGGATATATATACCAAACTCCAGCCAGCATACTGCCATTTTACTTAACCTGCCTTGCTTATTCTGAGCTATGGTCACAGAAGCTGTGGCCATTTATATAAGCTATAACATCAAATCAGGGAATTAAAAAAAAAAAAAAAACGGGGGAAAAGATTCTGAACCATATATTGTTGAATAAGTAAAGAAAATCACCAATAAATATTTATTGCATTCTGACAGGGTGTGTGGCATTGTATTCTTGTAACTATGCCAGAGTGACAAAGTTAATTCACCCCCTTTGGGGGGAACCTTAATATATTTTTAAAGGGATGTGCCTATGCATTGATGCCTGAGAAATATGTGTTTAAAAAAAAAAAAAAAAGATGAAGTTGAACCTCTGAGTGAATCATCTTTCCCAGAGGTCAGATAGGAGGAGGTCAACTTCTGGGTCTGTGTCCAGCCCAGGAGCAAGCGCTGGCCTCGGGAGCTGGAAGGCTAAAATCTATTCAAATTTACTAAACAGCTTCGAGCTGTTCCCTGCACCAAATCAAGCTGTTTCACCACGTGTCTGCAGGCTCTGAGTTATTTTTTGGCAATCTTATAAATGAAATGTTCTGGTGTGTTTTAAAAACTAGAGGAAAGGTTGTGTTCACAACATGATTACTGTGTGTGTTCTGAGACCTCTTGTATTCATCTGTGAAGGGGGCGTGTATTAATCCATACACTCCTATAGCCTCGACTATTTGTCTGAAGACACTTAAATTTTGACCAGTAAAGGAAAGTTCTAGAAGCAATATTTTCACTCCTTTAGCATTGTCCAAATAACATCAAGTATTAATAAATGCTGAAGAGTGTATTTATTTTGTATTACTCCAAGTCTGTTGGAATATGCAAGGACTGTGGTTATATTTAGAATGTATAAGGCATATTATAATTTAGTTCATTCTGAAAAAGAAGTTAGCTGAACATCTCTTGGTTCATACATGTTCCAAATTTTGAACAACCTTTTGAGTTAGCCATAGATTTTTCTATTTTGTTATTTGTCAAGGTATTTTTTTTCTTCCCTTCATGGACTTTAGGTACACATAACTTATGTCATTTATTTATGGTCTTTTATACCTAGTTTGTAAAGTTGTAAAATAGCAAACTAAATGCAAAGAGTTTGCATTTGAAAGTAATAAAGTAGTTGCCGTATACAAACCTGAAATCTGGTTGTCTTTGTTCTGTTTCATTTTCTTCAGTGTTGGGGACACATTCTGGACAAATGTTTCACCAAAGAGCTAAGCCCAGCCTTTTGTTCCATCAAGACAAGCTCTTAGTAGGTTGCTGAGGATGGCTTGATACTCATGTTAATGCCCATTCCTATTGTGAACTGCCAATCATTTGGCTTCTGCCTCACTAGTAGCTGGGATTACAAGCTTATACCACTCTTCTTTGATTGGCTATGGTTTTATCTTTTCAATATGTTCAATTTATATGCTATTGTTATATAATTTGTTTGTCATTTGAGAAAACACAGAATCTTAACTCCTGATTGAATGTGTTTATTTAGAGGATTCCAAATATTTGATTAATTCTTTAATTAAAACATTTATTTTTGTTTGTTTGTTTTTTATTTGTTTGAAAACAAACAAACAAACTTCGCCATCTATGTAACCCAGGTTAGCCTCCAAAATCTCAGCCTCCTCAGTATAGGATAATAGGCATTTATTTGCTGCTATGCCCAATTTACTAATTGTTATTTTAATTGTACAAGTATAGAGTACAGTGTAATTTGATATATATACAGTACATGAAAAGGCACTGGCTTCTTATCCTTGCCATTGAAAACTGTGCATCAAAAAAATCTGATTTTGAGATCCTATATTCCATTTTAGACTGTGGACTTAGAGTCCAGGATCTCCTGCTCACTAATTATACAATACAGAGTAAGATTCTTGCATACCTTAGACCTGTTTCCTTATTTGTACCACTGGTAATTATAGTGCTATGAGCCTTTATAAAAGTTAAATATTTTGCCATGTTTGAGACCGTGTGTAGGATCTATGATAGTTCTCAGATGGCACTAACTTCTTCCCCACTCCCGCCCTCAAGCCTCTCCTTACATCTGTGTTACTGACCCAAGATGCCAATCACCACACTTTAGTTTTGTTTCTTGTTTTTGTTTTCTCATATAGTACATCCTCTTTCTCCCCTTCCCCCTAGTTTCTCCACGATGGCCCTCTGAAAGAACAGGCCTCTCAGGGACAAACACAGCTTAACAAACTATAGTAAGACCAGGCACGAACTATCTATCACATCAAGACTGGACAAAGCAACTGAATAGAAGGAAAGTCGTCCCACAAGTAGAGGAGAGGATCAGGGACAGCCCCTCCCCCAACTGTTAGGACCCCCACAAGAACAGCAAAGGACTCAGCCATTCATATATGCGAAGGACCTACATCAGGCCCCTACAGGCTCCCTGATCTCTGTGAGCTCCATGATCCCCAGTCAGTTGATTCCATGGACTGCAAACACCGTATTCTGGGCTTTGAATCTAAGATCCATGGGTCCTGACAGTGACATTCAACAAGGTTCACAACAGCCTCCTACCCCAGCTGTGTAGTTGTTACTTTGACATGTGTACATCTGTTTTGAAAGGGGAGTCCCACCCATTAATGTCTTCAAATTCTAAATTGGTTTGGAGACACCAAATCATGAAAACCTGAGTCTTTAGGGAAATGCTGTCTTCATGACACTATTACGCAAAATAAATAACAGTTGGTAAAAATCCCTGTTCATTGAAAATCAGACTTAAAGCTATAAAGTATCTCAGAAAAGACCTTAGGAGCAAGAGCTGATTTCAAGAGGCCTACGTAGTATATTATAGTCTGATAAAGCTCCAAAGGATTGCCATGGCAACTCTTTCAAGCACTGAGTGATGGGTCCACTCCCCTCTTGATGTGGCCCGGCTTGCTATGCAAACAAAGGTTATGACAGAAGAGGAAAGGGACAGAGATCCATAGCTATCCTTTGAAGACAACTTGGTTTCTACTTTCTCATCACTCAGAACTCACTCAACATGTTCCAAATATGGGTGTTAGGATACTGGGAAATCTACTCTTAAAGGCACAGGGAGAAGAGCTGAAACTTGAGGAATGGACCAGTGAGTCTCCCACAAGCACAGGAGGACAATGCATTCTGGAAGCGCTCAGAGAAGACTTCCCCTAGGAGTGAACACAGCCATGGAAGCTTCGGGTTTCGCTTTTAGTTCATTTCACAAAGATTCGCTGAAGTTGAGTTCAGCTCAGCTTGGCAAGAACATTCACATTCTTGTCCCTGTCTGTCATATGTCACTAGACTTCTGGCAGAATAGATGTCTACACATCTCTAACCACAACCCTCTTCTACACAGAAGTACCTGCTTTGTAGGGTTTTAAGGGTCTTAACCATTCCATTAAAGGGTGGGGAGTTCACAATTAAACCTTAATCCCTGGCAATTGATTTGAAGAATGTTCTCTTAAAAATAAAAGTTACAGGGAGAGTATGAAAAGTCCTACCAACTACAGAAAGCGAAAACTACCCCTTCCGAAATTTCGGAATTAGATACAGAGGGTTTCGTAACCAAGCCTCGGGTAGTGAAGTCAGAAAGTAAATAAACTCATAGAGACTCGTGATTGATGAATAGTCTGTACCACGATCCGAGACAAAGACATTAAGAGTGTTGTCGGTGTTCTCATTTTGTTTGTTTTTCCTCTAAAAAAAAAACCCATCAATAAGTGTGAACACTCTGTATTGTGGTTAGATAACAAGTCCCAGGCCCCCTTGCTGATAAGTATTGAATTGAAAAATTAATCACAAGCAAAGGGCATCTAAAAAAAGTGGTTCTTAACCTGTGTTTCACAACTCCTTGGGGGTTAAAAAAAACCTTTCAGAGGGGTCACCTAAGATCATCAGAAAACATATTTACATTGTGATTCATAACAGTAGCAAAATTACACTTAGGTAGTAGCAGCAAAAATAATTTTATGGTTTATGAGGAACTGTATTAAAGGGTTGCAGCATTTGGAAGGTTGAGAACCAGTGATCTAAAAGCTCTTCACCACCCTGACGTCGTCTATGACGTAACCCAAGTTGCTCCACCCAATATATTTATACTGTCATGTGAGTAGGCTCCAGATGAGTAGTGTCAACAACGCTAACACACTGTTGTTGTGTTGACTGTGATGCAGTGTGTGTTGACTGTGATGCCCGGCCATTCTGTTGCTAGCTAGGCTATTTTTTAAATTGAGTTGCCATTCTCTCTCTCTCTCTCTCTCTCTCTCTCTCTCTCTCTCTCTCTCCCTCTCCCTCACCCTCTCCCCCCCTCTCTCTGCCTCCCTCCCGCTCCCCTCCCCCCTCTTCTCCCTCTCTCTCCATTCCATACCTCTCTCCCCTTTCCCTCTTTCTATCTCTCTCCCGTCCTCCCTCCCAACCCTTTCTCTGCTTTCATGGAACAGATAGTTAAGTGCATTATTCCTCTAAGACAGGGCTCTGTAAGAATTAGTCTCTGCATTCTACCTTTTGCTTAGGTATAATCTACTATAGCTAAGATGCTGTCATCTGATATGAACTGAGGGCAGGGTGGAACAGGGTGGTGATTCTCTTTAATTACCATTTTCATGTTCTGAGGATAAAAGCCACAAGCAACACATCTCAAATGCCATTCTTCACCACGATGGCCCGTGACACAGTGAAGCGAGTCATTACAGAAACATGAGATGGGTCCCATGATGACAGAAAAATTAACTGAGGCATAGGTGGAACACCATCTAGTAAAAGATTTTATTTGAACACCCAGCCACTTTCTAGCTGCGTGACCTTAGACGGATCACTTCACCTCCCTGAGAGTCTCTTTTCCCTCTTCCAGTCTGTAAACTAAGAGTAAACTCTCCTGGTATTGTCCATTTGGTGTGAAAGATCAAAGTAATCCCCCCAATGGAAACCTGTGCCAAAGGGATCTCTTCACAGGCCAATCAGATGCTACGGATGCCAAACACAGCTCAGAAGAGAATGGCTAAGCACTGAGATGAAAGGTTAGTTTGGAAAGATGCTGATGAGTGTTATTGGGGGGAGGGGTGTCAGTGCGGGGTGGGAAGTACAGGGTTCTGGGGCCGAATAAGAGCAGAGAGCATATCATAGACCCTACATCTATTTGACTTAACAAATCCATTGACTTATGGAAAGCTTCTGAAAAGTCCTCTCTTAAGCTGGTTTTGCCACTTGAGTCTAGAAAATGTAAACCATATTTGGAACTTGAATCCTTTCAATATCTTTGGAGAATGAGGCTATTTTTAAGCACATTTTGGGTATCTGTTCTCTGGAGTTTCAGATACAAAACAACAAAACAAAACCAAAACCCAAAGAGAAGCAAGTGGAGATGTGCGGAACTTACATGATAGAGAACTGAACTCTGGGATCTGGATGGGAGCTGCTTGGCTGAATCGCTATTCCCTAGGTCTCTCTTGCCACGTCTCAAGACACGTCCAGGGCTGGAGAGATGGCTCAGTGGTTAAGAGCACTGACTGTTCTTCCAGAGGCCCTGAGTTCAATTCCCAGCAACCACATAGTTACTCACAACCATATGTAATGGGTTCTGATGCTCTCTTCTTGTGTGTCTGAAGATAGCAACAGTGCACTCATATACATAAGATAAATAAATCTTAAAAAAAGGGGGGGGGGGCATATCCAAGTGCATAACCTACTTTTCAGCTGATTGGAGAGTTTCTGTTCTGTGTTGATGGTCAAGTAGCTGTAGTGTTGGTAGTTCACAGAGGATTAGAGATTTGGAGCAAGGGTTACAGAGATTGTGATATCTCAGAATGCGACTGTTAAAGTTTTCATCTCAATAGCACACTAGGACGTTATAAAACATGAACTTTGTAGTGTGTGCACCAAAGTCAAGACCTGGGCTAAGACGTCTGAATTCTTCCAGGCATTCAAAAGAACCCAATGAATTTTGACAATGGAAAAACTGTACCACCCACTTAAATCAGCAACCCAATTAAGACCCATTGCTGAGTGGGGAGGAGGGGGGCTTGAGGTCTCAGTTATTTTACCCTTTCCCTCTGGAGGAAGTGCCCCTAGCCACTGACAGCTCCCAGTTGAATAGGTAATAGACCACTGACATATCTGATTTCTGGCAATCACCCTGGATATGTTTTTTTTGTTTATAGCACTGCTGGAGAAAACTTGATGAATACTTGGGAGAAAATAGAATTAGGACCTAAGAATGCTGCTGAAATCAACTTAGCAGAAGACAGACACAGCTTTGTGTAGGGCTGGAAAAGATAGCCGCACAAGAAAGTGGCTTAAATGTAGACCCAGAGAAACTATCTATTACACACATAATATGTAAGATGCAATTAATGCCTACTGTACTAATCTGCAGAGTCTCACTACCTAGTAATCAGATTGGCATATCCTAATGAGACCCATGTTGTTTGCAATCAGACTGGCACTGCTCATTCATATCTCTATTCCATAAGATGCACTTTTAAATGGCTCAGATTGCACCAGATGCTATAAGAAATGGTTTTCCATTTTATTCTATTACCAGCATTTTTCCTTCTCCCAATTAGCATAATTTAAAATCAGCCAGAGGCAAATGTGAGGGGCTGAAAAGTTGCAAGGAAGTTGAAGAAATACTTGATAGAAAAAGGCAAGAGGCCATCCCTGAGCAAGTCTTTCTTTCTCTCTTTCTTTCTTTCTTTCTTTCTTTCTTTCTTTCTTTCTTTCTTTCTTTCTTTCTTTCTTTCTTTTTTTTTTTAAACAACATGAGCAGGCGAATGTGGCAATTCATAGTTTTCTTCTTGTTTCAATAGCTCAGGATTTACCTCTGCGACTTATTGAAATATTAGAGCCTCTCTCAGGAGGCTAATTAGCCTGTAGCTTTTCTTGCTTTTGCATTATCTTGCGAATGACATAATAGAACTGCTACCCCATTTACCATTTTATTAAGGTTTAATTGAGTTCATCCTCTCTTCTCTGTCTCTGTCTCTGTCCCTCCCTCCCTCCCTCCCTCCCTCCCTCCCTCCCTCCCTCCTCTAAATGGTGATGAGCTTATAGAATCAAAACAAATCCACAAGGGCTGGAGAGAAGGCTGAGCAGTTGAGAGCACTCGCTGCCCTTGCAGAGGATCAGAATTCAGCTTCCAGCACCTTTATCAGATGGCTCACAACCACCTGTAATTCCAGCTCCAAAGATCTAATGCTCTCTTTTAACCTCTGCAGGTGCATGCACACATGTGGCATTACACACACACACACACACACACACACACACACACACACTCACACACACACACACACACACACACACACACACACACATTAAAATAGATCTTAAAAAAAAAAACAGATTCTCGTTTGTAAAAATAATAAGATATTCGGAAATTGCCTCATTATAAATCAGGTCCTGGCTGTTTGTAAAATACCTGAACTTGAGACCCTAAGTAACCCAATGAACCATTGCTTCCTGATCCAGAGTGCTGGGAGGGTCCGATACAGATGGGCAGCTGCTGTGGGGAGACTCGTTTTCCAATGATCGACAGCCAGAATCTTTGGTTATGCATTCTCTTGATTGTGTCTTGAGCTCCTGTGGCATTCCTGGCTCCTTGGGTCACTTCTGTTTTCAATGTTTTTAGTATCATATTAATTACACATAATGACAGGCTTCATTAGGACATTTTTATACAAGAATTTTGATCATATCCACTCACAACTAGTTTCTCATCGCCTTCCCCATCTCTAATTAGCCCCCTTACATTTACGGCTTTTCTACTGACCCAATGAGTTTACTTAGGGTTGATTAGAGGAGGATGGGTGAGGGGTTATTTACAGACATACAGACATCTGCAGGGGCCACACGACTGAAGAACATATCTCTTCCTCCTTGAGAACCTGTGCTTGTTAGTTTTCAGTCAACTTGACACGAACTAGAGTCATCTGGGAAGAAAAAACCTCAATTGAGAACATGCCTCCATCAGGCTGCCTGTAGGCAAGTCTGGTGGACAGTTTTGTTCTTAATGATTGATGTGGGAGTGTCGAGACTACTGTGAGTGGTGCCAGCACTGAGTTGGTGGTCCTGGGTTGTAAAAAAAAATGTTGTCTAATTGTCTTTTTTCTTTTTAATCCTCACTCTTGCACTGGAGAACTTGTTGACTGAGTGGGCTTGGTCAAAACCGAGTCTTTATTTTATGGAGTATTTCCATCCTCCTCTTAGTTTGAACCTTCCACCTTATATTATATACTCACTTGTCTTCTTCTTTTTAACAATGCAGATTACATAATTGATTTTCTTGCTCCCCTTCCCCCCATTAGATGCCAAGACCAACAAAAGCAGGACTCTTTTTCTTGCTTGTGTCTTCATTAAGCTCATGACTGACATATGGTAGCTGCTCAGTCAATGTGGGTTAAGTTGCCTCAATGAATGACAGGGTCCTTGGAACTTGTTTTTATTACAATTTGTTCTTTGAAAATTTCATACATATACATTCTAATTACACCCACTTCACCCTCTGTTATCTCTTCCCCTATCCGTCCTAAAACTCTCTTCCTCAAATTTCCATCTTCCTGGTTTGGTTTGTGACCCAGGGCAGTCTGTGTGCCCACAGGTTTGGGACTGTCCATCAGAGGTTGGTAGGCTACACAATTAAGGGGTGCACAGCTAAGGACAGTAAGTTCATTTTTTGCCAGATTGATTTTGTTGTTATTTATTTTTATTTTGTGTGCATTGGGGTGTTTTGACTGTATGTATGTCTGTGTGAGGGAGTCAGATCTGAGACTAGAGCTACAGATATTTGTGAGCTGCCACGGACTGCTGAGAATTGAAAGACCAAACAGTGTTCTTAACTGCTCAGTCATCTCTCTAGCCCCTTGTCCCAGAATTTATTGTAGTTAAGAATTTATCAAGGAAGAGAGAAGCCCCACAAGCTCCTCTGTAATCCAGGGCACCCTGTCTTGCTAATCACATATTCACATGGATACAATCATCAGGAAGCTATCAGAATTTCTTGCCCTTCTTCATTTTCTCCCATTCATCATATCATATCCCCTCCTCCTCCTCTTCCTCTTCCTCTTCCNTGTAGTCACTTGGACTGAGTCACCCTTGTCCTACACATGGTATTAAGACTGAATAAGAGACATTGGAAAACACCCTTTGATGCCTGAGAATGTCATGGTTGGGCCATCAGGCTAGTTTGTACCTGATGATTGATATTGTTCTGAATGAAAGGTTAAATCTTGTCAGTCACTTCAGAGGTAGGAGATTTCAGGGCAAAATCTTAGACAACTATGGCATTATTGTAGAGAAGGAAATTGCGTGTGCACACGCACGTGCATGCATGTATGTACACACACATACATATCATACATATGGGTCTCATTTAGGTTAGAGACATGGAGCAGATCTGAAGGTCTGAAACTCTGGGACAGGAGTGTTCAGATTGCTTTGGTGGCCAATTTAGTGGTAAGAGTTTGTGGCCATTGCTCAGGAGAAAGCTAGGATGTAGACAGGGCAGTGAACTAGCATGCAGGGTTGCTTTTCGCAAGAAGGTAACATTTGTTAAATTATTGCTGGAGCCTATAAAAACCACAACTTCCCTAATCCTGCCCCAGTTGTAACTTGGGAAATCGGATGGAGCAGAAAGCTGCATTTTCAGTGAGGGACTGACATGGAATATAGTTGCCTGGGAACACAGCTATGGTGGGCATTCTCTGTTTAGTCCAGGGAAGACAGACATACCTGTCTTGGACCACCTGGGAGGCTGGGAAACGTGAAAACTTGGTGAGAGAGCTGTGCTCCAGTAGTTGGTTAGAGATAGTTTAGTCATGAAAAGAAAATGTGACATCATTTTTGCAGCCAAAGCAGAAGTTGACTGATGAGCTGCATATAATCTTATAAGTTTTTTTTTTTTTTGGCTGTATAATGATATGATTTGTTTATTTAAAATGATTTTCCTCCCAAGTTGCCCAATGATTTAGCAGGTTTTCTTTTACTTTCATCTCAAACAATCAACACACTTTCTGTATTTTATTTTAACCATGTAGGCTATTTTAACATTATATTAACACCAGAGTCCAATATGTTGACCAGTGAGTAAGACAGATTTAAAATAGACCCTTGGCAGCTATGGTGTTGCTCCCAGATCCTAGGGATTTCAGTGATGGTGGATGTTCCTTCAGGCCCTGTCTCCAATCTGCTGCATGACTTCAGCACCACACACATACACTCAAGCCCTCTTTGTTTGTTTTTAACAGACTTAATTTGCTTTGTGTTTTCTCGTATAAAAACCCTATGTGGTAGCCACTACTGGAGCCTGGGTCCTCCGCATGGACACTCCGGTGTGAGTTTTCCTTCTTTTCTTGAAATGATTTTTTAGGTATTTTTGAATGTATTTATCTATTTATTTTGTGCATGGTGAGTTTATGCCAGGGTTCACATGAAAGGCAGAAGACAACTTGAGGGAGTTTGTTCTCTCCTTACACCATGTGGGTGCCACGACTGCTGAGTCATCTCCCTGATGCTGAGTCATATCCCTGATGCTGAGGTGGATTTTCACAAGAAGGTCAATAAATTCCTGATGGGGAGACTTGGTGAACACGCTCTCTTTCCACAGATTGAGGGTCTTCTAGAGATAGCTGTTAGTCTTAGAGATGGTATCAATGGTGGCAAAGTTGACCAGGTGATGTCTACAACACCAACTAGCAGCAGCTTCTAGGACAGAGGAACAGAGACAATGCCAGTACCTCTGGGGTCAGGGATGAGGGATGAGCACAGAACTGCAGGAAATCTGTCGTCTTTGTCATCCTCCCTGTCCTGGTTCCACAGGAGGCACTTTGTACCGGGATGATGGAGAGCTTGCCCAATATGAAGGCCTCTCAGATGGCAGAGACTCCCTCCTCATAGCCTTTAGCTTTCTGTTTTAGTTTGTTCCTTTGCTGCAGTGAAAAAACACTGACCCAAAGTAACTTGGGGGAGGGAAAGCGTTTATTTTAGCATAGTCCACCATCAAGAGAAGCTAAATCAGGAACTTGAGGCAGAAACCTGGAAGTCGGAACTGAAGCAGTGACTCTAGAGGAATACTGTCTACTTCCTTGCCCCTTGTGGTTCTCTCTGTCTGCTCTTTTATACAACCTAGGACCACTTTCTCAGGGGTGGTACCACCCATGGTGGTGTAGGTCCTTCTGTGAGTGGTAAATATCCCATACACTTGTCCACAGGCAAATCTGATGGAGACATCTTCTCAATTGAGGTTCCTTCTTCACAGGTGCGTCTAGCTCGGGTCTAGTTTACAAAAGAACTGACCAGCACACACCAAGATCAATATGGCCATTGTCTCCAATGGGTTAAAAAAAAAAAGTATTCAATTTGCTTGGCTGGCTGTTCAAGTCTACTGCACTGAAATGGTCTTTAAAATTTTTCTCATAAGGGATGTTCCCAGGAAAACCTCATATTCGTCATATTCTTTAAAGGAATGGTAGTGTTTGTTCATTTAACAAGGTCTCTCTGTAGCCCTTGCTGTCCTGGAAATCACTATGTAGACCAGACTGGCCTCAAACTCATGGAGATCCTCCTGCTGTGCTCCCAGAGTACTGGGATCAAAGGTATACACCACTCTACCCAGCCAGAGACTTGATCTTCATGACCTGAACCATGTGGCTCAACTTGGTTTAAGTTGAAGGGCCCAATTCTCATTCTCATCTTTATCTCTTAGTACAATAGCCTCTTCCCTGTCCCTAAACATGCCTGTGACCATGGCTCTGGAGACCATTGCCAAATCCTCTATGTAAGTCCGCTTAGCCTTCCAAATCTGGACCCCCAGCTTCTTCAGGATCTCTCTCTGCTCAATGTCATTTACTATGTAGTGGATATAAGTTTATTATCCTACACTTAGCTGTGTGTGGTACTCATGTGTGAGAGCAGAGTGTATGGGCATGACACAACTTGTGTTTAGAGGTCAGAGGGCAATTACTCAATTCTCAACTGATAGCATCATCACTTCTATTTTCCCAGTGTACAAAATGGGAATTGGATGGGTTAATCTCCAGCCCAAGTTGTAATTGCTTGTGAAACGATGATAGTGAGACTTGTGTGGGATTTGTCAGCTCCTAACATGATAGAGGTTTCCTACCACGATCCTTCTGAACAAACACAGACCCAGAAGGGAATGGGGATCCTCTTTCACTTCCTAGACCTTTTCCAGAAAATGGACCTGGTGATGTATATGTATATGTATATGTATATGTATATGTATATGTATATGTATATGTGAGTTGTCATTATTGCTATCTGTCCAAATGCCTTGATAGAGAAGTGAGATAGGAAGAGAGATGTGTGGTTTTTTTTTTTTTTTTTTTTTTTTTTTTTTTTTTTTGTGAGAGCCAACATTTCACATCTTCGGATTTTTAATTCCCTGGTAGATATCCTGAAATTGATTTTTCCCCTAGCTGTAGACTAGAGTGATAGAAAACCTACTTAATGTAATAGGCACTTCGCTTGATATCCTTGAAAAAAAAAAATCGTACAGTTTAGAAGACAGCCTGGCCTGAACTCAGCCAACAGAGCTTGCTGACCAAGAGGCTGTCACATAATTGTGTTCTGAAAGCAGGACTTCCCCTTTACCATCTGTAGATCCTTCCTTCTTTCCTGCCTGCCTGCCTGCCTGCCTTCCCTCTCTCCCTCCCTTTTTCCTTTCTTCCTCTGTGTGTGTGTGTGTGCATGTGTGTGTGTGTGTTGTGAGAGTGGTGTATATGAACATGTGTTCAGAGGTCAGAGGTTACCTTTAACTATCTTTTCCCTTCTTACTCTCCAAAGCAGTCCCTTTGCATACTCTTCTGCATATGGTAAGATGCTGAGTTTCTGGAATTTCCCTGTCTGCTTCCTATCTCACTTTAGGGATCCTGGGACTACAGGTATATTTCA
This sequence comes from Mus minutoides, assembly GCA_902729485.2. Taxonomy (NCBI): domain Eukaryota; kingdom Metazoa; phylum Chordata; class Mammalia; order Rodentia; family Muridae; genus Mus; species Mus minutoides. The sequence goes on along the minus strand of LR750496.1, from coordinate 197,689 downwards.
CTTGCCTGGCTTTCTGTGTGCCCTGGGGATTCAGATTCAAGTCCTCACACTTGCATGGCAAGCTCATCAGCCACTAAACCACCTCCTCAGCCCCATATCAACTTTCAGCTCTGAAATTCAGTGTTCTTTAAATTCCTAGGTATGAATTTCTAAATACAAAAATGCTTGGGCAAGGACACAGAATAGAAACAGGAGGTCATACATAGTCGTGTGCTGCAGATACATGTTGGAGCTGGTGGAGCAGTTGTCCCTGGGTTCTAATTCTTCCACGGTGGTTGGTAAATGACCGTTGTCCCACAGCAGCCTCAGTGGATCTCAGGCCAGTTGCATTATCCACTCCACAGTCACAGTTGCTGAGGTCAGATATTTCATAGAAGATTATGAGGTTTTTTTCCTTTGAGATTTAAAAAATGTTTTGACATCTATACAGTAACTATAATCCAGGATAAACTTAAGAGAGACAAGAAGACAAGTAAGCAAGTGAACAAATGAGAGGGAAAGAAGGGGAGACAGAGATGAAGAGAGGAACCGAGAGAGAGGAGGGAGAGAAGGGGGAGGAGGAGGAAGAGAAAGAGGAGGAAGAAGAAGACAAAGAAGAAGGGAAGAGAAGAGGAGGAAGAAGAAACAGAAAAAGAAAAAGAAGAAGAAACAGAAAAAGAAAAAGAAGAAGCAACAGAAAATGGTGTCTGTCTGTATACTGGGAAAGGTTATTTGTCAACATGAATAGCCTTACTCACTACCTATGGGCAGTATGTCTTCCTGCATCATGCATTCTCTCTCTCTCTCTCTCTCTCTCTCTCTCTCTCTCTCTCTCTCTCTCCCCGCTCTTCCCACTCTTGTCCTTCAAGGATTTAAGGAAGGAAATTTTTGTTTGCAGATTTTCTTGTCCATTGAATATTAGGACTGTCAACAGAACAGAGCACTGAATTTGCAGATAACATTCATTAAGAAATTACATTTCCTGGGGGAAATCTCTCAGGGCTCCAACCCTAGACAATCAATCAATTAATCAAACAAACAAACAAACAAACAAACAAAACCTTTGGGCAGTCAAGGATACAAGAATAGGAAAAATAATCGTCCTTGGGGTAGAGTCCTTCAGTTAGCTTGTCAACACAAGTGGTCAGCCCTGAAATCATGTACATATGAGTAACATTGTGTAGACTGATCAGATTATTTAAAGGGGGGAAAAAGTCAGAGACCATAATTTGACAAAGTGTGTGTGGGGTGTGTGTGGGTGTGGGTGTGGGAGGATAGATTATATTTTAATTTTAAAAATTAAAATTGATATATAATTTTAGAAGAAGAAAAAAAATTACTTTTCCAGGACTAGGAAGACAGACAGCTCAGTGAATAAGAGTGATTGACAAACTTGCAGCATGAGTTCCATCTTTAGAAGCCACGTGGGGAAAGGAGACAGTTGACTCCTGGAAGTTGTCCTCTGACCTCCACACATGTGCCTCGATGCACACACACTCACACACACACTCACACACACACTCACACACACACTCACGCACATACACACACATACACACATTAACTAGTTAGTTAATTGATTACAATAGGAAGGCTGGATGAAGTGTCAGTCATCTGTAACACCAGTACTCTTTTGGAAATATGGACAAAGGTAACAGGAGAATTGTTCGGACAGTTATAGGTCAGTTGGCCTAGAATACAGAGAGTGTCACAAAGAAAGAAGAGAAAGCCTGCCTCAGTGACTCCTCAAAGCCATCTTCTGACACCCAGGAACACTGTGGCACACATGCTCTCCCCTACCACAGAACACACGATTAAAACAAAACAAAACAAAACAAACAAAAAACAAAACACCTCCAGTATTTGCAGCATGGAAACACACACACAGAAAGGAAGCATTTCTAATGTCGGTGATTTATCTATTATCCTCTCCATAGAACAAACGTTCTGCCCTTTGGATAAAAGACGAGGGATTGCCACCCATCTCTTGCTGATCTGCAGACCGTGTTCTTTGCCAAAGCAGTCCAGTCATCTCTCATGGTGGTTTGAACATGAATGGTTACCATAACCTCCTTATGTTTGAATGCCTGCTTCTCTGTTAATGGAACTGTTTGGGAAGCATTAGGATGTCTGGCTTTATTGTAGGAGGTGTATCACTGGGGAGGTGGACTTTGTGGTTTCAAAAGTCCATGCCAGACCAATCTCTCTCCTCTCTTTCTCTCTTTCTCTCTCTCTCTCTCTCTGACTCTCTACCTGCTGCCTATAAATCAGGATGTAAAGCTCTCTACTTGTCCTGCAACGCTATGCCTGTCTGCTTCTCACCATGATCATTATGGACCAACTCTCTAAAACTGTAATCAATTCCTCAATTAGATGTTTTCTTTTTTAAGAGTTGCTTTGCTCATGTTGTCTCCTCACAGCAATAGAGGCGTGACTAATGGTATTCTCCATTCAATTTAAGGACTCTAGGAGCTTATGAATTTCTAGACATTTGAAATAATTTGCCCAGTGAACTTTCTAACCCTTATGGTCCTGGCAAAATTGGTTCTCTTGTCTCACATGAGTATTTTTTGGAGTCCTGAAGTTGAGTGAGATGCTGTCTATCTATAAGTGTGTATGGATGTGTGTGCCACTGTGCATGCGTCCCTTTCTTTTAAACATCCTTGTCCAAGAAGACATCCCCAAAGTATAAGCTCGGGATGCTCTCCTCTGATTGACAGCCCTAACTTCCAGCCAGCTTCCTGAAGTTATCTGAGAATCCATTGCTATTCTTGACAGTTGTGTAGTTGATTAGTTGGAGGCTCACTTATCTTCCTCAGCTGATTGGAGATGTAAGTGATGTGCTTTTTTAATTAGTGTGTGGAGTGGGTGGAGTTGGAGGGAAGTCAATTCCATCCTGCTCAAATCCAATCAATGCTTGTTGGCTAAATGACTTGAGTTTATTTAGTTGATTGACCCTGGGCTTCTTCAGAAGCTGTTTTCTCTTATTTTCAATTTTGATGATTTGATAAAAATGACATAATTGCAGAAGTCACTTCTGGGTTTCTTAATATGTTTGTAGGAAACTACTTCAGTTTTCCAATGATGCGTAAGTCATGAAGCATACAGGATGCCTCAATGGTATTTGTTGTTCTAAGTCATCACTGAGAAAAGCCTGTGGTTTTTTTTTGTTTGTTTGTTTGTTTTTGTTTTTTTTTTTTTTCCTGTGACTTTTTTGTGTTCTTTGGGTGCACAGACAAAGTATTTTGAGAATGAAAAGGTTGACCAAACTTCCGTAGAAATATTTACAGTGCGCTCACTTTTGTTTCCCTTTGTTTGGGCTCTACGTGAGTTGGTCCGTTGCAAATCCTTTCCCTGGTTAAACTTCTCTCATTGAAGCAATGAATAGCAAAACGGTGCTCTCCATTTATTTGAAGTAGAATGATTGTGGCTGCCTGCCTGGACATCTAGCTGAAATGCTTACAGAACCATTTCAAATCCCAAACAGCTACCAACCAAATTCCGTTTCTGTCAAAATAATAGAAACAAATGGTTCCCAGGCAGAAACACCGCTGGTAAACATTTTCATCAGAATCAAGTGTGGTGCCTATTAAAATTTATCCAAATTAAATGTTTATTTCTGAAACAAATGCCTTCTTTGTAAAATATTTGCCAGCAAAGATACCACTTGCCCCGAGGGGCCAGCTCACTTATTCGAGAGATCTATGATTCATGGGAGCCTAATTAGAGAAAACTTGAGTAAACCTCTCTCTAACAGGAAATGTTGAGTCTACAATTTTAAGGTGGTAATGAAAATCTTTTCTGAAACTTTATCTCCAAATACCTTCTCTTTTTCTTTTCTTCCTTCTTTTTTGGCGGGGAAGGGAGCTTGGGATGTAGTCCAGGCCTGGAGCATGCTGGGCACAGGAGTCACACAGAGCCAGCTCCTCTAAATGACATTTTAGAGAAATGCTACAGTTGACTCACGGGGAACTTGGGCTGATGGCTCATAATCAGATGAATCATGCTGTCTCAACTAAGGCCCCTAACCGGACTCAGACTTACTTCATTTTGGTCCATAGAGCATCTGAAGTAGACTGTGAGGAGGGAAAAGCATTGAAATTATGCAGATAAAGGTCTATCCCCTGACTCAGCCTGAAGTTTAGTGCTAGAAAAGGATATATCAGCAATTGGCATATAAAAATGTTATACAAACTATTTAGAACAGTGTTCTCAATGCATGGGTCACAACCCCTTTGGGGGTCAAAAGGCCCTTTCACAGAGGTCACCTATCAGATTGCCTACATAGCAGATGCTTACATTATGAGTTCTAACAGTAGCAAAATTATAATTATGAAGCAGCAATGAAAATGATTTTATAGTTGGGGTCACCACAACATGAAGAGCTAACTGTATTAAAGGGTCACAGTATTAGGAAGGTTGAGAAGCACTGGTCTAGAGAGAGCACAGCATTTGTTTTTCTCTCATTTCCCTGGTGCTTGGCTGGGGTTCTACTCGTCTAGGATCAACTCCTCTGGCTTAGCTCTGCAGAGGGGTGCAGGTATACATGAAGTGTCTCTTACCTTTCATGGGCCATGTGCTATGTGAGACGCGTCCTCACAGAAAACTCAGAAGAGCAATAGACCAAGAGGAGTTACTCACACACAGTGGAAGCTCCTGCATATGTCCTATAATTTAATATCCTATTGGTGGCAACAAGCCACTGTATGTGCACCTGCATGTAGTCACAGTAAACAGGTAAACAAACATTTCAAAATAATAACAATGCAGAAACAATCTGGAGATACACGCTATATTTTTGCCAATCTCCAAAGCACCAAACTTTGCTTTTCTCTCTGACCGTCTTGCCCTACTAATAATGACTAATGACATATATGTACATTTTCACACCTCAGGTTGCTACACTCATAAACAGCGGATTTGTAGAAATGGCTAAGTTTCTCACCAAACCCACTTCCCTTCTCTTTGGGGGGCTTAAACTGTAATCATCCTGCCTCAGTCTCCAAAATGCTGTGGTTACAGGTAGGGGGGCATCAAGCCATATGAGACTACATTTCCCAGCATTTCCTGTAGGCAGTTGTGACCATGAGATGAGTTCTAGCCAAAGGAATTTGAGCACTCCTTTGGCAAACTTCTATCTCCAAAGATATTTACATTACGACTCATAACAGTAGCAAAATTAAAGTCATTAAGTAGCACCCAAAATAATTTTATAGTCAGGGGCCATCACAATATGAGGAACTGTGATAAAGGGTTATAGCATCATGGACGCTGAGGACTGCTCTATATTATTTTCTCTTCTAAGGCTTGATGTGACCTTGGAAGTTTGGAATGACTGATGGCAGGGCAGCAGCGAGGCTCACTGAGTTCTTGAGTTCCCACCTGGGGAAGAATACAGTGATTAGCGCTTTTTATAAGCAAGAGATATAAGTGTTGTTTGATCAATGGGCACATCATTGTCTTCATCTACAAGATGCTGTGGTGGTTCTGAAATATGTACATAGTATGTGACACTTTACCTTTCAAATGAATTTTCCCTCTCTCATTTTTACCCTAGGCTTAGCAACTGGCCCTTAAACAAACAGTATGATGGGTAGATGCTGATAGAGGTGTCATCAGGGGATTTCATTATCACACAGACATGCAGTGTGCTGTGTTCAGACAGACTAAGATGAGTATGACGTCACCAGGGAGATCGATTCTTGCAGAAATGCCATCCTCTGTGTAGTCTGTCACTGACTGACGCCTTCTACTTCAGCTCATGACTATATGGTAGAAGTGTTGATGTGTTGCTTTAAATAAAATTATGTCTTTAAAAAGGTATTGTAATTTCTTGCTCTTACTCTTAGACCTTTGGTTTTGGGTGAACGACACTGTCATTTTGTAAAGACACTCCAAATACATTATGGAGGTGTCCACATAATGTGCAAATGCAGTCTCCTGCCACCAACTGCACTGCTTTGCATCATTGTGTCGTGCTAAAAAAGGCCTCCTGTCCCAGTCAGGATCTCTGGTGGTTACAGTCCTTTATAGCATCTTGAAAACCCACTGTGGGAGCCATGTGTTGGGAAAATCCAGCCTCTCTCTGGTTTCTGAGCCTGCAGATCGGTGTGACTCATTGAATCTAGGTTGAGCAACAGTGACCTGAGTAAGCTCAAGAGGCTGAGAAAGATGTAAAGGGGAAATAGGTTCAAAGTCCAAAGGGGAAGCAAAGACTTGCTGGGAAAGGGGGGATGCTAGAATACTGAGCAGGGCTACGGTCCAGAAAGTACAGGGTCACAGAAGTAACACTTCTGCGGGATTATGAGATCTCGGTTGCTAAGACCAGGAGAAAGAACTGAGGGCTGAGATGAACCGGAGAGAAGGCTGTCAGATGTGACTGGCTTGCACGATAACCTAGAGCTAACATAAAGGACAAGATGCATTTTTGGCTGAGTCCAGGACCTCACATTGTCAGTGCGTGGGGGGGCTTGACAGGACCCTTGATCGTTAAACACAATAGTGCGGGGTAATGGAAACTGCTGTCTGAAAGACGTGCTTCTATGAAGTGTGTCAATACTGGGGGTGGGGGATGGGGAGGACAAGAGGAATGGAACTGGCTACTGAAGCAAAGGAGACTGACAGTGTTCAGACTCCAGGGTATGTGAGAACAATAGCAACGCATGTGTGGGGAAATCAGGCTGTCAGATAATGGATAGCTTGTAGTAGAGGTGAGAAGAAAAGAGATGCACCTGGAGCAGAGAGTGATGTTCAAGACTTTGGATAGCACGCTCAATTCCAGATGGAAGAGTAGAAGGGTTGGGAGACGACAAGAGCATGGCATGAAATGCCTGTGAAATTATGGGAATGTAGATGTCTTGAAAGTGTCTGGAGGTGGCTGAGGTAAGTACGGGTATTAGGTCGTGATCCACGTGAGCTGAAGTGGCCTTTTGGATGGTGGCCCATAATAAGTCAACCACTGCCTTACTTGCATTTGTCCTAGGCCAGTTTGTAGGTAGGTTAGGAGATGGTGGTGCAAAGTAGGGCAGGCACATGAGTATCACAGCATCCTTGAATTTCAGTGTGGGTCCTGTCACAGGGACTCTGGAGGCAACGGATGATCTCATTGCTCAGACACTAGAGAAGCCTACTGTGGAAATCTCTAGAGACCTCTGAAGTCATACAGAAATGCCTATTCGCAGAGCACCAACTTCCTGCTCTGTTGATAAGTTCAGGTACCAAGTATCCCTAAGGTTCAAAAAGAAAGAAAATTTGGTTCAAGACAGCATTTTAGATTTAAGTCCCCTACTTTTTCCTTTGTTTACCTAAACTACTTTCCGAAGACTAAAGTCATCTTCCTGAAGGCCTTCAACTATCGTTAAGCACACATAGTGAATTCAGGTCTTTGATGCCTCTGAAGCCAGAGAATAAGCTTTTATCTGTACAAAAATGGGGCCAAAAGGACCACATGAATCTAAGCATCACAGTGGAAATCTAAGGCTTGCAAAGCATGAGACCCAATGCTATGGACACATAAAAACAACAAGAAGCAATTCTCCTCATCAACTCCAGAACTTGGAAAACCCTGGACACACACACAGACACACACAGACACACACACAGACACACATACAGACACACACTGAGTTGAGCAGAGATTCCTGTTCCTATTGGGAAGGTTAAACAATGAGTAAAGCAGCCTGCATATCTCCTAGCAACACCTGCTTTGACTCCTTTGCTAGGTCTCTGATACCCACTCACTGATACCTACTCGTTCATAAGCACTCACCCGCCTTTCTTCCATTCTTCATCCAGTCCAGAGGAAAAGTATGTATAAAACACTCCCATACCATTGTGGCTTAATTTTTGCATTTCAGTTTTAGTTCACTTTGCACTTGCTGTATATCTTTGCTGTTTGTGCTCTGTGCTTGACTTTATGCACAAACTTGGAGAGCTCCCAGTGGGAATGGCCATGGGCCCGGTGTGTGTGTGTGTGTGTGTGTGTGTGTGTGTGTGTGTGTGTGTGGCATGCGCCAGGAGTAGGGTGGGGGGTTGGCAGGGCTACCTCCCTAGGAATCTTTGTCCAGGGACTGAGAGTTCTTGGGAATGGAGGCAGATGAGGAGCGGGGTGGGTTTGATCCAGGCACAAGGGTCTTTCCCCTTCTGGTGTTGGTTCAGGTAATGCCATCTAATTAGTCACTTGTCTCTTAGAAAGCCTGGGGGTTTAGAGCTTCCGAATCCAAGCAGAGAGGATGGTTCTTCCAGCTAGAGTAGAAACGGAGTTGGTCCTTCTCTCTCCTCTTCCCTCATGTTCCCGTCAGAGTCCTCACCAGATTGAACCATGCCCACCCTCCATCTTTACTCTGTACTGACTCAAATGCCAGACTCTTGTAGAGTCCTGTCACAGACACACCCTGAAATCATGCTCTAGCAGCCATCTGTCGTCCTTATTACCCGGGCAAGTTAATACATAAAATTAATCACTGCAGAGTTTTTAGTATCTGTGCAATCTTTCTGAATCTGAATAACAATGTGGTCCAGAAAAAGCTACCGAACTTGTCCTGGGTTTCCTAACACACGTGACAAATAGGACAGCCTCCTCACACTGTTCTTTCCTCCCCGACGAGATGATTTCAGGGACAAATATGAAGTAACAGCAACCACTATTTTCCTGATTCTTTCTCTTAAGAAAACAATGTAAATAGAATACATTTCAATGCCATGTTGTTATTAAAATCCTGTTAGGTATTTGATATAGAAACTAAAATGTGCACTTTCTGGATAAACTCAAAGCTCATACAATGCTTTACAGTTTATAGATAATCTGGTACCAGATTTCCAAGGAGGAGACAGAGTGACAGAAATGAAGGAGTATGGCTTTCACCTTGTCTTTTTGATAAGCTTCTTCTATTTTTTTAATCTACTGTTTACATATGCCAGATTCTGGGGGTGACTCTGCAAACATAAACTGTACTCAAATGAACTGGACTGACTGAAGAGCATTCCTAATTCCTCGAAGGAAATTCTATAGCTGTGCCTGTGTTTGGACAACAGCAGATGGGAGAGTTCTCTGAATATCTCCTATGTAAGAGATTTTGTGTATTAAAGGATTTCTCCAAAAAAAATTAACAAAATTTGATCATTTAAAGCTTATGTTAATTTTACAGTTTTTGCTGATTTTGTTGTTATTAAAAGTTGAATAATAACTGCAGCGTTGATAGAAAAAACTTAGGGGTATTGATACCCAGTGTTCTGTCTATGCCTGGATGGAAATTACAGTGATATTCATAGCGGGGAGAGAGAGAAGTGTGTCCCACAAGCCTAGCAGGGTTCTGACCTGATGGGTAGTCACTGCACTTGGGTTTTCCGTAAAGGCTTACAGGTAGAGCTGCTTTGCTGGCATAGGTCCTATCTCAGCAGATTAGGATGAGACACGGCACTACTAGGAAGCCCCAAGAGCCTAAGCAAGGGCAGCAGTCAAAAACAAAACAAGAGAATGGACTTCAATATTTTGCATAATTTGATAAACACTATAATAGACACACATGCACAGGGCATCTTCACAGGTGGGAGACTGGTGTGGAAACTATTTGGAAATCTGTACATTTCTGTGCGGGTGCCATGCCTCACGAGTGGAAGGCCAACAAGTTTGACTGGGAGGCCTCGACTTCTACTGTATTCAAAGGAGGCTCTCTCTCACTTGCCTTTGCATACACCAGGCTAGCTGGCCTTCAAGTTTCCTGTCTCCACCTTGCATCTTGTAGCAAGAGCACTTGGTTTCCCTGTGTGTGCTGGACGCTCGTTCTTATCCTGGAGAGGAGGTGCTGAGCTTTGCTGTACCAGTTTGTAGAAACCTACAAAGTTCATGAACTACAAGGTGGCTGGGATGGGTTTGAATGTAAACTGTTGTGGTCTGAAATAGTTCCCTGAGGAAATGGTTCTTAACCTGTGGATCATGACCCCTTTGGGGTTGGTCTAACAACCTTACCTCACGGGTGGCCTACGATGGGTAGAAAACAGATATTTTACATTATGATTCACAACAGTAGCAAAGTTAGTTGTGAAGTAGCAATGGACGTAAGTAATTTTATGAGGGTGGGGGTTTGTCACCACAATGTGAGGTACTGTGTTAGGAAGATTGAGAACTTCTGCTGTCAGGAATGTGTGTTTTGAAGTTGCCAGCCTATAGGACTTTGGGGAAGTTATTGGCTCCTGAGGGCTCTGACTTGAATGGATTATCTATCAATAGAGTCAAAATTGATGCTATTATTGGCAAGTGATAGAAATGCAGAGGTGGGGTAAAATTGGAGGGACCACGTCTTTTCTCCTACAGTCTGCTTCCCAGTTGCCACAAGGTGGGCAAACTGGGCTCAGCCCTAGCCTCCCCACAACAATGTTCTGCCTCACCAGAAACCACACAGCTTTGTGACCATGAACTGACACCTATAAAGCCAGAGTCCAAATAATCTTTCTTCCTTTAAACAATTTCACAGGAATTTGTCACAGACAATAAAAACTAACCCAGAAGTTAGACCCAAATCTTTCAACTGTCTTCTAACATGAATACAGGAGTATGTTTGGGCTCTAAGCAGTAGAAACTTTTCTTCTTCCGAGGTGCATGGAGGACTGGTAAAGCTATGCTGTGGTAAGTCAAAGGATTGTTACCAGCTGCCATCTCAAGGAAGAGTCGGGTTTAGGTATAAACTGCACTAGAACCACTTACTCATGCCATGCTCTTTGCTAAGTCATTTATCCTTTCTTAAAAAAAATACAAAAAATAAACTTACGTAGATAAACTTACATAGAGTGTGCGTGTGTGTGTGTGTGTGTGTGTGTGTGTGTGTGTGTGTATGTGAAGGCTATGTCATAACATGCCTGTGGTGGTCGGAAACGAACTTGCAGAATTTGGTTTGCCCTTTTACAGTGAGAGTCCTGGGTTTCAAACTCAGGTCCTTGGGCTTGGCAGCAAGCCCTGTTATCCTCAGAGCCATCTCCCAGACCCTACATCTATCCCTCCGAGTTCTGCTTTCTCATCTACATCAAGGGATTATTAAGACCTAACTCTTAGAATTCTTGTTATGATTAAATGCAAGTAGGTATACTAACACCTGGCACTCAGTAGGTGCTTCTTCGTGCATCACTCTGACATGTGGACACACTCAGTAAGCAGATCTCTTATTTCTGAAGGAAATTTAGCTGGCATTTCAACTCAGCCCTTCCACACAGACATATTTTGAATCCTAAGTAAAAAGACCCCAGGATTGCTATTTATTTTAAACAACAAACACCTGTCATTGCTCAAATTAGAAACACTTGTAGAACCACGCTGCAAAATATTTATAAATTCACAAATGTGTTTTAATTGCTGCTAAGTAAAATGAATTCAGCTGTAGTTTTTCACTTTGTGAGGAATATGCCTTCATTGCTCCCCCCCATCCTAATTATAGCTGTTGAATATTGAACTCATGCAGCCAATTGTACAGTATTTGTGCTAAAGGGAACTCTGAGGGAAGAAGGCTTTGAGGGAGATGGCTAAGAAAATGAAGGCACTCTGAATTTCAAGCGAAAATTAGGCCAAGACCACATCTCAATTTGGCCTCGTAGCTCTTACCCACAGTGGGAAATTCTTTTACCTAATTCATGCACTACATTTTCCTTTTAATTTGATAGTGTAAGTCTGAAGGCACCTCTAGTTCCTCTCAGCTTTGTTTCTTACTATATTCCAGGGAAATTAACAGCAATTTTATCTAACAGAATAAGTAATGCCCGTGAACTTCTACCGGCTATGACTTTATTTGAATTACATCTTTGACCCGATTCCCAGCAGAGTTTTAAACATTAAGGTGTCTTAAGTGTGAGTTGGCTCTAATTTAGCATAATTTCTTTGTGGGAGATCTATAAAACAGGGCCACTCAGCCTGAATTTAATCTACATATATGTTTTGATTGCTGTTTCAAACTTTTAGGTGAATGTTTTACGTTCTGTATTTTTTTTAATAGGAAAGTGATTTTTTAAATGTCTTTAATGCTTCCCATATTAACAGAAATGGGGCAATATCACCTTAATGAGTAGCAATTGAAACTAAGCTCCTTTTTGTTTACCTGTTATCATTTATACAATGGTTCGTGCCTTCATCAGAGGTCCCAGGGAGCTCAGGTACCCTCTTTTGGCCACATGAGGATGCAGTACTTTGCCATCAAAGGGAAGCAGGTTCTCACCTGAACTTGAATCCGACCATGTCAAATTTTAGACCCTCCAGCTCAGGAGCTGTAAGAAATGTCTGCTGTTTATAAGCCTTAGTCACAATTACTTTGCTGTAGCAGCTCAAACTGAATTAAGCAGTTCTCCCGGAGTTCTTCACAGAGTTTAGATTACCACAGCTTTAAAAATAGAAACTGAAAAGGTGTGTTCCAGCACTAGAGCGGAAGAGGCAGGAGGATAATGATTTAAGATCAACTGGGGATTCATAGCAATGGTCTCTCTCAAACAAGAACAAAACAAAGAACAAAACAAACAAAACAAAAAAACACCTTAAAAATAACGCTTAATTTAAAAACAAAAAAGCTTTAAATGAAGCTCTAGATGAGTCAACTGTGAGCAAGAAAATAACTTGAAGATTTATGTTTTTATGTCATTGAAGATACAATAAAATAATACACAAAGAAGCACTTGAAATATACACAAAACATCTAGACATTGTGATTCTTGTCTATAATCCCAGCATGAGAGAGATGGGGAAGGTGGATCAGAAGGTTCGGGTCACTTTTGGCTACATATCAAGGGAGTTCAAGGTCAGCCTGGATAATATGAGACCCTGTCTATACTTAAACACACACACATACATACATACATACATACACACACACACTTGCATACAAATAACAGCCCTGGGATATTCTGTAAGCCAGTTTGTGCTCCGAACGTCCTGAAGGTTAAAAGCTGAGCCGTTGTTCCAGAATGAGGAATGTCAAAGAGCTGTAAAGACTAGAAATAATGTAGAAACCTTGACTCCATCGTGGGCATAGACAAAGAGACAGAGTAAACATTGGGGCTGTTATGTCTCTTTGCAAAGGGCTGCCAGGGAGCAGGCCTGTTGACTATTAATGAAGGAAGGGTTAGGGAGGGTCGTTGAACCCTCACCACGGATTCTTGCTGCTCCCCCACGCCATGTGTATGCAATTCTGTCCTAATTACGCATGGCCTCTGTGGGCTTGGGAGGCATGAAAGTGTACCAGCTGTGGAACATTAACTGAACGGGCATCATCTATGCGGCTGTAGTGAAGCCATCATCATGGTGGGGGAAAACCTTGCCGTGAAGTTTCTCTGGGGTCACCCATGTTCTGCACGTAAGCCTAATAAACTCACTGGCTTAAGATTCGTTTGGTGGAGGTGTGGTCTTTTTGGTTTTCCAGTAGCATCTCATATGGGGGATGGGAGCATAGAGGGTTTTCTTTTTGTTTTGTTGTTGTTGTTTTGTTTTGTTTTGTTTTTTAACATACCCCCTAGGGAAGGAAGTCTTCAAATGGGACAATTTAGGAACTTAAATATGGACCTGATATTATACAATGTCACTGCCTTGTTACTTTGTTACTGAAGTGGTCATGGTAATAGGGACCCAGGACAATGAATGTCCCTTTTCTGAGGAAATGTAAGCATATATTATTATTATTATTTTAGTAGATATTATGTATTTCAAATGGCTAAATGGAGGAGAAGGGGGGCGGGGACACTAGTGTGGCCAAAGGTTAATGACTGAAGAATGGAACAAAAGTGTGTACAAGTGTTTATTTTGTTATTTCAACTCATCTGAGGTTTGGGGAACGAAAGACGGAGCAAGTGAATGACAGCACGTGGGGAGCCTTCTGGAGGAGTTCGTCTCGATCGGCACTCAAATGCGAGCTAGGGTGACCAGGGCTCTTCAGCTTACAATCCCTCAGTCACGCCATGCGTGACTGACTGTGCACGTGCTATTTGTCAATCAGAATGTTTTGAAATCATGCCATATAGTCAGGAAAGAAATATTCCGGGGTGATTTATTGTTATGTCCAGCGGGAGCATAGGCCAGGTTTCAATGTTTGTGGAATCCAAGGGTTTTACCAGTTAGTCAGACAGTGGCTGGTGGCTTTCGTTCTTTTGCAGGTCAGATTCTGAACTCCACATTCAAACTGTGATGGGAAACTACTGGGAAGAGGAGCAGAGAGATGAGAACGCCTAGGGAAAATGACCACTTTGGGGCCGGTCCTGGTGTTGGCTTGGAGTTTACAATGTGCTCAGGGCTTTTGGGGGGTTGAGGGGAACCATCTAAAACCAGGTTTGGAAGTCATTGTTGACTTAGGTGGAATCCAGAATGACATTGGTCAGAAACCTGAGTATGATTGTCTTGGAGAGAAATTTGTCTGAGAAAACTTCAACTATTCTCACTTGGATTTCTTTTATTTCAGTCCAGCACAGGCCTTATTGTATGCTTGTGGCTTCTTCCAGGTGCCTCCTGGGAATGAGAAATCTCTCTCTCTCTCTCTCTCTCTCTCTCTCTCTCTCTCTCTTTTGTAGTAGTGCGAAAACCCTCTGTCTCTAAACAAAGGGCAAGGCCCACTCTCAGCCACTAGTATTATAGAGAAGGAGACAAAGGCAGACTCTGTAACTTGTTCCTAAGAGTAACATACCAATGTCAGAGCCTGGAGACGCCACGTGTGCTAAGAGACCTTGTAACCGCTAGAGCTGAGGACTAAATTCAAGGCAGGAGTGGTGGTAGGGGAGGAGGGAGAGCTGGGGCAGGGGCATTCCTCAGGCTCAAGGTATCAGCAGCACCAGCCAACTGGAGTTCTTTGGCTCACAAGATGGACCAGCCAAATGATTGCTATCTAAAGTCTGGAGCTCTGGTGTCTGTCTTTCATGCTTTTGGTAAGGGAGAGGAAATGCTGGAGAGCCACATTTTAGGGTTAAGATTGTGTAAAGCCATGGGGAAGGGAGAAGCAGCTTGGGGGCGGGGGGGGGGGGTAGGGCCAGCACAGGTTCTCCAACAAGGTCGAACCCTTCCTACCTACCTCCAGTCGCCTCTCCAGATCCTCAGAGTGGATATGGGCAAATGATACCTTTCAGGGGGGATCAGGGAGGCGAGGATGGGGCTCACTTGGTAGTGCCTGCCTAGTCTGCACAAGCACTTGGGTTCAACCTCAGCACCTCATAAAACCACGTACTGTGGATACAGGATATAGTCCTAGCACTTGGGAGACAGAGAGGAGAGCATCAAAAACTCAAGGGCATCCTTAGCTACATAGTCTATCCAGGGGCAGTCTGGGCTACATAACATTCTGACTTACCAAACAATACAGGCAAACAACAAATAAAAAAGACAGACAGACAGACAGACAGACAGAGACAAAGAAAGAAGAGAGGGGGAGAGGTAGAGAATGGTGCTTTTCATGAGCTAAAATGTATCTGGCTTACTGACATTTTTAAACTTTAAATTTAATACTTAGGTCAGTACATTAATGTGATTTTCTGGTTTCTTTCCTAAATAGTTTTCCTTTTATACAAATCAATTAAATTTACTAAGATAGTATAAGGATCTAGACTTCTTGTTGTTGTTGTTGTTTTGAAAGATCTTATCTTGCTCCATTTTAAAGTTTTTTTTTTTTTTTTTGAAACTCTGCAACAAAGACTGGGCTCTCTTTTTAAGAAACTGGCCAGCACAAGTAAATAAACCTCGATAAATGAACTTATCCAGGGTCAGATGTGTTTCTGTTAAAAAAAAAAAGAAAAAGAAAAAGAAAAAAAATCACATGGAAAATTATGCACTCTTCCTGCTTTGTGTAAACTGCAAATCAGCATCAATCATGTTGTCTTGATTGGCTCTCGAATCCTAGCGATGTGACTGGCAAAGCTTACACGGGCTTCAGCACAGCTAAGAGCAATCACCGGTGGATAAAAACCAGTCAGTCTTTTGAAGGCAGGCATCTGAGAGCACTTGGTAAAACCAGGCGGTCCTGGGCTCAGGTCAGGGTTTGCCTTTCCGGCAAGGAGGGCCTCTGCCTTCATTCAGTGACATTGTCCATGGACCAGGGGTCTGCAGTACACAAAACAGATATGTTTTCCTTATAGGTCTGGCTAGCAACTCTTGTCTTTCATTATAGAGACAAGTTTATTGATACTGAGACAAGCCAAGTTCCCAGTTCCACTTGTGTTTGAATTCCTGGGCTGCAGCTGAGGCTGTCTGCAAGCATGAAGGGAACCACGACCAACTGGCTGTTGTTCAGATAGGATGCAGGGAGCGAACATTTCCTTTTAAATAACGTCAGCAGAACAAATAGAAAGGCACCTCAGCTTTTGAACGAGTGCTTGTTCTAATCATGGGGGTCATGGGTAGAAACGGGTACTCAGTCATCAACTGGCCTTAATAAGAACTAAACAAGGAAACAACAATGTATTCCTACAACTTAGAAATATATGTATGCTTTTATGTATGTAAAGTTCAGAATCAATCTCAATCTCTCTCTCTCTCTCTCTCTCTCTCTCTCTTTCTCTCTCTCTCTCTCTCTGAATCCTCAGGCCTCCACCCATCTTAGAGCTAGGATTTATAGGTTTCTGCAGGATGCCCATCAGGATCTTAACTCTGGTTGTCACAGTTGTACGATAAATACGTTTGACCATTGAGCCTTCCCTCGGGTCATCTTTCCAAATATCTGTAGGAGGACACCTTCTTTATTAACTACATATTGCAACACTGAACAAGACTCTATTTCTTCGGTATGCAAATTAATCCTTCCATGCAGCATCCCCCCAGGCCTCCCAGGAGCCCCTTGCCTAGCGTGCGTCTTCCCCCCTCTGAAAACTCTTTGAATCTAGTTTCCTCTCAGCTTTACAAAGGCTTGGGTGGAATGACAAGGTCAAAATCTGTGCCCAATGTTAACACTCATTCATTGTACCCCTTTGTAGAAGTACTCCCTGAATATTGTATTATCTTCCCGAGCTACACTCCACAGTGCAGTGGTAGTGAACAGAAACCACTAAGATTCACACCAAATTGATCAAAACCATGGTCTGACTGTGCATGAGTTTCCGGAGTTCTTTACTTCTCACCCAAAGCAGCCATTATTCGGCAAGAATGTGTTCCATGCCACAACATAAAGAAAAACAACCTTTACTTGCATTGAAACTTCTGTCACAGTGACCAGTAGAAAAATAAAGATGGCGTATACAAGACAGGCGCTAAAACCGACAAGAACGAAGCTTACAAATAAACATTGGCTAATATCCCCCAGTGCAGACCCCTGCAGCCTGGGTGATTTAACACAGCCCTCCTGACTGTTTTTGAGGTTATACACTGAAAGTGGAGGGAAAGGGAAGGGATGCATTCCATTCCACAGCCTCAGAGAGCTAAGCACAGGGTTTAGAAGTCATTTTATGGTTGAGAAACTATGCAGAGACCCCAAGATCCAGAGCACTGAGTGGGAGGATGGGGCCATGAAGCTGTCTTGGATTGTTGTTAAACATGTAAATGTTGACTCGTGACTTACAAGACTCCCAGGCTCTGGCTGCTGGGAGAGAAGCTGCTGGTGACCCCGGGGGGATGCATTTGCTCTTTATACAAACAAGAGGAGCAAGTGGACCCATAACGGGAGACACAAAGATTAGAACTATTTTCAAAATCACAATTACCTTAGCTTTCCCCCAGGGTTGGTTTCATAATCTTTTTGTCACAGAGTTATAGAAATATATGTAATTAAGTGAGACCAATGGGATAAAGGAAAGGGGACTTCTACATTCTGTGGAACTGTTCTGAACTTTTCAACTCCAATTCCGACAGTGGAAGCACAATGAGGAACAATGTAATTTTCTTCAAAGAAGCCTTTATTTGTTTTCTTCAATCTTGAAGGTACAACGGAGATGATGCTAGAGCTTAAAACAGACAAACAAAAAGCAAACAGCCAATTAAAAACATAGTCTCTATTAAGTGGGGAAAGTAAGTCATTGTGACCAATGTGAATGGCTTCAGTCAATGTCTGGTTCTGGTATGTTGTATGTAAGCGCTGCCTGAAATCTCTACCTGAGATAGTGAGATCAGATGTGGATTCATGTGTCACTTTCTCTATTATAGTATCTTATTTTATAATGTCTTATCTGACGTTGTTTTATTTTAAAATGGGGAAGAGAGTGAAGCCGGCAATTCTACCTCCAAAATGATATTAGTGAAAAAAATAGCTTGCCACATTTCTTACCACATACTAATATAACAAGTTTGGTTTCTTGGCTTTTGATCAATGGCACAGGGCAAATCGCTTAGAAAATGCAGAAGAGCTGACTTATTGATTGATGAGGTCATTGAATGGCTGAGGTGGGTGCTTTCTAGCTATGCTGAAAAGGTAGCTTTGATACTGTCTGTTTTGTTTTGGTCGGGGTGTGTGTGTGGGGGGGGGTTAAAAACAGTTAGATGTAATTAAGCAAGGCTTAATTAAGAGAAGGTCATTCCAAGATGCATCCCCTACTGTTTTTTTCCTCTGTTTTATTTCTGGTTAATCAGCGATAGGAAATAGAGGTAGATAGAAAATCAGCCATGACAACCAGTCAGAAGACTCTGTTGAAATATGTCCCTTTGAACTTTAACTAACTGTAGATTTGACTATGTATCAACAAACATGCCTCCCATCAAGTTTATGAGTATGCATGCTGAATAAGTAAGTGTGCCATCATATGCATCCCCCAAGCCAAGACTTCTGTAGAGACTTACATTACTATGTCTAATTCTACTGTCCTAGTCTTCTTTTGAACCCTAATTATTCAGTATTACTTGTTTGTATAGTAAGGAAGAAAGTGGTACAGGAGAAAGAAAAGTTATATCAAGTAAGATGGTAAGAGTAAATTCAAATTAGACAGGACTATATAGATTAGAGGGAAAATTATGATGAAGACCGAGGGGCTGGATCCGTGGATAAAGTGCTTGTTGCGTAAGTATGAAGACCTGAGTTTGGTCTCTAGAACCCAGGGACAGCAGCTGAATGTGGTGGAGAAGACAGGTGGATCCCTGGGGCTCCTGGGACAGTAAGCCTGACTGGTGAGTTTCAGGCCCAAGGGGATAGATGGTTTTCACTTGGATGACATCCAGGCTGTTCTCTGGTCTGAAAACACACACACACACACACACACACACACACACACACACACACACACACACATTGATGCATGAGGACATACGTACACATTTACACACACAAACATACACAGACTTGCATTCATGCATGAGGACATGCATACACATTTACACACACGCACACACACAAATACACACATGCACATGTACAGGTACAACACACACTATAAAAACTCTCATAAATAAATACATGGCCCTGTGTAAATTCATGACTTTTATTTATTTTTAATTGGTTATTTACATTTCAAATGTTATTCTCTTTCCTGGTTTCCCCTCTGCAAAACCCCTATCTCCTCCCCTCTCCCTGCTTCTATGAGGGTGCTCCCCCACCATTCCTACCTCACGGCCCTAGCATTCCCCTATGCTGGGGCATCAAGCCTCCATAGAACCAAGGGCCTCCCCTCCCATTGATGGCAGATAAGGCCATCCTGTACTACATATGCAGCTGAAGCCATGGGTCAGATCCCTCCATATGTATTCTTTGGTCGGTGGTTTATTCCTTGGGAGCTCTGGGGGGTCTGGTTGGTTGATATTGTTGTTCTTCCTATGGGGTTGAAACCCCCTTCAGCTCCTTCAGTCCTTCCCCGAATTTCTCCATTGGGGTTCCAGTCTGATGATTGGCTCAGCCTGATGATTGGCTATGAGCATCTGCGTCAGCCTTGATCAGGCTCTGGTAGAGCCTCTCGGGCTCCTTTCAGCAAGTGCTTCTTGGCATTAGCAATAGTATCCTGATTTGGTGTCTGCAGATGGGATGGATTCTTAGGTAGGGCAATCTCTGGATGGCCTTTCCTTCAGTCTTTGCTCCACTCTTTGTCCCTACATTTCCTTTAGACAGGAACAATTCTGTGTTAATATTTGAGATGGGTGGGTGGCTCAACTGAGGTCTGTGTCTAAATTCTGGATATGGTCTCTATAGGTTCTCCCTCCCCTTTGTTGGGTATTTTAGCTAATTTCATCCTCGTTGAGTCCAGGGAGACTCTTGCTTTCCTGGCATCTAGGACTTTCTAGTGGCTACCCCCAGTTCCCCATCCTCCACTGCTATACACCTCTGTTCAATTTCCTGACCCTTTGTGCATATCCTCCATCTCCTCCCACACCTCATCCTGCCTCCCTTTTTCCCTCTCCTTCCTCTCTCCCTCCCAGGTCCCTCTCTCCCTCTACCTCCCATGATTATTTTGTTCCCTCTTCTAAGTAGGACTGAAGCATCCACACTTTGGTCTTTCTTCTTCATGAGCTTCAGATGGTCTCTGAGTTGTATTGTGAGTATTCTGAGCCTTTTTCCTAATATCCACTTATTAGTGAGTACATACCATGTGTGTTCTTTTGTGATGGGTTACCTCACTCAGGATGATAAATTCATGACATTTAAATGTGTTCATTTTTATGGATTTATATAGTTCTTGGGAATGTCTAGATTGTGGTGGCTTCTTGTCTTTGAATACATTAAGAAAAGCACATCTGAGAAAGGTACCTGGCCCATTCTCAGGTATTTGGGCACCTGCTGGGCTCTATTGTGGCTTAAGCACCTGCCTCTCATCTTTCTATGAAAAGTAGCCATGTATAAAGAAGTGCTCACATTGAAGACGCTTTTGAGAAAAAGCTACTGCCTTCCACTATCTCCCCATTATACAATCTCCCTATTTTGTTAACCTGATATATGTTATCTATATAATTTCATAAAACCTTCTTTAGGAACTTGGGGAAGCCAATGAGTCTGAAAAGTAGTAACCCAGCAGCAAAGATTCAGGATGCTAGTAGAAGTGGGAGTGACCAATCTGTAGAAGAAGGAAGCAGAGGAGATTTGACTTGGCACCATGAGACAAAGGCAGAGACTCTATCCCAAGACTGTCTCGGGACCCTTCCTGAGCTTTTTCTACTTTGTCCTGAGATATCCTGGACAAGCACAGTCCGATTATCCTCTTCCAAAACTATATTCATCTGGGATGCAGCTCAGTTGGTACAGTGTTTGCCCAGCATTCAGGAAGTCCTGTTTGATTCCTAGCACTTAATGAACTGGGCATGGTGGTACACACCTATGAGAGGCGGGAGGATCAAACATTCAAGATCATCTTCAGCTATATCATGAGTTCCAGGATAGCTTGAGCTACATGACAGCCCATATCAACAAAAGCAAAATGAAATCTCTTATTTTGACTTTTGTGTCGCTTCTGATCTTGAAACCCTTTGGTGGACACAGCATGCTTTTTTTTCAACATGCCATGTCTGTTCTTTTGGTACTCACTGCTGTTCCTATCATGTTCATCTTCACACTCATGCTTTCTTTTCTTCCCTTTGTTTCCTGTCTCCATCCCTGGGTGACCTCAGTTCCACTAAGAGAATGGAGAAAGGTGAAGGGGGTTGAATAGATCTGAAGCAAGGCTCAGTCATTTCCTGACTGCTTTCTCAGCGCCCGCCCTCCCTCCCTCCCTCCCTCCCTCCCTCCCTCCCTCCCTTCTTCCCTCCTCTTCTATTCATCTTGTGTCTTGAAAATTTCCAGAAAAGTCCTTGCACTGAGATCTCCAGCTACCCCCTGTCTTAATTAGGGTTTCTACTGTTGTGTTAAAATACCATGACCAAAAGCAACTATGGGAGAAATGGGCTTATTTCATCTTATTCTTCCACAGAAAACCAGGACAGGAACTTGAGGAAGGCACAGAAAAGGCCAAGGAGGAATACTTCTTATTGGCTTGCCTGCCTTGGCTTTCTCAGTTGCTTTCTTATATCTTCCAAGACCACATGCTTAGGGGTGTGTCTTAGGGTTTCTATTCCTGCACAAACATCATGACCAAGAAACATATTGGGGAGGAAAGGGTTTATTCAGCTTACACTTCCCACATTGCTGTTCGTCACCAAAGGAAGTCAGGACAGGAACTCAAGTAGGTCAGGAATGCTTCTGTCTAAATAAAACATTTGAGGAGATAAAACATTAGTGAGAGAGGACAGATTGGGGTAGTGGAGTCAGCAGGTTATGAAGGTATAGCACGAAGGATACTTTAGGGACAAAGGGTCTGTTCTCTATCTACCTACTGTATGCATTAATTTGGGCTGTACACCAATAAATTGGAATTTTTATTTTTACTGAATACATTTTTGAAAAGTAAGAATTATGGATAGGAGGAAAGCCTATTTCACATAAGTTACTCTTTCTAGTTTTCAACTTTAAATTCTTATTTTTAGTTCATGAGTAAGGGCATTTTTGAGTACACCATGTGTGTGTCTGGTGCCCCCAGAGGCTAAAAGAGGGTGTGAGATCCCTGGAAACTGGAGTCACGGGTAGCTGTGACCCACCACGGAGGTACTGGGAACTGAACCGGAGTCCTCTGCATGAGAATCACGTGCTCCTATCTGCTGATCCTCCCCTCCAACCCCAAGTCACTTTAAACATCATATTTTTTTCCCCTGAAGAGGTAAATAGCAAAACGTTCACAATGGTCATGAAGATTGTGGCCCCCACCCCATTCTTCTGATTTCTTGAAACAAGGACTTGGTGTGTATCTCTAGCTGGACTGGAATTTTCTGCATAGTTTAGACTGGCCTTAGACTCTGTGGGGCCCAGACTGGCCTAGAATCAGGATCCTCTTCCCATGCTGGGATTATAAGCATGAGCTAACAAGCTTAACTCCAGAGAGGGCTTCTTCCTGGACATTTTAATGTCATATAAGTGGCTAGAAATTTATCAGTTTGTCTTTTCAAGTTCAAATGAAACTAATTTTCTTATATTGAAAATGGAAAATTATACATGGAACCCTGTGTCTAGCATGATAGGAATGACAGTAAAATACCATGTTTTTAGTGTGAGTTTGAACAAAGTCTTGACTAAAATGTGAGCCCATAAAAAAATATTTCCTGAGAAAAGTTTAAAGTTTAAATCAACATATTATCGTTGGACATGATATTTGCTAATGAGAAGCCAGTGGCTTAAGTCAGGAAGTTTTCTTTCCCGATTTTACGGCTTTGAAGCAGTAGACAGTGACGGGGACAGAGGCTACAGAGAAGTAGAGCAAAGGCCGTTTGTTTTGTTTATTCTTTTGGCTTTGGCACCTCATGCCTGTCACCCCCCCCCCCCCCATGCACACACACTTTATGGGCTTAATCAGCAATCAGGCGATGCAGCTTTGCCTCTAACATGGGGACATGTGGCTTTATGTAGTTCTGCGTTTCAGGTTCTCATCAGTGCACAGCATAGGACATTTTTCTATCATCTCTGCCCAGACTCATCCTTTCCAGAGTGTATACTCAGGGGCTTTTTAGAATTTACAGTGTCTTTATTTTTAAATGTTTAATGCTAAGACTTTAACTCTGAGGTCTTGTTTTGTTTTTCCTCCTTTAAGATCTTTGACATTCAGGACTGTTTTTAAAAATTGAATAAGACTTTCTCATAAAATAAAAAAGCCCTTACAAATAAAAACCATAATGTAGCAATATTATCAGACCCCAAGTTTATATACATCTCAAAAATTGTTTTTAAATTACATCTATCTATCTATCTATCTATCTATCTATCTATCTATCTATCTATCTATCTATCTATCTCTGTGTGCCTACAGAGGTCAGAGGACAATCTGAGAGAGTTGACACCCTCCTTCTACCATGTGACTCCTAGAAATTGAACTCAGGTGGTGAGACTTGGCACAAATTCTCTTACCTACTGAGCCATCTCACCAGGCCTTTTTTAGTTTTTGTTTTGTGTGTGTGTGTGTGTGTGTGTTGTTTTATAAGACAGGAGTTCATGAATCCCAAGCTGGCCTTGAACTTACTAGGTAGTCAAAACTGGCTTCAGGTACACTATTCTATCTCTGCATCCTGAATACTGGTTACAAGCATCCACCATCACTCCTGGCTTTTCCCACCAAAGTTTGTCTAGTTGCTTACTAAAATTACTTATTTTGTTTGTTTACTTAGCAATACATTCTGTCCTGCAGGGGGAAAAATCTGTCTTGCAGTTCTAATGGCTATATATACTAATATTCTGAAATTTACTTTTTTCTCTGCTCATGAGAACATGTCAGTTCAAAGAGTTATTATTGTAACAAAAATACACAACAGAGGAAAGTCATTGGATGCAGAATATAAGATACTAGAACATGACAATATAAATTATAAGCCATATTCCAGCAGCCTGATTTTATAAATAAAGTTTTATTGTAACATATCTATGCCTTTTTGTTTTGGTGTTATTTATGTAACTCTTCAGACCGGTGCAGCCGAGTGCTTTTGTTTTCTGTGAGATGCTATATAGACACAACCAAAAGTAGCCCAGCTCTGCCTCTATGCTGAGAAAATATGCCAGCCAGGCTTTGTTTTTGAAGGGACAAACTTTATCGTAAACCTTGAGCTTGAGTTGTGTTGAAATGAAATCTCAGTACATTCAGGCGGAGAAGCCCTCGAGAGGCAGGAAGTGGAACTGGAAGTTAAGCGCTGGACACAACCCATAGGGATACTGCTTTACTGAAGCCCAGATTTGGAAACAAGGCTGGGACTCCACAATGAAACCCACGTGTAATATTTCACAGCCGTTAAACATCAAAGCCCTCTGCTCTTCCACACCTTGTTGAAGGGGGTAAGAAAAACATAACCACAGAACAGTTCCTCTGGTAATAAGGACAGCCTGCCAGGTGACATTCGATCTGGGGGAGGCATATGATTTTTTTTTTAATACCAAATTCCAGCATAGCTTAAAAAAAAAATCATCTCAGAAGAAGGCCTGACCTGGAGACTATTGACAAAGGAGTTGTGACATTTAGAGGTTACTAAGAGCAGGGAAGTATTCAGTTGAGTAGGTTTGTGTAAAAACTAGCAAGGAAAAATAGCATAGGTGGTGTCCAGTTCCTATTTGGGAATGTGAATGTGTTACACTGACTTTTCATGGCCGTTAAGACCTCTCCTGATTGTGGGAGGAGACTAAATCTGCAGCCTCGTTCCCCTAATGTTTCTGAGCCCCCCTGATTTGTTTATGGAATCTGTACATTAATCCTGGGTGTAGCTGTCCTGGAAGGTACACTATCCCTTGCTAATTCCTTGTAGTGTGACCTTTGAGGCAGGACTTGCCTCTGGTTGCCTTGGGGCACAGGAGTGGTTAGTGTCAGAGCCTTGACTCTGGCAGCCCTAACAAGCCTGGCATTTTAAACAAGTTGCAGAGAAAAGCAGAAAAGGGGGATTTATTTGATGTTCACCCTATTAGGAAGAGGAACAAAGAGGTCCAGCCCTCTCTCCACCATGTCAATCTTCAGCATCCTGAAATGAGCTTCAGCCCAAATATAGAACAAGAGGTATGGATAACTGAGCAGTCCTGGTCAAGGTGTGGTCCTTTGAGACCATTGTCCCAGGTCTAGGCTATCCTGCAGGGAGTCTGTCAAGTTGTCAGAACGGCACACAATCTCTTCTTGGAGACAAGGTTCCTCTTTCTCTGGTTGACATGAGGACGCAGTGTTTTCCTTCTCCCAGCATGGGACTCTAGGGGAAATTACAATTCCTTGGGGACAATTGTCTTACTAGTCTGATAGTAAGAGACACAAGTGTCTCTTTAGAACATCTCCAATCCTGTCTCCAACTGGAGACATTGCTGTTTATAGAAGAGGGATGGTCAATGCGCCCTCTTCTATGCACCTGGTACAGCTAGCATCCTAGACCAACTCTGAACTGCCCCAGGAACATTTCTGTTCTCTACCTGTGTTTTGAAAGATCCTGCTGTTCTGTGGCTATTCTTGTCGAGAGTTCAGTCCTCGGGTTACTCTAGTCTTTCCTATAGTCCAGCTGCTATCAGTTTGTTTTTTCTTTTGAGACAGGGTCTCTCTCTACTTACCCCTGGCTGTGAAGATCAGGCTGGCCTTGAACTCACAGAGATCTGCCTGCCTCTGTCTCCTCAGTGCTGGGATCATAGGCCAGTGCTACCATATCTTTAGTCAAATTCTTAATGTAAACTAAATAAAAAATAAAATAAATAAAGGACTTCCTCATGGGAATGAAGCAGGACTCCTTTGCCCTTGGGACAACTAGAAGTAAGACCCATGGAAGGGGAGATCCAACTGACCCCACTATCATCCTAGAGTGAGCTTAAGATGCCAACGGGTTCTTTAAGGAAGGTGTTGCTATCTAGCTAGGCCTTTGGCAACTACATTTTAGCCCCACAGCCTCTTCCCTGAAGAATAACTGAAGTAATAGTAATGTAGATGACTTATACAAAGTAGAAGTAGGTAAACCCCATTTTTGAAGTTTGTACACAAACATCACAAATATCAAAACCAAGGACAATTCAGAAATGTAGGCCCAGAAAAGTCTGTAGCAAAAGCACCTTGGCCTTCTAAAAATAGCAATTTCTTCCATTTTCCTCAATAACCCAGGGAGAAATCTATGAAAGAGCAAGTTTAATATTAGAAAGATTGCATAGCATAACTAAACACTATCCACGATTCTATATCTGAATGTGTTTGCTGGAAACTTGCAAAGAGTCAGACCTAGAAGGTGAACCTGACTCTTTTCCGTCAGTTTTTAGTTGACTATAAGTGGTATTCTCCAGCAGTCCTTGAATATCTACACCAACAGCAGAGTATTTTAAATTGAAGCCTAATATCACATATATCAATAAACACCTAGCTCTTAAAAAAAAAAAACCTCCAACAACTACATTCATCATTTCAACTGATTGGTGCTCTATAGAGACACAGTAGGTGCTCACCTATGCAGAAAGATTGCCTAGGGAAAAAATGAAACAAAACAAGACAAAATGAAGTTTTCTGGAGAGCCATCTTCTAGGATGAGGAAGAGGATCTGGACTGTGCCTAGGATTCAGCTCCCAGCTGGTTTACACCGCAATCTGTTTGCTCATTTGTTTTCCTTGTTTATGAGCCTGTTATTTATTTCTTTTCTTTTATCTTTTAAAAGCAGAGACACTGAGATTAAAGAGGCCAACTTGAGGGTTTTTTTTCCCTTGTTGAAAGAAAAACTGTCGATTTAAGATCTGTTGACCACAGACTCAAAATCATTTCCTGAAAGTTCATCTTTCTAGTGGGGATCTACATACGACACACAGGGACCCAGAAATCAAATCTTTGGATATCTGCAGTGCCTGATATTAAACAGGATGGGGGAAACACACACAAAACATGCCTGCTCTTTAATCAATCTTTAATAGATTTTTTTTGCACTAGTTACTTTTCTCATTCTTATGACAAAATATTCAACAAAGCAATTTAAAGAATGGAGGCTTGTTTTGTCCCTCAGTGTGAGGGTGCATAGTCCACTATGTCAAGGGAGTCACAGTGGTTAGGGGTTGAGCTTCCAGTTTCATTGCGTTCATAGGCAGGAATCAAGAGGTGTGTGCTGATGCTTAGCCCACTGTCTGCTTTTATATTAAGCCCAGGATCCTAGCCCATGGGATGGATTCCCCAAGATCTAGGGGAGCCTTTCAATTTCAATTAACCTTTAATCTTAAAAATCCCTTAGAGATGAGCCTAGAGATATGTCCCTTGATGATTCCAGAGCCTGTTTAGTTGATAATCAATATTAACTATCACAATTATTAATTTGGTAAACAAAAGAGTGATCAGTCTCTCCCCAGAAATGTTCATAATCACAATAATACCCACATTTTCAGTATTTATTTCATGTACTGCTCATCTTCCAAAGAATGGTTTTCAGGTAGCCAGTCTGGCTATGCTGCCTTGGCTCAGTATCTTATTCTTCAGTGCATGGACTCTGCTCCCCATTTCCAGCTCATCCTCTTCCTCTTGCCTTTCTGTCTCCTTGGTTGCTGCAGCTTACCTCTCCCCACTTTTGCCTCACTTGTCACTCTCCCACAGCTCTGTGTCTGAAACTAGGTCATGAGCCCATCAAGATGTCAGCTTCCAATTTAGTTCTCAAGTCTCTGTCTTTAAGCAACTTTGTACTTGGAGGAAGATTTTCTCTTCCCTGTGGTTAGATGGAACAATTTGAATGCTCTTTATATTGTACATGAGTTTTTCTTTGTATGTATCTGTTAAATGGTTTCTTATAAGCTGTTCTGCGTCTGCATTCACACATGACAGGATTCAGGTTAGCTTCAGAACCTTAAGGTCTTCATAAATTGAAAAAAATGCTGGCGGGGGAGCTAGTAGGGGAAGCACCTTGCAAAAGGAATATGTAGTTAATTTTTGTCACTACATTTAGAAAATAGTTCCAGTCACTAAACACAGCCGACTTCTTACAAATGTAATTATGGCTATGCCTCACTGAGGGAAAGTTTTAAATATTAAAAATAAAATGAGCCACAGAAAACTCAAATACCCTCCCCTAGGAACAAATAGTAAAATCTGGTATTCATTAAAATACTTGAACGCTAATGGAAGAGAAAAATGTAAGCCCTGTGTGTCTATTTCTTTGGACCAAGACAGTGTGGTTTCTCAGTTTTCTCAAGTCCTGGCCAACTTAGGATCTGGTGAGACTCTTTGGAGACAGGAAATGTGAGGTTGATGTAAAATACAAGCGAGCGAAATGTTTTGGGGCTGCCTTGTGCTGTATTTTGTCTTGGACTTCCTGGGGAGAAGCATTTTCCGATGTAAGACATGCACTCTTCTTCTCCTTCCCAACCTCTGTAACTATAGACATGGAGAAAAAGGTCTTGAAGAAGCAGAACATTGTGAATTTTGAGGTTAAGGACAGTGAAGAAACTGAAAATCAAGAGCTCCATGAAAGACTATGACTTCCTTCTGTTCTCTGGAACCCTACATACCTGTCTTCATGTAGCTACCTCCAGGTAGACCAGTTGGCAGAGCGGGACTGACCTCAGGGTTTCTTCATTTTAGTTGGTCACCTAATTAATATTCTACCCATGAAAGTTGTCCCAGTGGTAGAAACCCCACCTTTATTCTTAATGTTATTTTCATTAGTTTTGATTCAACTCCAGAAAGGTTAAAAAATTTTTCAGCTACCAATGCTTCAGAGAATAATTAGTTGACTCCTATTGCTTTTCCCATAGTTCCTCATTAGTACATACCACTGTATAAAGGAGATAAGATGTCTTGATGCTGAAGGAAGTGACATTTCTTGATGTGAATTTGGGGCAGATGGAGTGGGAAGGGGCAAAGGAAGTTTGGGAGTAACAGAATCTGAGGCTGGAGGTAGATTGCTGGTTCTGCTGAGCAGAGATGTGGAAATAGAGCAAAAAGACAGGTGGGAGGCTGTCAGAGTTAATACTGGATTGTTTCACATTTGCCCGTGGTCATGAAAGACAGGAAAGCTCTGGGCCCTGTGGCGTCCAAGAAAAGAACTGCAGCAGCTATAGGAGAGGCAGGCAGCAGCCAGCTTTCTGACTTCTCAATTAGGTAAAAGGCAATGATAACTTCATTATGTGTTCACGGAAATATTTCTTGCCAGTTCTCTGCTTTTCTCAACTGCTGTATGAATGTGACAGAGTCCGGCACATAGTGTGTACTAAATAAATGTCAGCCATCTTTAGCATGAGCGTGCATCTTAGAAAGAACATAAGTGGCATTGTGAATGAATTTGAACTAAGTCATTTCTTAAGTAGGTAACATAGAAAGACAATCATCAAACTTTACTTTTTTATAGAAACACAAAAAAATGTAGGTTGTTAATGTAAAACACTTGGTCAAAAGGGAATCATCTTGTACTTATATTTTCCACCACTTTCCTTTATTTTTTACTAAATCATAATAGTTATAGTTCAATGTCAGCAAATAGGGTCATATCACTTTTAATGGCTGAAAATTGTTCTAAGCTGTAAAGTCACATACCTTAACAGTCAATTATTGATATGTCTTTAGGCAATTTCTAGTTTTATTTTAAAATTACTATTTTGTAGGCTGAAGCAATAGTTTGGCAGGTAACATGTTTATTGCACAAGCTCCCTGGCCTGCATTTGATCCCCAGACCACACATAAAAATCTGAATGTTGTGCCACAAATCTGTATCCCAAAAGTCCTACAGCAAGATAGGAGGCAGAGATAAGAATCATCTGGAAGCTCCAGGGCCAGCCAGCTAGCCTGAAACATTGTGCAATTGCAGAAATAACAGAAGAGATTGTGCCTCAAAACAAGGTAAAAGGAGATAACTGACTCCTTAAAGTTATCCTCTGACCTCCACAGATTTACTGGTACACACATGTCTACACTTAACACACACACACACACACATATACACACAAAATAAATAATACTATCATATACAATTCTGTAATAAGGTTCTGGTTGGCTATATTTTGTTCTAAAATCTTAGTAATCAGAAGGAACTTTCTGAACACTGTATTAAAGATCAAATTTTAAAAAATTAATAAATAATTTCTATTAGCTAGAAAATCATGGCGCAGAGAGAGAGAGAGAGAGAGAGAGAGAGAGAGAGAGAGAGAGAAAGAAACCCAATCTTATCTGGAATTTTAAAAGATGAATGATACAGTTTGCTATATATACAGAAATGTTTCCCTATCCTTTAACTATAAAGGACACTCAAAATTAATTTTACATGATAATATTTTAATGGACATGCAGAGATAGACTTGACATGAGCAAGCCATACAATATGTAAAGTATCTATTTGTGACACAAATATCAGATTTGTGTGATAATCCTGTATGATTCTTAGGGTCACTAAGGGAATGATGAAATGAGGGGGATCTTAACACATTCCTTTCTTTCCCTATAGTTTCTATATGTTTGCATCTAGTGTCATCTTTAACATGAACATTCTATGTTACTCCCCAGAAACTACACTGAATCTTTTCTTTGTATTACTTTTCAAGTAATTATCTTCAGACTTATATACACTTGGGTCTTTCTACTTCGCTCCTTGACAAATATCTAGAAGCTCATGTCGTCATATAACTCTTAGTTTTTCCCCTCAGTTCTTGTCTTTTCTCAGGCTTTGATTAGCTCAAAGTTCGTATCTTAGAGTAGAGTTATCCTTGTACTATCCTGTGTTTCTTCCCACAGCTAGTCCCCAATGCCATCTGCACTATCTCCAAATATCCCCTCAATTTATCTACTTTCCTCATTCATGGAGACCCTATTAGTTCAAGTTGCCTTTCACTCATTCCTGAACTACAGGGAGAGCGTCCCATTTGGTACTCCCAACTCCTCTTCGGCCATTGGCTGTCAGAATAATACTTTCAACATGTAAATAGATCATGCTTTCAGCTTCTTCATCACTTGAAACTCTTCAATGGCTTTTCATTAAAATTAAATTCAAACATGTGGTGCCTGGAGGAGCCCATGGCAAGCACTAATAAATATGCATTGAGAAGATTATTATCAAGCCTTTGGTGGTATACCACAGCCGGCCACAAGAACTTCACCTTGAGGTTCTTGGCTCCATTTCTTTCCCCCTTTGCCCCTCCTCTTCCATCTTCTTTCAGAATCCTGAAGAATGCCATGTCCTTGCTGGGTCAGGATATGTTTTCCTGTTCTTCTGTTTCCTGGGAGAAGCCCCAACATCACTGCTCCCAGGGCTCAGCATGTGATATACAGCTGTTTCTTCCTCTGTGTGACCCTCTCTCCCTTGCTAATCTAAAGAAGATTGATCCTGTGACTTTTTCTCTCTGTGGATTTTATTCCTGTGCCTTATTTCCCAACAAATAGCTCATATTATTATTTACATTAATTATTGGAGTTTACATTTCCAAATATGGTTATGAAATAATTTGGTCACAAGACCGCTAGCTCAGCAACCATGGTGGTATTTGGCTCATGGTTGTACTCTTATAGTTTCTTACCTGCTGAGCCATCCCTCCAGCCTCTCTTCTAGTTTCTTATGGTAGTTCAAATCATAAGCCATAAAAGAAAGAGGAAGGGAGATATATGCCAGTCGGCTACTCAGACTGACTAGTGACTCTTTTAATGCTGGATATTCGGACTTGAAAGAGATGAGGGCAAATCTGTGTAGGATTAAGAGCACCTGATATTAGATACACTGAGACCTCATGACAATGGTGCCTCATTCAGATTTGAGAAAAGCAGGGTTCAAAGAGCTTACTCAAGTTCCAGAGTTTAGATCTCAAACTAGGTCTATATGACCACATAACCACCCCATGTCCCCATTTGACTGTGTAGCATTGCACTATTAGTAGAGGATCCTTAGTCTTTCTGGGCCTGAACTTGGAGCAGGATTTACTGTTACCCTTCCAGACTTCTGAATTGGATGGAGATGTAAACATAGACATTTGGGGGAGAGAAGGAGTAAAAGAAAACCATTCTCCCTCTTTTTCCTTTTTCTCTTTCTCTCTCTGGAAATTGTCCATAATTAAGATGATTCCCCTCCACTCAAGTTTCCCAGTTGGCTTCACAGATAGAGAGAGAATCATGAATATGAAGTGTCTCTGTACATACAGTAAGCCCCAGAGTCACCCTGTCTATCATGATCCAGGATGGCTGATGGCTACTTGGCAGACCTCCACTCTCTGCTTCCCCTTCATTCATTGTTTCTATTTGCTCACTCTGCTCAGTGACTGTCCCAGAGGGAAGCTGGCTTTTAGTAGCTTCCAGATCATATACCCTCCTAATCCACCTTCAAGCAAGGCAATTGCCTAGCGATGTGCCTAGACCTGGGATTTGGGATCTCCTGCCTGGCCCTGGAGTGCACACTGGTGGTGCTTGGCTGCTACTCCACATCCAGCAGGCTTCCTCACAGTTCCCCGAGGCCACTGTAGGTCTCCTCATCTTTCATCTGAGAGCTTCTGCCATTGGCTAATATCAAAGATGTTTCAGAGACTTTGGAAAGAACAAATACAGTCTTCCCTCCCTGGCCCTCCAGGGCTGTGGTGTGCCTTCAGTAGGGCTCATTCATTTCCCTCCGTCAAGCTCTCAAGGGAAAGATGTGTCCTGATGTTCTTTCTCATCCTGCTTCCTATGTTTCTGGCTCAGACCCTGGTCAGTTTTGGAAATGATAATAAGCAGATGGCTTTCTCCCCTGCTTTGTCATTTCTAACCCAGTGAATGTTTCCACTCTTGATTCATCAGAGGGGGAATGTCATGTGTGGTAACTACCCAGCATGCCCCTGCCTGCCTCTTCTGTCTATTGATAGATAGACGAGCTGTTTGACACAGGCTAGCCTGGATTTATTCTTCACTAGTGACCAGGCAATTGATACCACATCAGGATGTCAGTTTGTTGCAGTTAAAGGTGAATTTCTTTTTCTTCCAGGCAGTGACTTGAAAGTTCAGAGGGGTGGGGCAGGGGCAGCCAAGGTAGTGTTTTTCTGGGAATAAGCTTTCAGGAGGAGAGTCAGTCAGGAGCTGTAGGATAGATAGATTGGGCTTGGGCTGTGCTGATTGCACTATTTAGGGACACGTTTGCTTCCCGCGTGTTTTCAGAAGAGGAGAACTGAAGGTAGCTATGTTTGAAAAGCAGCGCATTTCCCCTAACAATCTAATCTAGTTGAACTTCATTTTTACCTACTACTCCATTTCCAGTTGCACCCATTCACAATACCAGCCCAGAATTTTGCCAGAACAGCCAGCCAGGTTCTGTAGCTGTGGAGGCTGGCCACATACATAAGAAGGATGAACTAGATGCCAGCCCAGTGCTGGATTTGAACTAGTACTCCCTGGAAAGAAGAGAGAAGCATGGGAAATAATTTTGGAATGTCTAATGTTTAACTTCTTAGCTGTTACAGCTTTTTTTTTTCGTATTATTATTATTATTATTGCTAGCTAGACCTGCCAGTATAATCATTCCTCAAACGTTAGGTTAACTAAAGTATAAAGGGAGTTCAGGCCTTCCAAATCCAAACATGATTTACGGAGGAGGAGCATTTCCAGCCGCAGGTGGTTAGTATTTTTGTGGGAGGTAATGGACAATGCTTAGGGATGGTTGTAGGGAAAAAGGAACTTTTGTAAATATAGGTTGAGCATCTTTTACCCAACAATCTGGAATCTAAAATGCTCCAATTTTTGTGCATTGATGAGATGCTACAACTGGAACATTCCATACTGTGACGTGCTGTTTCAGTATGCAATTGTTTAAAACATTACATACTTATACTCCATTATATAGCTTTAGGTGACATATGAAACATGTTTTTATATGTGGTGTGATACACACACACACACACATATATATATGTGTATATATATATATATATATATTTATACATACATATATATGTATATTTACACATACATATATATGTATATTTATACATATATATATATGTATATTTCCATACATATATATATATATGTATATGTAAATATTCTAAAACTAAACAACAATAAATCTCTGGCATTGTTTGGAGCCCACGCTTTTTGGATAAAGTACGTGTAATTTGTAGAGTTGATTTGGGCACTGTGAGGTCTGGCACAGAGAATCTTTTCTTACAGGGTGCTGAGCTCCATCAACTTACAATTTTAACAAACAATCACTTTTGATTTCTGAATGTCATTAAACACACTGATCCTACAAGTGATAAAAATATGTAATATTCTGGTAGTACCTCACCTTCTCTCATCCCATGGCTTTAGCAGGAGATCAATCATGATTATACTTTGGTACCTTAGACAGCAGGCCTTCCTCCATCTTATCTTGGAGAGTGTTTGTAGAACAGTGTGCTTTGAGGAGTGAAGTTACTATGTCATGTTCCTATGCGACTGATATGCAGATGGTAGGGCAACTCTGTCAGGCAGGATAAGGAAGTAAAGTAGCAAATTTTAGCCTTCCTAAGGCTGCAACCCTTTAATGCACTTCTTCATGTTGTGGTGACGCCCTCCCCCGCAACCATAAAATTATTTTCATTGTTGTTTCAGAACTGTAATTTTGCTATTGTTAGGTATCGAGTGCAGGATATCTGATATGTGACCTTTGTGAAAGAGTCATTTGATTCCCTAAGGGGTCATGACCTATAGGTTGAGAACTACTGAAGTAAAGGAATAAAGTAGGAGCCAGGCTTTCTTTCCTGTCTATCCTTCTATCCTCATCCCTTGAACTTTGAAGTCAGCCACCAAAAACCTCTAGAGTCCAGACAGAGCACAGGCACTGTGTCAGAAATGAGGAAGGCCTCTGGAGATCCACACACTACTAGTCCTCTCATTTTGCTCCTCACAGTAGATAAGCTGGTACAAAAAAGCTTCTTGACTGTTTAGCCTTGATATAAAACTCCTTAGGCAGAAGGTCCCTTTGATTTCATTCTAAGCACCATCCGAAGTTCTGTAGAATGTGGTTCCCCAAGCCAAATAGCTGCATCTTCATGAGATCAGCTGTGCTTGCCTACTTAGAGTCTCTCACCCTGAGTTTACTAACTGTTGACACTCCCTCCTAGAAGGAAGGCTAGGGAGGGTCAGTGGACCTTCACCTGACAGTTCAGCTACTCTTCTCAGACTTCTCTATCCAATTTTGTTCTAATTGCCAATATCTTGGAGTCTTAGGGGGATGCTAGAATACATAAGCAACCGGAGGTTAATTGAAGAGGAACTCCATCTATATCACGTATATAAGGAAGATATCAGTAAAAGTGGCTGAAGGCTTTCCAGGATGGCTGCTCTGAGGTTGCACATAGTCTTGTATGCAACCTCTTCTCTATGCTCTGTAAAGTAGGCCCAATAAATGAACTGGTTTCCCGTGTTGAATTATGGTAGAACCCTACTTTTGTTTGTTGTTGAAGGCTTATAAGGAGTGAATAGACATTGTTTATGTCTCTTCAGGGAGGGATTCTTGCAACACTCAAGGATGTCGATGGCTTTTTGCTTGGTCGCCATCCAAGGTAACCTCCAAACTGAATGAGGAAATGTTTACCTTACTCCGCAGTCCACAGCTTGTCTCTCTCTCTCCCCTTGCTGCATAAATTTATTATGTTATTTTTAGAATGTTTATTTAGCGCACAGAGCTGACCAAGGAGAAGCTGAGCCTTTTATTAGAATGTATCTGTGTCTTCTATCTCTGGACTCCCCTGGCAGAGGCTAAGAACAGTCTACCAAGTCCCTCCCACAACTAGAAGGTGGCTGGTTTGTTAAGAGGAAAGAAAACAATTCTTCTTTATCCCTCCTGAATGCCTTCTGGAGCTGTACATAGTTGTCCCTTGGTGTATGGGACCTTTGAACCCTGAGACTCCATGGATACCAGTATCCACAGATACTGAAATCCTGTATATCAGACAGACTATTTGCCTGTAACTGACACTTAAGCTCTCATAGCCTTTAAGGCCTAAGTCATTAACAATTCCTAATGTAATGGATATATTATTTTCAGAGTTGCCCCTACTATACTGTTTGGGGAATAACATGGGGAGGGAAAGTCAATATATTCAGAAAAAAAAACATTTAAAAAATAATTTTTGTGAATCTAGAAACTGTAAGCTCTACAGGTCAACCGTGAATGTTTGTCATAGAAATAAGTCATTTGTCTTGAAGGGGGAGGGGTTGTGATTATCTGGAGCTACAATACCCGTGGTGACAATGGTTTCTTTTTTTAGAAATTGTTTTATTACAATTATGTGTGTACATGTACATGTGTACATATGTGCATCTATGTAAGTATGTATGTATGTGTGTATCTGAGAACATGAGAACAAGTACTATGGCACACCTAGTGAGATCAGAGGACAATTTGCAGAAGTTCATCCTCTCCTTATACTCTAAGACCAGGGGATTGAACTTACACTGTCAGCCTTGGTAGGAAGCTCCCTTATCTGCTATTTTAGTCACTGTTCTTTGGCTGTGAAGAGACGCCATGACCATGGCAACTTTTATACAAGAAAGCATTTAACTTGATGTTTGCTTACAGTTTCAGAGGTTTAGTCCATTGTCATGGCAGTGAACATGGTGGCATTCAGGCAGACTTGGTGCTGAAGAAGCAGGCACGAGTTCGTACAGATCCTCAGACAGCAGGAAGAGAGAGGGCCACTGGTCCTGGCCTGGGCTTTTGAAAACGTCAAAACCCACTCCCCAGAGGCACACTTCCTCGAACAAGGCCACGCCTCCTAATCCTTTTAAATAGTTCCACTTCCTGGTGACCAAGTACTCAATGAGCCTATGGAGGCCATTCGTACTTAAACTATCTTTCTGAGAAGCCATTTTGTAAGCCCAATAATTTTATGGCTAAGCCTTAGCTTCTGTCCCTTATTTGTGTGGTGTGATGGTGTGTCCTGTATCTGACACGTGAACTCTTTGTCACTGACCTACACCTCTGCTTTCCATTGTTTCCATATCACTGCTTATGAGCTTCTAGCCAAGATGGAGCTCTTTCTGATTCCCAAAGTTTCCACTTCTTTGCCACAGTTTGCTCTCTGCTGAACTGCCTCAGTTGCTACTATGCATTGTTCTCGAACCAACTGTTTATCCCACTAGAGTATCTTCTACCTTTCACAGAATCTTAAAATTTGGCAGCCCTGGGAGGTCCTCATGGTCCACACCAGTCTGCTATTGGTGATGCTTAGCTGCCAAGCAAGGAGACTCTCATGAATATCTTTATATGGATATAAGCTTTATTTTCTGAGTATCTTGAAAACTTCAGGGGAAATTAACAGTTTCACTCTCTGTACCAATCACAACTGTTGAGAAACAGTAGGTACTTCATTAATGACTGAGGACTGACTTTGGAATTCTGGATCTACCTGCTCAGTATAAGCTAAACACACTCAGGGTCTTTACTGGGACCATTATATCATGAGGCCTGAGTTCTCAGGAGGTTGTTTTGTTTCATGTGATTTTTGAGATAGTATCTTATATAATCCTGGTTGACCTGGAACTCTCAGGAGTGTCTCTGCCTTCCAAGTGCTGGACTTGAAGACATATATTACCACACTTGTCCCTCCAGAAGTTTTTCAAAGTAAGATGTGACAATACCATTCTTTCTAAAGACTTGCAGGTGGAGATGGTAGATGTTTTGAAGAGAAAGATCCCCTTGTTGAGAGAGAGAAAGAGATAGAGAGAGAGAGATAAATAGATAGTGAGCGAGAGAGAGCTGCTTTGTGCAAAGACCTTACTCGCCCATGGAACCCTTGAGCCAATTATCAATGCAGAGAAGTGATGTAGTAAACAAAGCTTTGTTATTTTGTTGAACATAACATTTTTTCCAAATTTATTTTTACCATATGATAAACCCTCTGTGTTCCTGATGTAATAGATTGAGCCCCCAGAAACCTAGGATACTGTTAGTCACACTTTGAAAGGGTTTTTCCTAACCTGGCTTTTCATCCATCTTCCTCTAAGCTAAGCTTTCCGAGGGTCTCACTGGCTGTGCCAAGGGTGAGCGCACTTTGGAAATTGGACCCCAGTGAGCAGCGAGCATCTGTTATCCAATCCAGTTTGCATGCCGGAAACACTCCTCCCCTTTCTTCCTCTCTGCTTCGCATCCTTTTAGCTACATCCAGATGAGGGAAACACATCTGCTTTGATGACGTACGCAGACATTGGACTTAGGTCCTTAGACATTTTTGAGAGCCCCTGCTACTTGCTAGTCTGTAAATGTTTCCAAGAGTTTTCTATTCCAAATGGATCATTGTTTTACATGTCTTAAGGAAGCACTTGGAGATCGAGCAACGTACTCATAACTTGGGGCAAACTTAACTAGCCTGCTGGCTTTTGGGTAAGCAGGCTTCCCCATAAACTTCTTAGATGGGTCACAATTTAATTTCTTTATGTTTTAACTTTTTCTTTAAATCTCTTAAAGTCAGCTGGGATCTTCACAAGAATGTGTGTGTGTGTGTGTGTGTGTGTGTGTGTGTGTTTGAAGAAAAGTACATATATATGCCACATTTTTTGACCTTTCTAAGTTACACATACAACCAGGCTCTTCATTTTCTCCTTGTGTACACCATGGTTTTCATTTGTCTCTCTATTCTGGCCACCTTTCTCTGAAAATGGGGCTGATTAGAGTCAAAACCCAGTCTTCAGATGTGAACTGACCTCTAAGCTGTGACGGGCATTCTTCTGCCCTTTTAGTGTAGGTACACTTCTTTGGCTGAGGCAGAAGCATTAGACTTTTCAGTAGCCCACATATCCTTTTGGTCCTGACAATGTCTGAATCAGACCTAAGCACAGTCCCCTCATCTGAAGTTTAAGCCCTCATCCCTGCACGTGGCTAATTTATCACCTCTCGTTACACTCTGAGCTTGTGTCCTTCAGCCTGAAAAACCTGTCTGGCATTTCCCTGCACCTGTTTCTGCTTCACTTTCTTCCTTCTCTGACCTCTGACCTTCTGTCAAATTGCCCTTCCTCTTTCATGTGTGCTGAATGATGGCTATCCTTTCGCTCCTTGTCTGAAGGGTTAGCCTCTGTGCAAAAACAGCCTAGACTCAGCTCTCCCAGCTCCTACCCTTGCTCAAAGCTCTAGTGTATTCCCTATCTCCCTTTACATATTCAGAATGTGGAGAATGCTCTTCAAATGCCCCTGTGATGATTGGTATAGGTGTCTTTCTCTCACCTCTGTCAGTTTTCTTTCCTACAACAGCAGACTCTGTATTGAGCATCCCTGTAGATTTGACACATGTTAAAATACTTTCGCAGCTGCTGGGTCATCTACCTAGCCTTGTACAGAGATGGGCAAATACCAGCATCGACCTCATTTTCAGATGGGAATAATGAACCTTGAGGAGATGAACCTGATCAGCCCAAGGTCCAAGCTCAGTGAGACCAGGATTACGAACTCTGATCTCCACTTCAGAAGTCATGTTCCTTTAAGCTTCACATTGGCCTAGAAGACAGTTTGCTAAGACTGGAGAACAAGAGAGCAACCAACCAACCACCCTACCCCCTATCTTATGCTATAAGATTCGATTTTGACAAACTAAATTTTGATTTTTTTTTTTTCAGATGCTTAGCCTTCCACTTTGCTGGTACTTCATACAAAGGATCTGCTAATCTGGAAAGGACTTGGATTTGACTTTTCCTTTTGTTCTCTTCTGTTTTTGCATTCTTCAAGTCCACACTTTTTAATTGGCTAGGAAGTTAATGTCTCAGACATGGCTTAAAAATAGTCCTTGGGTACTTGAGAAGTGAACGCATTATCCATCACGTGCATTCTAACACTGCAGCTCACTCAACAGGGCAAATGACAACTGGACTGTATAAAATAGGATAAAATGTTTTGTGCACAATGCAAGGGGCTAATTCAGAATATTTGGTAATGAACAATAATCCTGCAGACTGGAGAGGAATGAGCAGTGCAGACAAGATTCTTGATCTGATAGACTTCATAGTCTTAACGAGAAGGCAAGGTGTAACACATACATATGCAGATAAGGCAGGTTTGACGCCATATGCAGAAAGAAAAACACTTAGTAAGATGTGTAGGGTGCAGCCCGAGAGCCAGTGTGCTCAGTGTGGTACATGAGTAGATATTTGATTGAATCTGTGAGGACAAGATTTAGGTTGCGTTCATGTAAGTGTGTATGGGTGCAAGTGGGTGCATGTGTGTGCTTTTAGGGGCACAGGCCAAAGGTGATGCTGGGTGTCTTTCTCAATCTCTTACCTTCTTCTGTTTTTATCTTTTTTTTTTTTTTAAAGATTTATTTATTTACTTATTTATTTTAAGTACACTGTAACTCTACTGATGGTTGTGAGCCATCATGTGGTTGCTGGGAATGAAGGTTGCTCACTCCGGTAAGCCCCGTTCACTCTGGTTGGCCTGTTTGATCCAGCCCTGTTCACTCTGGCCTAAAGATTTGTTTATTATTATATCTAAGTACACTATAGCTGTCTTCAGATTCACCAGAAAAGGGTGTCAGATCTCATTACGGATGGTTGTGAGCCACCATGTGGTTGCTGGGATTTGAACTCAGGACATTCGGAAGAGCAGTCAGTCCTCTTAACCACTGAGCCATCTCTCTAGCCTCTGTTTTTATCTTTTGTAATTTAAACATTCTATGTATGCATTTGTGTTTGTGTGGGAGTAGTTATGCATAAGTACAAGTGCGGAAGAAGGCCAGAGGCATCAAATTCCCTGAAACTGGGGATACAAGAAGGAGTTACCTGATGTAGGTGCTGAGACTTGAACTGAGGACCTCTGAAAGAGCAGTGGATGCTCTTAACCTCTGAACCATTTCAACAACCTCCACACCTTTTATTGTGTTTTTTGAAAGGCCTCTCACGGAATCTGGAGTTCATTGATTTGGCTAGGCTAGTTGGCCAGAGAGCTCTATGGATCCACTTATCTCTACCTCCTAGGAATGGTATTAGAGATGTCTGCCGCTGTACCCCGTGCTTCGGATCCAATCTGGGGCCTTCTGGGCTGTGCGACAAGTGCTTCACTCACTGAGCCATCTCCTCAGCTCTGTAGCTGAGATTTAAACGGTAAGATGCAGGCAGCCGCAGCAATGAGGGTGTGGGAGTGGTCAGTGGGGGTATGTCTTTTATACAAAAGAACAAGAGGACAAGGATGTGGGAAGGGGGGGATGCTGGAGGCTAGTGTGTTTGAAGAAAGGTGACAAGGACAGGAAGTGGGAAGCTGACCTGAGGTCTTAGAGATCAAGAGAGCCACTGGAGGGTTTAATGGGGGGGAAGAGGGAGTAATGTAATTGGATCTGTGTCTTAGAAACATCACACTGGACTTCTCTGTGCATTGAGGGAGGAAGAAAGAAGGCACATTCTGTTAATATTAATCCAGGTAAGAAACAGTGGTAGGTGGTGCTAGGTGTTATAGATGAGAAGAGAAACAGAGTGGTTTCAGATGTGTTTTAGAGGCAAATGGCACAAGAGGTTGACTGACTCACCATGGAGGTAAGGAAAGAAAAAAAATCACGAAATGGAAAGATTGGCTTCCTGTGGAGGATAGCTAGGCTGAGCCTGGAGTGAATACAAGGTCACCACTGCAGTATGTATCATCCTCAGCAGGGACTATGGCATCTGCTGCTTAGCTCTAGAAACAGGGATGTCTCAGACACCTTTTTTTTTTCTTGTATCATTTCCTTGCAATTCTCAAGTCAGGAGCAATGTAGAGGCTCATGATTTTTATATAAAAAGCAGAAAATCATTACAATTCCCCAAATACATAAAAAGAGTGAAGAACACAGCCCAGGTCTAACATGAGCAGGAAGGAGATGTCCCAATACAAGGGTCTCCTCAGAGTTGCTGGAGACAGTTGGTAGTACAGTCTAGAATATATACTAGGGTCACAGTGAAGCCTGGGAAGTTGGCTCAGTCAGTGATGTGCTTGCTGCACAAGCGTGATGGTCTGAGTTAAAAATCCCCAGCTCCCATGCAAAAGCCTGGGTATGGTGACACACAGCCCTAATCCTAGTTCTAGATTGATGCAGACAGGAGAATTGATGGGGCTTTCTCTGTATCCAACCTAGCAGAATTTGTGATGCACTCACCTAGATGCACACATAGAGGAATCCTGAAAGAATAAAGATAAAAGGAATACAGCTTTCCCTAATCTCTACGTTGAGTCTCAATTTTATTTTCTCTAAGTGTGTCATGGTTTTGCTGTTTTCTAAGGGGGGGTTACTGCATCCCTCACTTATCTCTGCGTCAGTCAGATCCTTGTAGAAAAATGGACAGGCCATGGAGCTGAAGGTTTTGGAAACTTTTGTAAAGGGGCTTGTTTGGATGGCCTCGCAATGGAGTCATGGGAGGAGAAGTTTGAGCGTTGTGATAACACTTCAGGAAAATAAGGCAGTAGTCTTGTGACCTTGCTTTCTTCAAAACCGTGAAATTGTTCTTGAAGTATGTTTTTGTGCTTTCTCCTCTGTGTAGTGGAGAGGAGTGAGTTTACTTCAGATTACTCATTATTGCTTGCCGCTGTTATTCAGTTATCTTTTCTATGCCTCTGTGGAAAAACATATTTTTTTTTGCCATGTGCATCTTGTCTGTGATTGGGTGC
The DNA here is from genome assembly GCA_902729485.2 of Mus minutoides. NCBI lineage: Eukaryota > Metazoa > Chordata > Mammalia > Rodentia > Muridae > Mus > Mus minutoides. The sequence continues at coordinate 154,845 of LR750496.1, read as the reverse complement.
AACTTAAAAGAATGAGGACTTTACTCAAGTGATGTTTCTTAACCTTCAGCGTTTACATTGTTTGAGGCTCTCTATAAAGTTGACTGTGGCATGAGAGACTTCAGTCTGCTTCATTTATTCACTCCATTCTCCAAGGTCCCACCACCTCTAGAATAGTGACAGGGGTTACAAATAGAAAGCCAACTTTAGGTGCGCAAGCATTCTGAGACTTGCAGATCTGGTAAGAGCTGACTGATCCATACAACCATAGCATGAAAAAAGTTCTACCAAATGAGGAAGGAGGAAGCCAGAGTCATGGAAGAAAGAAGACATTCTAGTGCCCACAATTTCCTACAGAAATGAAACCCAAGAAGGGACAAGCAGAGTAAGGATGCTGCCATGTCTCCCCACCTGCTGTCAGAATATCAACTAGTGTCCTAACAGAAGCCAGAGGGTCAAGGACCCTGGTTTACCTACAGGTTTCAGAGTGAAATTGGATGGTGGTTTATCTTTCAAAGCTCACTTTGCTTACATGACAGAATATCCTGAGAAAAACAACTCGGAGGAGAAAGAGTTTATTTTGGTTAGAGCTGCAAATGGATAGAGTCCATTATAGCAGGGAAGACCTGGTTACAGGAGCAGGAAGCTGACTTGAGCACACAGGATTCATACTCAAAAACCAAGAGAGTGAACAGGGCATAGGGCTGGGCAGTAAGACATGGAACCCTACCTTCTTTACTGTACCACTTCCAGCACGTTTTCTGCCTCCCTTAGAGGGGACCACTGGTTGGGGGACCAAGTATTCAAACATATAAGCCTATTGAGGACTTCTTTTCATTTGAACCCCAACATTTAAGAGACAAATTCAGTTACAAACCATATTGTCAGAGCATGGACGTTTCAGAAGAGGATAAAGATGTTCATGGTGGGGACCACTGATGTTTCTCATGCCTCTTCTGGTTTTTTATTGCTAGAGAAATGTTGTAGGGATTAGATCATAAAAGACTTGATGCCAGTGAGGAACAGAAGCGAAGGGAGCTTGGCCTAACATGAGAAACAAGAACTGCATGTTGTATTGCTTAATCTTCATCCCAGCTTGGGTACAAGGTACCGCATCCATCCTCCTGGCTTCTTCCATCTCATCTGAACTGAACTGTAGTTATGAAACAAATCACAGATCCATTCCACATCCTCTCTGATCTTTTGAAACTGCACAAAATAAGACTTAATGAAGGTGGCATGCCTCAGAATGACTTAGAGCTGACAATATGACTACATCAAAAGTCTTTGGATGGCAAGATTTTAATGGCTGAATAATATGCTGGAACAGAGGAGTAATTTCCTCTCGAATGCTAGGATGAATTATTTATGCTTTGACAACATTATGTGTCTCTAAAGCAGCTTTTAGTTATTCGCCACTTCTGGGCTACAGCTGATCCTGCTGCCCATTCTTGTAATTACATTAACCTCTTGACTTTACATGACAAGCTTTTCCTGCAATCTGCGATCAATAGCCCATAACTATACCTCTTTAATAGGGCCATAGTTACACTTCAGTTCAGATACAATTAACTTTTGTCCCCCTCTTTCTTTTTGGTAGGGAATGGGATAAAATGTCTTATTTTAACATCTGGAACAAAGAGACTCATCGTGAAGGGGGAAACACACACACACACAGGGTCAGATGAAAAGCAGTGATTGTATTGATAAATAGGCCAGATGAAGATCGAATTCTGAAAGCACCTGGGATTAGAAACACTGAGAGAAGCAGAAGATATCAGAGCCCCAGATTTGTGTGTTAGCCCTGAAGTGTCTTTGATATGCTTTATGGGTGCAGTAGGATTAAAGGCACACAGTGGACTGCCTCGTTTCCTATTCAGCCTATACCACCTAATTATTGCACATAAATAGAGAAAGCATCGTGTTAAAGTGCTCAAACATTTCTCACATTAGTTCAACCCTCCTCCTTGTCAGAAGTCCTTTAGGAATGACATAGTAAAGCCAGGTCCTGCTGGCTCAGTTAGGCTGTCTGGTCAGGTTCTCTCATGTCACTAACTTGACATAGCCATGGGGATTATTTGAACCACAAATATCAGCTAATGCTACATTAGTGTCTGACCCCCCTCCTCCAAAGGGGAAAAAAAACCAATTACATATTTTTCTGTATAGCACTGTGTGAATGTGTGTGTTTATTCTCACCACACTACACACCATAGCATGCTTTGCTATACATATATGTGGCCCATATTTTATATAGGAAACAGCCTTATGAAGCTATCTGAGCATTTTATGCTTACATATTTTAGTGCTTTGTGTATATTAAGATATACAAACATGGACACACACTCCTTATGGCTATATATGCACTTGAATGAACTTGCATTTTAGTTAGACTTCAGTTGTTTAAAACTCTATAAGCCTATGGAACACTTTGAGAAACTCAAAGGAAAGCCCACGGAAGTGAAATTAATTCACTTTCTGCTGTAATTCTGTAAAATGAAAAAGGAACAAAGCCTGTTCGTTACTTTCTACCATGCTATATTATCATGGCCATATATCTTAAAACTAATAAAATAAAACTACCTATTACTAATAGCAATAATTTAGGACCCATCCAGTGTTCCTCATAGATAATGCATCTCATTTAACATCACCTTAAGAAATAACGGGTGTCTGCTTAAGTCCTGTCAGCCTGCTCTAATTTTCTTTTATGACACTGTCAGGTTGCTATATTGCAGACAAGTGATCTGTATAATATAAAGTGTGATGCCTATGCATATTACATGATCAGAAAATTAAACATAAAATAACTGTATCTCCTGGGTATGGAATCTGTGGGAGAGACTGAGCACATTGTTACTACCAAGAAAAATGAAGACTGGAGAAAGACTAGAGAATCTCCGATATCCAGAGCATGAGCAGCCCCCATTCACAAAGGGATAGGGCCATGTTTTCATGACTTTTCTTATTGGTGGAAGAAGCAACCGACAGAAAGAACATAACAGAAGAAGCTCTTTATTCTGCCTCATGGTTTCAGGCATGTCACTGACTGATGGCAGAGAAGGCATGGAGCTAACCTGAGCCTAAGTGCCGTGTTAAATACACATATAATCACTCTACATTAACCATGTTATTTGCTTTAAAACAATTTTATTGCTTTATCTGAATAGACCCAGTTATAATCATTACTTGCCCAATGATCAAATTGAATTATTGTATGGTATTGTTTATAAATGGGAGAGTCGGCTTGAGTGCAAAGCGTTGGAAGGGTCAGGAGAATTAGGCTAACAATTGGGATTGGTTTAACCTAGTGGAAGTTCTAACAGCTCTTTCGCTCTGGACATACGACCCTAGAGAAGCATACAGTGGCCTTAGAACTGCTTCTTAGAACATCTACAGTTCAGAGGATGGAGAAGGTGGGCTGTTAATACCCAGGAACTCTGAATGAGACCAATGCCTTTCCCCTGAGCCTAAGAAGTAGATAACACTAACGAGACTAAAGAGAATGATTAGAGGATCTGCTTCTCTTAGGGGCTGTAAAAGGGTTGTGGATTTTATTGCTTGTAGTTGATGGAAATATAATCCGCTCCAAAGGTAAAGGATGATGTGATAGATCTCTTCATGGTGTCTTTTGGATTCATCTAAGCTCCCTTTGTTTAGTTCAACGGGGTTAGCCAATTGTTCCAAGGATATACTATCTAATAAGGTAGTTAAAGTTTACGCTGTGCATTAAACTCTGGTGATGGTCATTTTTCTTTCCTTTTAATGGGTGGTCTGTAGGAGCCAGGAGAGTAACAGTCTCCAGACCCATCTGCATGGAACATACACATTACAAAACATTTTGCCTCTCCATTGGGTCTAAATCACCATGGGGAGACGAGATCTGGACCCTTTCATGTTGATGAAGCATAAGGGTTTGGTATCAATCTACAAAAGAGCACTTTGCCAAGAGGATTCAGATTTGTTCAGATCCAATACAGATTCTCCTAAAACATCTGGGTCCATTTCCAGATGAAAAAAAATAATCAGCATGAGCTAATGAAATTGCCAGATGTGACTGCTTGCCAAAATATTGTGATGCTTTTGCTCGCTGCCCAGTACGTCAGGGATGGACTTGGTGGGGTGGAAATTCCATTCTGATCTTCCCCTTAGATACAAACTGGCTTTTCTTTTCTTCCAAGCTTTATAAACACATAGCACCCTTGGAGTCATTCATTGTTCCAAAGGGTTCTCTCCTTCATGGTAGCTAGATAAAATCCTTTATTACATTCAGAATTCATTACTCTCGACTTTCTCACTGAAGTTATTCATGCCCTCCCCCAACCTCCTCGTCCAAGCCCCTTCTTGATCATTAATGTACCAGTCAACAGAAGGGTCTGCTTTGGGACATCTGAAGTCAGAGATGTCTAGTCTTGATCTCTTTTCTTTGCCTTGGTTTCAGTGGGAATGGTTCGAAATCATCTTTGTACTTGAGAGGCAAAGATTTCCTTCCTGAAGGGTGAATCACTCAGAGAATAATAAATCCAGCTCCGAAGCGCTTGTTTTATGTTACAATTCCTTCCCTAATGGGGACATATGACCCCAGTAACCCCCTCTTCCCATTCCAAAGGTACAACCTCAAACCCAAATAAATAACATCTTCCATCAAAGAACTCTGAAACAAAACTTACTTGAAAACGAAAACAATGGAGGCACCGCCTTAAGGCTTATTGTACCAAACAACGTTAATAGGACTCTTTAAATCCCAAGCAAGATGTTAAGCTTATGGGGCAAGTGGATTGGCAGTCATAGAAGCCACCCTAAGATCCTAAAAGCAGTTTTGTCTTGTTTTCTTCAAAGATCCAAGCATTGTCCTAACTGGTCAGAGAAGGCTGAACAAGGGACAGGATTTCAAGGGACTGGGAAATTCCTTTTTCTTTTTTGGTTTTTCGAGACAGGGTTTCTCTTTGTGCCCTGGCTGTCCTGGAACTCACTTTGTAGACCAGGCTGGCCTCGAACTCAGAAATCTGCTTTCCTCTGCCTCCTGAGTGCTGGGATTAAAGGTGTACGCCACCACGCCCGGCTCCTTTTTCTATTCTAAGGAGAAGTAGCATCAGGTATGACTGATGAGCTGAGGGGAAGCCGTGGCCCTGCTATACAGCCCTGGCTGCTCCAAGATGCAAGCCAGCCTGTCCCTCGGAACCAGAGCCCAGTTCTCTGCCTGAGGGAGGAAGAAGCCACCTCTTCCTGATCGGCCCCAGAGGTTGACTCTGCCTTTGAAGCAAGTGAGTATGAACTGTCTCTCCAGGTCACTGAGTTCCCACTGCCTGAGAAACAAGGCTCTGTTCTCTCAGGAAGGAGACTGCTACATCAAACAAACCCCAGAAAACCAGGAAAGGCCTGTTACTTAGGGAAGAAGCGGCTGCCAAGCAGACGGGGTAGAGTGTGGTGGCCCTGACACCAGTGCCAAGATCATTTGTGGTTTACAACGCGGAATAGTTTTATAAAGGTTCAGCTTGGATAATGGAGTATTCAACGGTGAGAGCGTCAAAGAAAAATAATCCTGTGTTCAGTACCCATGGAGGCAGGTTCCCTAAATTAGAAGGGGTCTTAAATCTATTTCTTTTACTTTACATTCCCATCCAGGACTCTCTCTCTCTCTCTCTCTCTCTCTCTCTCTCTCCCTCTCTTTCCCTTCACCCCTCCTTGTCTCATTTTTCAGCTTTTCTCCCTGTTATTATCCTACTCTTTTTCATGTTTGTTGGCATTGGAGACGTTGACTAGAAGTCTATCTTTCCAGTGACATCACCAGAGCCAGGTTTACTTGGTATAATACCACTGCTGTTCCCCAGCTTGTGATAGGATGCTGTCTGAATTTTCCCACTGTTCATTGAGCACCAAACATCTTATAGAACTAAACTTTCCAGGATGGAAAAACAACAACAACAACAACAACCGCATCTTTGCTCTGACCTGTCACTTGCTGCAGATGCTTAATCACTAATTACACCTCAAACCAAACATCTCAATGTGTCTTCACTCCTCTGGCTGGTACTCCACTAACGTTACAACATCATCTTCTTACGCAGCTCAATTTAAATCGAAAGTATTTGGAGAATTTAAGGTACTAAGAATTCAACATTCAATATCTTGTTTGCTCCCCCTTAGCTCAAGTGAGAGCAATGCATCTTTCTGTCTTTCTTCTCGGCAGTTCTCTCTCTCTCCTGGATACTCTTAAAGCATTTAAAAGTTGAAGATTCACCCTTATGACAGTGCTAAATTTTCCATGATGGGCTTGCACTGAGAACAAGTTACTTTTCCTTCAGACATCTGGCTGATCATTTTCTGTTCAAACCTCGCTATTGAATACCTTGTAAGCTAAAGGAATAACATTTCTGTTCAAATAAATGACCAAAGCCACTTCAGAAAGCAGAACATGTCAAACAGCTTGGTAATTTGCGGAGCCCTGTGGCACCCCAAGTGCATAATGGATTTGCAAGTGAAGCTGAAGATGGAGCATATGGCTGTGAGGTTACAATTCAATTTAACATTTTTCCTTCCAATATTTTAAATTTTGGGGGACAACGTTAGGTAATAAATAGTCCCGGAGAAGCAACTGTGGTTTCCTCTCTGCCTAGGCAGCCCATATTTCCAAAGAATGCAGTCGCTAAATCCATAAACCTGAGGTAAGTTAGTTTAGGTCATAGCCTCCTAGAAATCAAATTGTATCGGCCAGTATAAGAGGTTTGTTAGAATTGCATTCACAAAGAGATAGTTTCTTTATGGGTTATAGATATTTTAGGGAAAATCATGATGCATCCAGAAATGAACCATGTGAGGTCTCTCTTCTGGTGATGGGGCTATTTTATTGAGGGCCATTACCCACTTTGGATTTATAGATACTAACAGAAAGCCGGGGACTATAAATTCTGAAGCTTCTTATTAGAACCCAAGGGTGCTTGACAATACACATTATTAATGATCATTTGCAAAAAAAAAAGTGTTTTGGGGGGATTTTTATTCAAACAAAGGAAAAAAACCACATTAAATATTAGTTCAGTTATATATTACAGGGCTTTATATCCATTTGTGTGCCCATAAATCATTTAACTATGAATACTTAAGAAGAGCAAGAAAGCAATATCCTCTATATGCTCTGAGATAATATTGTCTTAGTATTTGATTACAGGCACTGTGTTCTGAATGGACAGATTCATGCTCTATATCCAGTGTCCAGTTGGAGCTGGGATAGACATCAGGCAATAGTAACAGAAGGATGTTAGACCAGGATCAGCCAGAGTTCAGGGGTGTGAAATTGGTGATGAAATAGAACTTTACTGGGCATGCCAGGGGTTATCTGTCTCTTTTATTGCATGGCTTCCATTGGTTTTGTTGCAGAGAGAGGGAGGAGGGGGAGGAGGGAAAGGAGGGGGAGGAGGAATGGGGAGAGGGGTGCTTTTCTTTGGAGGGAAGTATTACAAATGTTCTTCTTGGTTTAAGGATCTTTTTATTGGAGCAGAGAAAGTGAGAAGGAGGGCAGTGGTTGCTCTCTGGGAGCTGGAAAGAATAAACTTGACTTTTAAACTGAACAGAAAATGTATTCTTTCAGGATAGCTGCAAAATACACACACACATATATATACATTATCATTGCAATCTGATTGAAGCCTGAGACAAGCTTTGTCTGCCTGTCCTGAATGTAGAAAAAAGTTTAAAGAAGAAAATAAAAGAGTAGTAAACAAATAAAGGACAGAAGGAAACAGGAAGGAATCCTTCCTGGGGCGGAGGCACACTGTGCACTCGGGCTTTTTGCAGTTCAATGGGAAGAGCCTAGCGAGGTCACGGACACACGAGTGGAGTGAGTGAATTGAAATTTCTAGCCTCAGTATACACTTCTAAATAATGAAAGAAAATTGATCAATCTAATGAAAACCCACCTCACTGCAAATATTTATAAATCCAAAATTACATTTTCTGAAACAGAGGAGCACAAACAAAACAAAACAAAAACAAAAACAAAAACAAAAACAAAAAAAACCCCAAAAACAAACAAACAAAAAAAACCCAAACACCAAACCAAAACAAGCCGGCTCCCCTGAGACTTTCGTTCAGGTGGTTCGTATAATTGCATCCTAGCTCTGGTTCAGTCGGCACAGGTGTACTGTGCCTGGCCATTAAGGTGCCTCCTTCCATGGTGCAAAGTCTGAGAATTCATTTACTGCTTGGACAGAAAAGAGGGATTAAAATAAAACCATTTATTATCAAAAGCAAATTATGGGAAAGCTTTAGAAATTCTTTTACATATTGAACTCAGTGCAGACTTTGTAAATTTGGCTGAAGCAAGGAAAGGACGTCAGATATTTATTGAGACAGATCAGTGAATAAAACCTTTGACAAATAGATTGTGTAGGTGGGGTGTGTGTGTGTGTATGTGTGCATATGTGTGTTTGTATGGTGTGTGTGATATGTGTGTTTGTGTATGTTGTGTGTATATATGCAGTGTGTGTATGTGTTTTTGTGTGGTATGTATAAGCGTATGTTTGTGGTGTATGTGTGTTCTTGTGTGTGTATGAAGTGGATGTCTGGTGTGTGTTTGTATGTTTGTGTATATGTGTCAGATGTGTATGAGTGAGGTGTGTGTTTGTATTTGTGTGTATGTGTGTGGGGGTTATGGGCTGTTTGTGTGTATTGTTATGTCTGTGTATGTGTGTATATGTGGTCTATATATGTGTGTGCATGTGTGTGCATGGTGTGTGTTTGTGTGTATATGTATGCAGTGTGTGTGGTGTGTTGGTGTGTGTGTGTGTGTGTGTGTGTATGTGTGTGGGCAGGTATACATTTGTGCATGTGTCCCATTCATGTGGTAGCTAAATGTAGAACTCAGGTGCTATTCTTTAGGCACCATCTTCTTGTTTGTTTGTTTGTTTGTTCGTTTGTTTCAGGGCTGGGGCACTGACTTCCACCAAGGGTTTGCTCCTTAGGCTATGCTGACTGGCAGGTGAGGCAGAACTCTCCCTGCTTCTGCTTCTCAGCAATGGGATTATAAGTGTGCCCACCACGCTTGGCTTTTTTCTGTGGGATATGGAGATCGAATGGGTTCAGTGCTGCACGGGAAGTCCTTTGCCATCCTTCATTGCTTGCTTCCTTAGTTTTCAGGCAGAGTCTCTCTCTGAGCCTGGAGCTTGCTATTTCAACTGGGCTGGCCAGGGAGCTCCCTAGCATCCACCTGGCTTTGGGCTCTGTGCTGTGGCTACAGCCTTTTCTTGCCATACTCATATTTTTCTGTGGGTTCTGGGAATTCAAACTCAGGTCTATATGATTACATAGCAAGTATGTTACCCATTGAGCTATCCTTATAGCCCTTTTGCTAAATTAAGAGTTTTATATTTAATAAAAATGTATTATTTATACCAATGGTTTACAACCTGTGAGTCGCGACTCCTTTATTCCAGGGGTTACCTAAGACTATTGGAAAACTTAGATATTTACATTGTGAATTATAACAGTAGCAAAATTAGTTATGAAGTAGCAGTAAAGATAATTTTATGGTTAGGGGTTCACCACAACATGAGGAACTATATTAAAGGGTCACAGAATTGGAAAGGTTGATTCCAATTTATATGATTTATATAGAAGCATTGACTTGCTTAGAAAATGGTACCCTTGAAAATAGATACTCTTTCAACACAACTTATTATGTTCAGCCAAACTGAAGAAAAAAATATATTGACCAATCCTGTGCTGTATTTTGTGCTACCAGGCATACTTCAGTGTTGGAGTAGGACAACAGAACATTTGTGTATCTCAGAAGTTAGCAGATGAACCAATAGCTGAGCCCTTTCTCCCCCATGGCAATATTGTTTGGTCTCCCACTAAACATGCCTTCAAGCCAAGGAAAAGATTAAAACAAAACACAACAAAACAAAACAGTGGGCTCTAAATAATGTAGCTCAAGTTATTGTATACAAGCCAGTTAGAGATTTATTAAAGAACACAGCTAGATAATTTTCCACTGGGGTGACGGGTGTTGAATGATGGATGGGCTGTTTTCCTCCAGCCCCCAGTTTCCAGAATGAGGACAGACTCAAAATATATATTTACAAATACCTAGGTCATATAGCTAGGTTCATTTCCTGACTCTCTAATAATTTAAAATAACCCATTTTAAATCTATGTCCTGCCATGTGCTGGTTACTTCTGCTCAAGTAATGTCCTCGTCACATCTTCTAGACCACTCTTCTCAGGCCTGACTCTACCCCAGAATTCTTTCTGCATCCCGGATGTCCCACCTTCGATTCTATCCTTTCCTATAGGCCATAGGTTTTTAAACTGACAGGTGATGGATGTATCTATACAATACACAGATATTCTCTCTACAGGCTGGAAAAGAGCTGCCAGCCAGTCTAGTCAGACATGCAACCAAAAACAAAACAAAACAAAACAAAACAAAAACTGCTCGGTCAGAGTGAGAGAAGACAGCAGTATCTATCCATCTGGGGAGCTAGTATGTAACTGTCATGCTCAACCATGTGCTTTTCTGAGTGCCCAAGAATTTAGAATAAAAAAAAAAGGATTTGGGATTGCAACTTAGTTGGTAGGTTGTTTGGTTAGTAAGCAGGAAGCCCTAAGCCCCATCCCCAGTACCACGCAAACCAGACAAGGTGGGACAGCCTTGCAGGCTCTGCATGCTGGAGGAAGAGGCAGGAGGATTAGAAGTTAAAGGTCATATTGCCTGTCTACAGAGTCTGAGGCTAGCTTGGGATACCTGAGACCTGGTCTCCAACAATAAATGAAAATCACTATACATTTACTTTTAATCATGAGATTGAGATGACGTGATGGGTCTAAAATCCCTGTCACCTTACTCTTTTTTTGCTTAAATTAAATACTTAAGTTTTTGAAGCAGTGGCTCTCTATAGCCCTAGCTGTATTAGAACTCATGATGTAAACAAGATTGGCCTCAAACTCACAGGCATCCACCAGCCTCTGCCTCCTGAGTGCTGGGATTGAAGGCAATGTGCCACCATGCCTGGCTCCACTCACCTTACTTTGTGGTGATGATGAGTTTTTCAGAGATGCAACATCATCTTTAGTATCCATGAGTAATATTTCCTTAACCTCAGTGTTGGCCTGAGAATCCTGTAATGGAGAATGACAAAAGGCTGGCCTCTGATTAGTAGCAACTGACACCCACTTGCAGTCAAAACTCCATGGCCAGAAGCTCTCTCCTGGGAATGTTTCCTGGAAGCTCGGCACCATCTGTTCTTTCAAGGCTTTGTTTTTACCCCTAGATCAAGCCAGGCCTCAAAGATCTGTGGGTCTGCACCATGTCACTCCGAAGCAGCCCATCAGGGTGTTTACACTCCAATGGTCTTGGGAAAGACACAGGAAGTTTCGGTGGGGCACGCACTGTTCACTGATCCTCTGAAGCATCTATGCATTCCCTGGTAGCCTCTACCCAGGCTTGTGCTTCTTAGCACATTCTCCAATAGTCCCTGTGGGAGACTTTGCTGTCTGGGCTTTTCCCGAATTAGTATGTTTCTACTGAATGACTCCTTTGCGTTTCTCTTATAAACATTATGAATTATTCTCATGCTTGGGGGCTTTCCTTTTGGCACAGATGTGCAGAGATGGAGAGCCAGATTGGGGGTCTATTCAGAGTAACTGTGTGGGTTAATGCTCTATGAAGCTTTGCCTAAGTAAGTTTTCTTTTGAAACCCATTTTAGACCTGGAACTTTTGTTGCCCTGACTATCTTCCACTTATTTTAAATCTGCTTCACATTGCTATATTTTTACATGTTCTCATTAAGGTCATTTTAAGCTCTTTGGTAGAGCAAGTGAGCAGGTGGTAGATAAATAAATAAATAAATAAATAAGAAATAACACACACAAACACACAGTCACTGTTGTTGATAATAACAGCGACAGTAGAACACACAGCTGGAAGGAGAAGGCTGAAAGTAGTAAATCTTTCTAAATATGGTAATTAATATCACAGCAAGACCAAGCACTCACAAACGGCCAAAAGATAATGTATATGCTGTGTTCATTAAGAAGAATATTCTTGAAAATGTGGAGCATGTGATTTGTGCTAGGTATGACTCTAGACTATCACCAGACAGACTATGATAGCAAACCTTGTAGAGAAAATGAATTTTAGAAACAAAGATGCAGAAGCAGACTTGTCAGGGGGTCCTGGGTGTGGAAAATGAAGTAGATTTGGATGGTGATATAAGGAAATGAAGAAAGAGACTTAAAAAGGCAGCATAAGTTATCCAGTTCTGTGGGGAAGAACAAAGCTGGACTAGCTTGGCTAGATACTGGTCCCCAAGGAACAAGGCATGCAGCATGGGGGCTGAGGAGCTCCCCAGGAATGCTGTCTCTGAAATAGTTTCGAGGAAGGAGTTGAAGTGGTAGCTAACGCATTTTGGAGACTCTTTCCAGAATGAAGCACTTCTTTGGTCTTATTTGATCTTCACTTCTAGACACAAGAGGTTGTTGCAAGTTCACAATATCTCTTATTTAGCACCTACATTCAGTTCCATAATCCTGTGAGGCAGCTGGAACTATTTATGTCCATTTCATAGATGAGGACATTGAGATCCAAGAAGCTGAGTGAGCTATTTCAGGTGACATGAGTACTCTGTGACTCAGTCAGTTTGACATCTTGACACAGTTATATTAGGTAAGGGAGAGAAGTCTCATCAGCACAGGGCAAAGAGCAGTGTCACTGGATTCAGTAATAGAGACTGTTAGGTACTTTTGTATTAATGGAATATTTAATGAATATGCATATGGATATGTTTTATAGAAACATGAGTTTTACAGTGGTAGAATATAATTATGAGGGGAAATGAGGACTTGTTCTGGAAGCACGCTATAAAGATCTTGTTCTTTATAGTAAAACAATGAGGAATTGTAAGGAAAAAAAGCAGTAGCTTTTGCTAAAGTCTGCTGAGTTAGCCTTTGTGGACAGAAATATAATGAGAACGATCTCAAGGGCTCTCTGCACGGTGAGGCACTGAGCCCTTGTGACATCAGCTGTATTGGACAGTAACAAGTGTTCAGAGCATGCCACAAATATAGAAAGCAGAGACTCTTTGGTGACTCCCATCAACTGCTGGAGAACAGTGTTTTCCCACTGTCCCTAACTGATAAGCTACTTACTACTCAGATTTTAGGGAAGAAGAAGTGAGGAATATTCATGTGGGCCAGTGATACCAAAGGCATCGTGTAAACGAAGAAACACTGAGTAAAACTAAGTCATACTTTGAAGCAGGACAGTAGAAAGCATGGCTGGGGTGTTCCTGAACAGACAGGGTGTGTCTCATCAGAAGGGTCAGGGAAGGGTGGAAGGAGGCAGAGATGTGTGGCTGTGCTAATGGAGGTTATGTATCTACTATTAAGTTCAAGCTAGGGACCTCTGAAATATCAAAGAGCAAAGGCTCTGTTTAAGAGAACCATCTAGATGGCTTAGGAAGCCCCCAATCAAGCCCCAAACTAAAACAAAAACAAATAGTAACTTTAAAGCTTAGAAGAACAAGGACAGAGGCGATCCAGAAAAGAGATGTCCAGGAAACAGATTTCAGACAGAATTTAGAATTAATTGCCTAAACTTAAAGATGCTCAGTACAGTGATCCCTCTAAGTCATCTGGCAAGTCTCTTGGAGATAGGAGCATCATCTTAAAGGGATAAGACTACCAGTACAGACATACCACAAATGACTCAGATGAAATTCCTTTGCTCTATCCTTTATGTCTTTCCAGACGCCAGAGGACCTTCAGGAACACTCCATCCATGAGAACTGCCAAATAGTTAAGAATAGATTAAAAGAGATTTGACTGTAATACACAGATGTATTAGCAAAGCATATAAAATATTAAACTGTCCTCAAAGAGACTTCAAACAGGGTCTGCGACTAATGCCAAATGGTACACAACCTTAAGGAAGGAAACTTATTTAATTGATAAATATTTATTGAGCACCTAGTGCACACCAGGCCCTGCACTTGACATTTTGTACAATGAAGGATACAGCAGACAGAATCCTTCATTAACAGAGCTTGTAGTCTAGAGAAGTTCAAACATTAAATGAACTCATTAAATTATAATAAATTTTAGAAAAGAAAACTCAGGATATTTTGAGGAGAACAGGCACATAAATTAGATTGGGATGATGTAAGGAGTAATCTTAGCCACAGAAACTTGAGAACTCCAGAGGAGGGCGGGGGAGGGAGCTAAGCAAGTTAAGAAATGACATTCTGAGGCTGGAGTGATAGCTCCGTGAGGACCACACTTGCTGAGCAAGCAAAAGGACTGGCTCTTCGGTCCCCACGTAAAGCCAGATGGCTTAGTCCCCCTTGCTGAGAGAGACAAGAGAATCCTCAGACACTTGTTGACCAGTTTGCCTGGACAACACAAAAGCAAGCAGCAAAAGATCATGTCTCAAATAAGGCGGAAGTCAAGGATTGACACTCAAGCCTGTCCTCTGACTTCTGTATGTGGGCTAAGGCACGTGTACGTCTGTGCTAACAGACAAGAAGATGCGCTAAAAATAAAAGAAGGAAAGACACTTTGAGAATAGGAGCAAAGACTGAGCTGTCTGTTCCTCCAGCCCCTAGTGACTTTTTCCTAGGAAAAAGCCTTGCAAAAGCAGTGGAATGCCATTTTGAGTTTAGACTTCATGAAGACCATGGCTTTTGCCTTGAGTGTACTTTTTTATATGCTCCGAGAGAAGCCAGTGGCCATGCTATGGTATGTCACAAGGAGAAGGTGACAGGTACAAAATATGGTCTCCCAGTCTTTAGCCAACAAGACACTGAAATCCTTATTCTAAGAGAGAGGAAGAGACTGGGGACTGCCAACAGACTTATAGGGAGAACATGTAGCATATCCCTACCCTGTAAGAGAGGGCTGTACTTCATCCATAAGTTCGTTGCAACATCTTGAGAGACCTAAAGTTCTCAATTTATGATCTGGAGGAAATGGGAGATAGGAAATGTTTACTTTTAAAAATTCTAATAATATTATAGTAATTCATTATTTAGCAATAAAAAATAATGTATTTGGCCCATTTTGGGTATGGTCTTTCAGCTTTTAAGGAAGCAGCCATTGACAGTCAAATTGTATTGTTTGTCTTCTCCATGTCTGTGCCTCTTTTTACTTATACCTTCTTTTGATACGTGAGAAGGCCGAGGTGTAGCTTCACCAACCACAGTAAGCCTTCAATGTATGTTTGCTGATGAAAAAATAAAAACAAATGAAATGATATTATTAACTTGAGAATCTCTTGGTCTCCTACGTACCCAAAGTAGATGACCAGTTCTTGACTCGAAAGGGAATATCTACCAAGGAACTCAAAAGAGTGTAAGAGCCAGAGGCAGTGGATGGAAGGAAGAGTCCCTCTAGACATAGCACATAGTGATGCCTGGTGATTGTGAGAGCATGTGGAAGAACTGTGAAGGCTCAAGACAGACGAAATCTCAGCAGGGAGAGGTGAGACAGACAGATATCAAGTCCCACCCCTAGCCAAGAAATGATTGGCAACAAAGAGCTGCTGGGAGACAGTCAGTTTATAACTTAAAGAGTACAGTAAACTTTAACAAGTATAGCTTGGTAAGTTGACCAGTCTCCAGTGGATGGCCATACACTCAAGAATAGACAGACATCATGTATTGGGCTTGACAGGAAAAAGAAAGAAAGGAACACAAAGTTGGATGGAGAGAAAGAGGATGTGGATCCAGAAGGAGGTTTAGGAACACGTAGATATGATCAAAACACATTGTATGAAACCCTCAAAGAACTAATAAAAAAATCTGGGGCTGGCGAGATGGCTCAGTGGTTAAGAGCTCCCATTGCTCTTCCAAAGGTCCCGAGTTCAAATCCCAGCAACCACATGGTGGCTCACAACCATCCATAACGAAATCTGATGCCCTCTTCTGGAGTGTCTGAAGACAGCTACAGTGTACTTACATACAATAAATAAATAAATCTTAAAAAAAAAAATCTGGAGCCAATAATTCCCAGGAGCAAAAACAAGTTAGAAAAACCCACAGAAAGGCACCTAGAGTACAAGCCATACAGAGTTTGTATCCTCTTCCCTCTGCAATAAGCCTGTACTTGGTTGGTCCATCACTGAACTGGAAATATATCCTTTACTCAAGATTCATAAGACCCAAGTGAGAGCTTTGAAATTAATACTTTGCACGCCAGTGTACTCACGCTCCTCTCCCCGTACAGTGTGAATATGACTTGGCCACAGGACGGACTAAGAGCCACAAGACCCAGAATAACTAGATGTTCCAAATGAGGAAAACAAAATCAGAGAGATGAAAGAGTGTTTATGATTCTTCGGAGACAAACAAGCAGCTGTCATCTGATGAGATCAGGACCATAAACAAGGAGCCTAACAACCCTGGTCTGAATCACTGAAAATTAGCTACCTGTTCCTAACACTCTCGGGACTGCACAATTACCATAGCTGGCATCATAAAAATAACATTCCAGACAAAGGCTCACACAATGCTTTTGTTAAGAACCCTCTTAGCATCTTGACTAAACTCCCCAAGCTGTTTGCTGTATGGTGAATGGAAGTATCCCTTTGGAATACTCCCTTTCAGCCCTGCATGGATTTGGAGGCCAAGAAACTTAGAAAAAATCCCGGTGGGTGGTCCCCAGGGGTCAGAAACCATTTTAAGAGAGAAATTTTTTTTTCTTTTTAAAAACCAACCATTTGAGACCTATAATCATGAAAGTGGAAAGTTATTTATATAAAATAAGCAATATGAGAGCAAGCAATAGTTGCATGGCTATGATCAGCATGCAAATTCAAGAGAGGCATTACCAGGAACTTTCTGGAAACACTGAGCACATCAACATGAAGTCTCAGGTGGCCTAAGAAAGAAGATGGGAAATTCATTCTAGAAAAAAACAACAACAATGAATTTTTGTTGTTGTTGATGTTCACTGACAACTGAATACTGAAAAATATTATTCCAGTATATACTGAAACATTCCTTGGCAATTATGTCTTATCTTACTCTAGGTTACTCTACTGAAACTGTAATTTTCCATTTGTCCCCTCCCCAAGAGTAAATGTGGCCCATGAGCTCTTACCTCTTTCTCTGCTCTCCATAGACTCCAATGACCATTCTCAAAGCCTTCTTCTTGGTAGTGGATTCAACTACACATTGAGGTTATTGTTAGGAAAGTTATGTATGTGTCTACTTTGTATCTTGGTTCTGAATTAATCCATAAGCATCCAAAAAGACAGAATGTACAGTTCTTTCTGTGCCAAATTGTCCCATGAAGCTACTCAAATCTCTTGGATCCAGCTTTACCCTGATGGGTGTTTTATCCGTTGATGATGCTACCCAGGCAAAAGAGGTAATTTAGAGAGAATCTTGGTGCATAAGGTTGAAGGAGAAGATGAATGTGATTGATATTAGTGGTTAAACTTTCAAAACCCAGGAAAACACAACTCCTCTTGGAACTGCCCACTTAGAAGCATCCAGGAATTGTGTTCATGAGCAAGAGCTGTGATAGGGAATGATGACTGACTAATAGAGTGTACCTCCATATATAATCCTGTAAAAAGATATGTTTTGATTTAATAATCAATAATGTTCACTATGTTCTAGCTACCACCAACTTATAGCCACAGAGATGTCCTATCACAATGTCTTGAGCCTTAGGTCACACATAAATCAGAGATGCTAGAGGATACAGAGACAGACAACAGGCTTCTTGATTTCATCTCCACAGCATCTCTGTCCCTCTTGGAGGCTCATTTTTTACATGTTCCAAGAGCAACACATTTTTTTCCATGTTTTCAAATAGCAGTGAACAAATTGACTTAAATCAAACCACAAATAATTCTTTTTTTTTTAATGCTATCACATATTGTGTGACCAATAAAACCAAAATATCGGAAAAGAAGCACTATTATGTTAGTCCAGCAAACAACAATCAGGAAGTAAAAAAAGCATGGTTCACCTCTTTGTGTTCTCAGTCGAATAAACAAATATCTATGATCTTTTTTATGGCTAAATGGTGCGTGTGGTGGGCTTTTCATTTTAGTTTGGTGTTCAACAAAGGAACTCGAGAACCCCCTTCCTTAGTGGGTGAGTATCACTGGTATGAGTCTCAATTGAGAGGTCAGATTGGTACTTTGATACACATTGTAAACTAATTTCTTCCTGTTTCCCAGAGGACAGATGAAAGACAAGACAAGTGACATGGGTCTCATAATCTAATACTCTGCTGATGACTTTGAACCCTGAGTGGGAGGACCAGCAACGGAGGAGATGAAGTGATGGGTACCATCGAGTTGATGCATTGAGCATAGCACACCTCCACGGTGGCAGCAGGGATGATAGACTTTCTCCATCCTCATCCCTTCTTCCTTGCCCACTTCCTGTTTTCCAATCTCAGTTTTAGAAGATTTCCTCATTTGGTTGTTTAGCAGTGATACCATCCAGTCACTGGCTCTCCAGTTAGCTGAGGTGTTCTGGCTTGCTTCTAACCAGCAGCAGACTCCTGTGATGGTCCAACAGGATAAAACACACCAGGCAGGCCATGGAAATAGTTAAGTTACATCTCTAAGGCTTACCAAGGCAATGGGGATGATTTTCAAAACACAGTGATTCATAACCCAAACAGATTCCTCTACACGTTTAGAGTTAATGACCAATGTCAGAATGGATGAAGTATTTGATGTCTGGACTAATGTTTAGCCTGAAGATATTGGCTGTTTCCCAAGGAAGGGAATGTCCACATGAGGTACACAGAACCGTGAGGCAGGGAGGTGTTATGCAAAGAGCACAAGCTTTGAAGTCATCTCTGTACTGACAGCTGTGAGAACCCCTACAATAGCTTAGCTTCTCTCCAAGTTTCAGTATCCTCCTGTGGTCAACGGGGAGAAGCACATATACACTTTGAGTTATAATTAGAATTCATGAGTACTGGATGATAGTGAGTGAATGCCAATTTCCATATGCTATGGAAGCCGTGGTCCTTACCCAGGGGATAAGAAAGGCACCAATGATTCAAGTTGCTTTCTGCCAAAAGGCCAGGGTGGGAATCTTCATATAGGCATGCATGTCTCGGGGTGGCTGCTGGGACTCACAGAACTAATATTTGTAATTCTGAGTATTGCAGAGTTCCACGAGGGAAAAACACTTGATATTTTGATGAAGTATATGTACTAGTTCTTTTTTTTTCCTTTTAAAATTAAAAAGCGAGGTTTTTGAGTCTGGTTACTTTTGGGGGAAGCCATATCGATTTGGCATTTCACAGTGAAATGGAGGAGCATGCAGGAGAGAGAGATAGCTCATCTCCTAGGCAAGGGGGCTGGGAAAGATCACATCCATTTATAAAGACTGTCTTTAGAGAGAACCAAGCAAGAACTGCTTTAATCCATCCCTCTGAGACTCTGACTCAGAGATATAAACGTCTTCCACTAGGTACAGTAAGATGTCACCACACCTAGGACCAAGCTGCTAGCACACTTGGCTCATTTTAGTGTATAAACGCTTAAACTGTGCTCACCTAGTGTGACAGAAATGGGCAAATGGCTTAGTTGATGGGTACACCCAGAGGATTTCTCTACATCCCAGTGGCAACGAGTCTTTGTTTTCTACCAGTCTCACCCTAGTGAGAATTTCCTGCAGCGATCACATTTCCAGTTTTTCTGTGAAAAAGAAACTTGGAAGAAGAGTAAAGGAGAGGGAAGAGACGTTAAAAAATAGATTCTTGTTTTTAAATAAAAGAAAGGTTATCTTGGGTTGGAGAGAGAGAGAGAGAGAAAGAAGCCTTAGCTGTTAAGATCATTAGTTGCTGTTGCTAAGGACCCAGGTTCCAGTCCCAGTATTTACATGGTAGCTTGCGATTATCCATAACTCAAGTTCCAGGGGATCAAGCATCCTTTTCTGGCTTCTGCAGGTGCCAGGCATACATGCTGCGTACATATTTACATGGATTCAAAACAGTTACACATATAAAATAAATCTAAAGAGAAGAGCCATCATAAAATGTTGATTCTGATCTCAGCAATGGCCCGGGATCGCCACAGTAAAGCTCAACATATTTTTATGTAGGAGTAAAACATAAAGCTACATGAAAATATTTTAGAGCTGATATGATTTACTGTCAAACTCTTCTCTCTGGGGAGAGAACAACCAGGTTCTTTCTATCTTGTTTCTGCTATTGTATTGTGTGCTCTGGGCTAGCTGGCCCTCAAGCTTATAGGAGATTATCCTGTTCCAACTCCTCTCTCCCTAGACTTGTACCACTACATCTTCTTTTTTAAACAAACAAAGAAACAAAGAAACAAACATGGATTTTGGGGGTTCATCTCAGATCATCAATCAGACAGGTACAGCTAATGCTTTTACAGGCTGACCCATCTCATGGGCCCCCAAGAATCAACCTTGTAAGAACTGTCAAACATAAAAGCAGCATAGCACCCCAAATGTTCCAGTGAAGTCTATTATCTGATCATTTAAAAGTGACATTCAAAAGTGTTTACAATACCACAGACTTTTTTGAAATCCATTTTTTAAAAAAAAATTTATGTGTATGGGCTTTTCTGTGTACATATCTGAGCACCATGTGTGTGTGTGGAAGCTATAAGTGGACAGTGGATGTCTTAGAACTGGAGTTATATATGCTTGGGAATGCCAGGGGGAACTGCAGAATCAAGCCTGGGTCCTCTGGATGGGCAATCAGTCCATAACCACAGAGCCATCTCTCTAGACCAATACCACAGCCTTTTACAAACACATGCAATTAGCGATCACCAGATCAACAAACTCTTATACAAAATAGGAGTTGAAGGGAGAAAAGAAAAATGTGGGTCTGATCATGACTTGAGAGCATTTTTTGCAATATTTAAATAAACGCTTTATCAGTATAGGAATCGGGAATATTTAAGTGTACCTTTTCACTGCTGGCACCTCAATGCTATGGAGCAACGCTTGGTGGGAAAGTGTAGCAAGAGGAAATTTGAAGGCTGATTAGAAAATATCTGTAACTCTTAAGGTTATGTCATTTCATCTTGAAATAATCAGCACTGATAGAGTCACAGCTTCAGTAGTGCCTGGGATTCTGTGCGGGACTGTGTTTTACAGAATTATGACCAGGTCACTGTCTTCGCTGTTGGTGTTCACTTTGCTTTTTTGATACAGGGTTCTCTATGTAGCCATGGCTGTCCTGGAACTCACTAGGTAGACCAGGCTAGCCTCGAACTCACAGAACTCCACCTGCCTCTGCCTTTTGAGTACTGGGATTACAGGGGTGGGCCACCACCAACCTCCCTGCCTGCTTCTTCCACAGTGTCTGCAATTAACTTTCTTTTGATTGATTTCCTCTTTCTGAAGGACACATTTCTTTTCAAGGTTATTCATTGTCCAAGCAAGTCCTTTCTGTGATACCTTCCTCATAAGAGGTGACCCAGAATGTAATTCTACAGCTGTATAAGAAAACTCAGCAAAGAAAATAATAGTGTCATTAACCCCTTTAACATTGGAGATATACTAACTCTAATCAGTTATTTACTAGGGTAGCAATTCACTTGACAGAGGAAAATCACCAACCCATCGAGCTGGTACCTGGCGTCATTCATTTTTGTATAATAGCACGGACATCTTGGCTGGTAAGTGTCTTCTCCCTCCCTTCTTTAAATTCAAGGTGCAACACTCAGAATCCAAGTCCAGCTGCTCCTGAGTACCCCTCACCCACAGCTGCTGGCCCTACAGATGGAATCGGCATCACTGCCATTAATTTAAGTCTTCACGGAACAAATACCTCCTCCCGTGATGTTCTGACATTATATCATGACAGCTTCACAATAGGTATTTACGCCAGGACCAGAAAAAGCTTCACCTCACGGAAAGATGTTTTATCAAGATATTTAAATGAGCTACCAGGAGGGGAAATAGGTCAGCGTAGGTGTCTCCAAGGAGCAAAATGTAGTGGGTTAGAAAAAGCAACAAACTAGAAGACCAGGGAAGAAAAAGCTGCATTGATTTAGAGGTCCCCAGGTCACCTTTAGCCAGCCAGGAAATGCACTTTATATTTTCGTTTGTTAATTGAACGCTAAATGAAAATGGCAATAATTAATATTTTTACTGCCCATTAATTAGGAAGTCGTATCGTCAGTATGCTATCTGGGAGGATGAGCTATGAGGCGTGGCTATGCTGCGGTGCCGCTGGGACTTGGCAGAAGCCCCTCACCTGCCAATGTAAACATACTTATCCTTCTGCCTGACTCTTACAGGGACTTTTTAGTAAATTTACAGTTGTGGTTGTTTCCCTATGTGTTCAGTGAACCACAGTTACACATAAGGGGACACGAGGAGAGACTTTTTGGGCCATTTATCCTATTGCCAGCAG
This sequence comes from Mus minutoides, assembly GCA_902729485.2. NCBI lineage: Eukaryota > Metazoa > Chordata > Mammalia > Rodentia > Muridae > Mus > Mus minutoides. The sequence goes on along the minus strand of LR750496.1, from coordinate 132,494 downwards.
GCTGAGACAGTATTCAACTCCAGGCTCACAGAAAGGTTCCTCCCTAAGGGCCCTTGCCTGTAAGCATATGGGGTGTTTTAGGTCTGTGCCAGTTGCCAAAACATCTGGTTCAAATGTTTTGGGGGGAATATTTCTAGTTATTTTTCCATCCGGATTTAATTACTGCCACTGAACATTAATGGGTGCCCTGCTGGCCTAATAGATTTTATCTGCATGCCCTCATATCTATGAGGTGTAACTGACAAGCCAGGACTCCGCTGCTTGCCCTCCATAAAACAGTCACAGCCCAAAGAAGCAAGGATGAGTGGAATTTAGAAGATGAGCTGAAGGCAGATTCATGGGACCGGAATTTCAATTTTGCAGTTTAGATAACATATTGTGCACTGAGAAGTCTTGAACTAACTACATATCTAAATGCCTCATATAAGACACTGTTGACATCCATCATGAAAGAGTACATTTCAGTGTTAAAAACATTGTAATCCCTTGTTTTTATTTTACAGGGAGTTTTTGTTTTGCTTTCTGGTCTTTCAAACAACAGATTGGGTTGCAAGGAAATGAAGAAGCAGGGCCTTACTAATTATCACTTTCTATAGACCAGGTTCTTCACTAATCAGGCTAAACGGTCTAATCTCAGTTTAACTATTCTAGTAACTGGAAGCAATATTAGGATGGATGCTGACAAGGTCATTCATGTTTGGTAAGATAATGTACCAAGTTCACACATTAAATAAATGCAACTAAAATCCCAACAATATGTCCTCATACACAAGACTTGAGCAATGACAGCACCATTTGACATGCCAACATGAATGGGGGAAATCTCACAAGTCCTCACCCCTGAAGAAGAGCTACAGCCCATTAATGAAGGATGCGAGCCTGCTTCCTAGTGATGAACTCCCTGATAGATTTGTCAATGGCAAGCAGTTAGCCCAAAGCCCATATATGCCCCAGCATCTCTAAATGGACCCAACAGGATATAACACAAATAATTATAAAAAATGGAAAATGAAAGAAAAGGCAGAATTCGTATTTGAACACAGGAATAATGATGTATCCACGCTCACTGCTAATAATGGCTGTTACGGAACATTTATTAAACACTTGCTTCCAAGCAAATGCTTACTACTGGGAACACCAAAGGAGATCAAGAATGGACTATGAGGCCAGCAGAGCTTCTGTAGTGCTTCATATTAAGGCTTGACTAGCCTGGCTGGTGCCCACTAGGCTTTCCACCAGCTTGGCAGTGTACCCTAAGGAAGGGTTAACCCCTTTTCATCGTCTTTAGTAATTACTGTCCAAGAGAATGGAACAGATCCTTATAAAATCTAAGAAAGCAGTAATTTATTAACAGTCAGTATAGCAAAGCAGTGCCATGGTGGCTCAGCTTCTGAGTCTTGGCTCATACTATCAGGGATACCTCGTAGCTACTGTACGCAAAACGAGGCAATGCTATTCCCCAGCATTGTGCTTCCTTCTTAAATTATGAAAATTACATGTGTGTGTGTGTGTGTGTGTGTGTGTGTGTGTGTGTGTGTGTGTATGTGTGTGTACATGGTGATCAGAAAGACAACTTGCAGCAATTGCATCTCTCCTTTCACTATGTAGAACCCAGGGATCAAACTCTGGCCATCCGTCTTGTCAGCAAGCAGCTCTTCCTACTGAGACATTTTGCCAGCCTTGCTTTCAGTTGCTTTGACCATTATTTGAGATGACGTTTTAGAGGACAGCTAAGGTGCTTGGTGCATGGTTGATTTTTTTTAAACTATTGTGTCTATTACTAGGAATTTTATAGTATTTCTTCTTGGGTGCTGATGAACATTTGGGAAGAGTTTATCTATGCTTGGACCACTCATGCGAAGCATATTACAATAACTGTATTGATATTTTTAACAATAACTTCTTCTGCCATGTTCCTGCAGCCATAATGTTCTGTCTCATCTGAGGTCCATGCAGTGGATACAGCTGACCATGGATTGAAATCTCTGAAATCAGGAGCCAGCAAATCTTTCCCCCTTTTCATGCCGATGTCAGGTATTTGCCCCAGTGAGAAAGATGCTTACATCTCAGATGCTCTCCTGCTGCTGGGGTCATTCCAGATGGCAAGGCCTGTGTGTTCCAGTCCGTCTGTAAGTTCTTAGGAAACATAAAACTTCAGGGACGACACAAGGGCGCTCAGTGCCTCTGAGGTCTGATTCATTTCCTTATCTGTTCATTTCTAAACTGCTTGTCCTCTACTAGGTGCTGGGTTCAAGATCTCTTAAATCCTCACCTTTTGCCTCTCTTCTCAGTCCTACTTCCCAATTTCTTTATAGTCACCCTCGAAATTGTGATTCCCCAAACAGAGATTCCAAGTTGACTTCGTTACTTACTTATTGTGTGATCATATTTCTCTACATGTGTGCACATGTGTGAAAGACAGACATTGATATAGAATATCATCATAAATCACTGTCTAACTTATATTTTTTAAACAGGATTTCTCACTGAGCCTGGGCTGCTGATTTGGCTAGACTGGTTGACAAGCAACCTCAGCCATTCCCTTGCCTCTGTATCCCCAACCCCTGAGGTTTCAGGGACATGTTAGATCAGGCTTTTTACTCATGCTGTATGCTGGGGATTGGAACTCAGGTCCTCATGAACATGTGATAAGCTAAGCTATCTCCTCCTACCCCCAGTCCTCCAATTTATTTTAATCTTGATCACATTTTACTCCTGAGGTAGCCGGGGCCTGGTGCTACTTATGATCTGAAACAATAAGACGCAGGCCATGTTTGGTTAGAGCAGGGGCATGTTTAAACACTGACACGTTGTCCTTTGCTTGTATTACCAACAAAAGAGTTGTGAAAAGAATGCTAATTTTTAGAGAAGACGTCCACTTTGTAAGTAAAATGTTTTGAGTACACATATCAATGTAAAATATGACGATCAACAGCCACATAATCCAAGGTTATGCCTCTAGAGCATTCATTCCCACAGAGTTAAAGAAAAAAGATCACCTAATGAGAAGGGTGCGTGCATTGGTATGTAAGAGGTTAGAGTTTAAAACTCAGGTCTCACAATAATTAGGCATGGAAGGTTGGGGCAGCCATGGTCTCTGAGGTATGTTTTATCCATGTAAGAGGATTTGATTACAATGCATGCCCCGGGTTGGTGAGAAGATTAAACGAAGTAATTCAAAGTGGTTGCTCCACTCCCTGGCATGCTGTAGCAGTGGTTATTCCTACACGGTCTTCCTTACAGAGTAGTCATGTGCACGGACAGTGTCCAGAGATAAGGGAAGAACGAAGACTGGGGTTCAGTTTGCATGAGTTCGCTTTGTTTTGCTTGAATAGATGGATGCTGTCAATAGTGTGAATAGAAGAATGGTTTATGGAAGGACTTAATAGGGGGTTGTTTTCAGCTGTGCTATTCAGGGAACTGTGGCTTAACTATCTTTAAATAACAGATTTTATTATTTAGAGGTATCATAGACTTTTGGAAAGTTGACCAGAAAGTTCTCATTAAGACTGGCATGGCAAGCATGAAGCCTAGCAATAAGGAGAGTTTATGACTTCAGAGGGTTAGAGTCCATGACCGAGAAAAGCAGAGAGCTGTTATCTTGATCTAAAGATTGAGGCTTAGAGAGAGGGGGATACTGGGAAAGGTCAGAATCTTTTGAAATCTCAAAGCCCCACCCCACCCTAGTAACATACCTTCTCTAACAAGGTCATTGTCCAATCCTTCCCAGACAGTTCCACCAACTGGAGGCCAAGAATTCAAGCATGCAGACTATGGAGCCATTCTCATTCGTACCAATGGTGCATGATGCTGCATTTGTAATGCACAAAGTCATTATAAGGTCAACGTTTCTCATATTTCCTCTTATTCTGGCTTTTACAAATGTTACAGCTTTTGTTTTATGTTATACCCCTTTTAACTACTTCGTTGTTGCTATTGTTGTTATGCTGGGAATTGAATCCAGGGTTTCACACATGGAAGTGATTTGCCACTAAGCTACTCTCCTAGACTTACCTGTTATTGTGGTGGTTTATTTGTTTGTTTCTTTTTTAACAATTAGAACTTTAATGTAATTTTACTGTTGAAAAGTTTTAAGAACCATAGAGAGCAAAACATTTAGCATGGCTATTCCAAAATCTGGTGATACATTTCATGCTTTTGAGTTTTTACTTTTTCTTCTGATATGTGAAACTGTGTATTTTTGGAAAAACACAAATAGACATCTCTTTATTGTGTCCCTAATGGTAGACTGCCAATGTTTAGTTATGTTCTATAATGCAAATCCCTCCCAATGGTCAGTGAAGAAAGAGGGTCCTCAGTTCTTGGCCAGGTCTTTGGAAATCAGCAATATTGCTGTGCTGTAGTGTTCGTAATCACCAGCATTATCAGAAAATCACACCAGGCTCCTCCTAGATTCTGTGAGTTATTCAAGTCAGTCCGATACACAGAGTGACTGCTAAGTGCTTCTGAAGTGGAAGAACCTTGATGTAATTCTCCTCTCCTTGGCCACAGCTCCCAGCAGTAGCTTTCCTCACATATGAGAGGGAGCAGTTTCAAGGACAACGGGGACTTTGGAAGCACTGGCTTGATTATTTCGGTGCAGAGAACACAGGGGTAAAATTTCAGGATTCAGCAAAAGTCACAATTACTAGGTTTGCTTATTTATTAGCTTACACGGAGCTCTCTGCCCAGGGCAATGCATATTTGTGTGCATTTAATGTGTAGCCCAATCTTTGGAAGAGGACAGTTAAAATGGAGATTCAGGCTCAGTCACTGCAAAGTGGGGATGAAGATTCTATATTCGTATGTACTAACCTGCCCACTTTATTTATCTTTACTTTCAAACTTTTTTTTTTGAGATAAGGTTATATGTAATCCAGGTCTGCCTCGAACTCTATGTAGCAGAAGACAACCTTGAAATCTTGATCCTCTTACTTCAACCTCTTTGGGACTAAGAATATATGTATGCACCATCATATCTGTCTGTTTAATTTTTTTTAATCCTGAAGTGAGATTTTTTAAGTTAAAGAAAATGTTTTAATATATCATTTTATCACATTTAAGGTAGCTGAATCATTAGATGTAATTTTTATGTTTTTTTTTTTTTCATAGAAGAAGAGACCCATGAAGGAAAAAGTGTCTGTGGCCCAAAGAAGCTATAATGATTTTTAAAAATTGTTATTTTAAATAGCAGCCATGAGAGAACAGTGCTTCTGGTCCAAGAATCACACTTTAAGTAGCAAGGTGTTATTAGGGTCTCTCTTACAGGGACTGAGGGAGGGCTATAGAATTTATGGAATTCTCTCTGTGTTGACTAACATTTTACACATGAGCCTTTCAATGCAGCATACGATCCTGTCAGTTCTCCTGACCCTGCCACATGAAGGTTGGCCAATTTTCTCTTCTGGATGAGCCTCCCTCTCTTGCTAACATTTGGCCCACAGTATGTGTGTACGACTAACCATTCTGACTGGCATTGCTGCTGGATGTAGTCAGCTTTCTTAAACATGGGCATTATAAATCACAGGTAGCCAAGTCAAAGCAGCCTTGCAGCATCTGCTGTTTGCTTAGAATTTCTTCTTTCACTAGAATGAGGGCATGTTCCACATCCATTTCCAGTAGACTTTACCATGCCCTAAATTAAATAAATATTTTTTTTTTCAGAATTTCCTATAAATTTCTCATGGTCTCTGCCTTCAAGTTACATTCTTAGCTTTCTTTTTCTTGGGCCTACAGACCTCTAAGTTTAATGGAGGAGGGTGGGGAGCCCACAGCACAACGATATAAAAATATCATCTGGAAGCCCAGCTAAGCAAGCCAACTGAGAAATCACAGCTGATGGCAAAATCTTAGGTGGATCAATTTTTCATCCTCTATGACAGTAGCCCTGAAGTGTGGTCCCCAGGTCCTCAGTAGTACGTGGGAAAAGCTACTCTAGACTCCACCACAGAGCTTCCCAATAAGAGTCTATGAGTACCACAATGGCCGGATCTAATGGGGGACTCTGCAGAGGCTAAGTTTGCAGGTCACTGCTCTAATTCATTGGCTCTTAACCCAGTCATAATCATAAACCTAATCACCTGGAGAACATTAAGAAATACAGATGCCTGGGCTCCATCCAGAGAGCCTGATGCCATTAATCCATACTGAGGTCTGGGCTTGGGTGCTTGCAAAGAACCTTCTAGATGATTCTGTTGTGTGGCCTAGCACAAATGACTGATAGCAACTAGCTTACATGTGCCTGAGTGTCTGTGTCAGTGACTTTGTGCAAACATGTAAGCAAGTCCAAAGTCTTTGCTTTAATAAGATGCAGCCTAACAGATGAATTGTTCTAGAAAATGCAGGTGCTCCCAATAAGCAAATGAGTGGTACACATTTACTATGTGAATTACATTCTAGGCAGTGGTTAGCAAAGTGTGGGCCATAGACCAAGGCATCCAACGTACATTTTGTACAGCTTGCAAGCTAATGGTTTTTATATTCTAAAAGTATTTTTTTAAAAAAAAAAAAACTAAACTAAGAATGTGCAGCAGAAACTGTGTATGACCTACACAAATCTAAATATTGATGACTTGATCCTTTGCAGAAAATTTTGCTGACTTGCTGGAGATGCAGCAGGTCATACATATGTTGAGGCAAAGGTTTGCAAATCCATTTCAAAATCAAGGGTAGCATGGGTAACAGCTACAAGGCCAAACTATCTGGGGTTTGGATGAGGTAACCCAGACCCCCCTCCCCCCCAAAAAAAAATGCCACGGGAAGCTGAAAGTCACAAGGGGGTTGGCAATCCTACGAGCTGCAAGCAGGAAACTTCAGATAAGAAAAGGCATTTCCCATAAGACCTTTGGGCAAGGGCGTGTTCAGAGTTAGGAAGCTCAACTTGAACTATTTCTAGGAAGTGAGAGCCTAGGATGGCTGACATTATTGCGTTCCTGGCGTGCGTAGAAACCAACTAGATGCCCCTTACATGAGGCAGACACTGTCCTCTACTGACACATAATTCTAGACCTTGGCAGCCGGGATTATACTTTGGTTCTGAAAGAGGTACCTGGATTAGTTGTTTGTTATCAGGTAGGTGATGTAGGAAACCCATCCCAAAGTCTCTTTGACGGCAGATGATGTCCTCAGAGAGGTCTTTCTTGAAGTTAACTTTTGTCCCACTGACCAAGTTCCCTTCCCCTCTTTCCATGTTGCTTCTTGTGTGATCATCTCACCAACCACCAACCACCTTAAGATGACTTGCTTTATTATTGCCTGCTACTCCTTGCTGGAGTGTAAGCCTGTGTGGACTGCAACTTTGCCTGTCTTAGGCAATTCCAGATCACCGACTCAGAGCTGGTGTTGGTATACCGTTGACATTAAAGAGTTTCAAGATTGATACTCCATAATTACTACTTAAAAAAAATTGAACAAAAATAAACAACTAGATTTTAAATTGAATACATTTGGGGATTGAGTGACCTTCAGAGGGTCACAGTCTTTAGCACCAGGGTATAGCATAATGGAGTAGGGGTACATGTGTTCTCCAGATAAGGGCCCATGGTGTTTGAACCTGACTATATTAAACTGGGATGCTGTGGGGCAGAACTGTAGGTGGGGGTTAACAAGAAAAGGGAACTAGTGAATCTTCCATCAAAGCCAGCAGCTGAATGTTTACAGGACCTTCCATGACATTTTCTTTCTGGCATCCCCATGGCTCAAAGTTGATTGTGCATAATATAATCACTGAGGTTCCCTGCTACCACAGTTACAAGAATATTTTTACATTGCTTAAAAGGAGATAGACTCAAATAGTCGCCTAAAAATAATTTAGGTCTCCTAAAGTGCAGCCTAGTTTAGAGAGCCAATCGCTGAACCGAGGGAGAGTACTTGTGCTGTCTTAGAATACATAAATATAATAAGCCATGCTAGTCTAGGGTGCCGGGCAGTCTCCGTTCCTCTTCTGAGTGGCTCCCAGAGCTTCCTGGTTTCCTGTCAGGGAACTTCCCTGTCCGTCCGGCACAACTCTATCAAACCTCAGCTCAGCACCACCTTTCTTATTTCATTTGTTCCATTGTGCTTATTTTTGAAATGAGTTGAATTTCCTAGGTGAAATTCACACCACTTGAATATTACCCAGTTGGCCAACCACAAAGTGGGCAGTTATGGCTTATACTCGAAGTATGTTTGATTGGAAAATGTTCAGCCCTGGGCGGAGCTCCGTGGATCTAGTCTAGTCATGACAGCTGAAGAGGGGAGGGCACATCACAGCGTGGGTCACGTGGGTCACGGCAGCTCAGCATTTCAGCTTTCAAACATTTCCCAACCCTGACTGGGGGTGAAGAGGCTTCCCTCCCTTCACCTCCTTCTTTTTCCTCTCCTCCCCACCCTCCCTTCTCTTATTTTCCTCTTTTTCATTTTTTCTCCTTCTCCTTCTCCTTCTCCTTCTCCTTCTCCTTCTCCTTCTCCTTCTCCTTCTCCTTCTCCTTCTCCTTCTCCTTCTCCTCCTCCTCCTTCTCCTTCTCCTTTACCTTTCCTTCTCCTCTCCTTCTCCCCTCCCTCCCTGCTCCCTCTCTCTCCTTCCTTCCTTCCTTCCTTCCTTCCTTCCTTCCTTCCTTCCTTCCTTCCTTCCTTCCTTCCTTCGAGTGAAATCAGGCTTATATAAACTTCCTGGGGGCAGGAAGCTCAGCAGTAAGGACAGCATCACCTCCAGGCTCTTGTTGTCGTTGATAATTTGCCAGTATTGTTTTTATTCATTTTCTATTATTTACCCCATCTATTCTCTTATAGCTGTAGAGACTTATTATGACTGAATATAGGGGGAAAAAAACCCAAAACCCAAATCTGAAAAAAAAAAAAAAAACCTCACAGAAACTATAGATTTCCTTGGCAGCAGGACATTGGATGGTACAGTGCAGGGAAACCATGCACTTTAAGGTGGTGATCCCAAGTTATGAGAGATCTCAGAGTGCTTTTGAAATGTTGAATCCTTCACTAAACCAAAAGTTGATCTTTTTCAATGGCCTGGTTATAACAAATACTAACAAGAATACACTCCTTGGGATGATCTTAGCGGGGTGCAAAATCGGAGTAGTTTTTCTTTGCTCAAAGGGAATCAGAGACATGGGAGTCACCGCCAGTCTCTTCCTCTCCTCTGCGTCCCGTCCTGTCCCTGGGAGTTAATGCTTTACAGAAGTTGGAGGGACTGATTTGCTTAGGCGTTGCTTCTGCTTTGAAGTGTAATAGACAGATGCAGCTGACACTGGGAAGACAAGGGAGCCTTGCGGTCTCCTAGTGAGCCTTGGAACTCTTGGAACTCGTTTCACAACTCATTCATTAGAAAAGCAAGCTCGTTTCCAAATATCCCAACAGGAGTATTCCAGAGCCTCCTCTGCGGCAGAGAGCAACATTGTATCCCTGGAGGCAGATAAAACCCAACCTCTGAACCTCAAAGGAAGCATTTGTGCTTGTCGGGGAAAATTTACTACAGTTGGCAAAGCACAGAAGCTGTGGGCAGTGGAAGGAGCAAGGTTAAGGGAATATTGCCTTTTTGCTGGTGGCGACAGGCTTGTTCTTTTCTTCTTGCCCTTTTGAAGTGATACGAAAGGAAAGTCCATAGACTGTACACATTCTAAAAAGAATGGCCAGCATATTCCAAAAAGCACCTTAGCAATTTCGCCTCCCCAGGAAGGATTCTCCAGACTGAACTTGAAAATGGAGCTACCTCAGTACCTACGTAGATGGTATGAGCTTGAGCCTAAATCCATAATTGACAGCCCATGCTGATTCAGGAAAAGGCTAGAAAGCCTATGCAATCCAGACCACACCTCCATACGAGCCCACTTCAGGCCTCTCTCTGTGTAGACACAGCGCATCTCTTGGTCAAGGTGATCTGAAGTGTCTGGTTAGTCAAACTCTGCAATTGTGATCCAAGCTTGCATGGCCACAGCATGAGCCCGCTGTCCGGTAGGGTGACATGTTGATTGGAACTCCTGTGTGCAGTTATTCAGAGAGCAGCCTGGGAAGCAGCAGCTGAGTTCTTGGTGAGGCTTAGCAAGCAAGCGTAGTCTACTGAGAGGAAAAATAATCAGAGCTTTTGAAAACCTGCTGTAGCACGAGACTAGGTTTATCTGGGAAACTAACAAGACAGCAGTGGTCCATTTGCATCTTCAAGAGTGAATTTGTCTCTGGGTCTCTCAACCTGACCCCTGCAACCTTCAAGAGCCTCCAGGATTAACAGCCTGTTCCCATTCCGTTTACATCTCAGAACCCATGCTACCTACACCATAATAAGTGTCCACGATGGACAGGATATATTTTAAAATTACAAGTCAAAGGCCCAAATCCATTTGCCTGTGGCCTTTTTCTCACCACATGCAATTCCTGAAAAGGCTTAAAAAAATTTCAGGAATGGTAACGTGTGAACTTTGCACACCAAATAAACAGCAAGGGCAAACACTTTATTTCTAATGAAATGCTAGCGTGTCAAGCCTGGGGCCAGAGTTTTTAATGACAATCAGAACAAGACGTGCATAGTTAAAGGAAGCAGGTGCTTGCCTGGCACAGCAATGCATGATGCCCACTTTGAAAGTTGAAGCCTGTTTGCTGCTCATTCATTGTTGCCCCGTACCTCGTGGTTCTGAGATGATGGACACCTGATGGAAGTTGTCCTTTTTAAAGGAAAAATCGATATCGAGTAATTCAGGACTCCAGGATGAAGACTGGGCTCTGCTCTGGCCTAGGACTCCTCAGTTTAGCTTCTAGCACTCAAGTCAGAAAACGCATAGCTTCCTTTAAGAGAAGCTGACACCTCTGACCTCCACTGTTCATATACCTCTTCCCATATATACTTAACTAAAGATAATAAAATTGGTCTTTTTAAAAAAGAACATTCAGCACTCAAGGTTTGAACAAAGCTTGTATAGTAGAGGTCCATGGAAAGGGAGAAATCTGAACATTCACAGAGTTGAGAGCAGCAGATCCATCAAGTTTCATATGGAAATGGCAGTCTCCCCTCAAAGACTGGTACAAGGCAGCGATGCTACAAAGCCAGGCCTGTAACGTAAACTGCCAGGAGCCAACAACTCTCGGAAAACAAGGGAATATCATCAAAGACAGTATCAGCTGGCTGAGAAATGGCCCTGCCAGATGCTTCGCTTTTGTCTTTGTGTGTGTTTGTGTGATTGTAAAATCTTCCAGACATGCAGCTAGCATGGCTTAGGGGAAAGAACATGGGACTTGTAGTTTGCCTGGCTTTAGTATTTATTACCCCATCAGAGCATTTCTTCAGTAATGTTTTATATCCATTCTCTCTAGTCTCATAATTACATTACATTACCAAGGATCCTCTCTCTCTCTCTCTCTCTCTCTCTCTCTCTCACACACACACACACACACACACACACACTCACATGCAAACACAAACACAGGCACACACACAGACACATAGATACACACATGCATATAGACACCCACATACACATAGACACACACACACACACACACACACACACACACACACACACGGATGCACAGATGGACAGACAGACAGACAGACAGACAGGCACAACAGCACTTATCTCAGATGCTCATCATTCTTCTCAAGCCTGTCTTGCTGCACTTGACTTAGGATCCCACCCCCTGTTAGGACATACTTCATCTTTGGAGAAGACAGACAACCCCCGTGCGCTCTGACTGACCGGGCAGTACCATTCAAGGGAAATCTAGACCGTCAGCACCCAATACATAGTCAGCTTTTGCATTAATTGCACACTTGAAACTGCGTGCATCAGAACTAAGATACGAAGATGTGTCCATGATATATTGAATTTCAATGACTTGACTCAAGAGAAAAAAGAATGTGGAATAGCTCAATATTAAAATGTATATTCATTATCTATTGAAATGATTTGTTGTGCTAAATAATATTTTCTTTAAAATACATTTGTATTTATATCTTAATATTTTAATGTGACTTTAATTTTACAACATTATTACGCATATCTTATATTTGTGAGTCCATTATAATTCTATTGTCTTGCATTAGTGTTTTCCTTGGCTTGTATTAACTTCCAAGGTCTTATACCACTGTTAGGATTAAATCAATCACTCTTTCTCTCCTCTCTGTGCTTAGGCACTTTAAATTTACTATATGCATGTATATATGGGTATTTTATGTACAAATATGTATCTAATCACATTATGTGTGTATGTATTAGTATCTCACATATATTTAATAAATAGCAATTAAAGACAGCTTCATTTATTTAGCTAAGTGGAGAAAATATTAATTGGTTTAGACAAAAATTTACATTCTAGATAACCTGACCAGCTCTTTATATTTACAGTTTAGGGATCTTAATTCTCTCAGCAATAAGACACAGATATGGTTACTGTTTTATACATGAAAAGCCCAGAGCCTTGCCCAGCTGAGCTTCGCCTTTAGGTCTGTTGAAAACCAAAGCCATGTTCTCCTCTGTACACGGACTTTCAAAGCATGGATGAAGAATCACAACACCTAGATAACATGGCACAATCTCTGTGCCCTTCAGTGTCTTCATCTATGACACAGAGATGATAATAACATCATTATCCTCAGGGAACTGATGAGAGTATAAAAATGACAGAACGTTGTGTCACATGCTTGCTTGGTGTTCGATCCATAGCAAGCACTCAATAAATTAGAGCAATTATTAATTCACTCAACAATGCGTATTTCAAGCAACGTCTCCACAGGACAATGAATGAGTCCCATCGGAAGGCCCTGCCAACTGCCACCCCAGGGTTTTGAATCATAGCTTTGCTTGATGAACATCCAATATGCGTGTCTGGTTCTCACACACAGCAGCTGTCTTGGCCCCTGCCTTACAATTGCCTTTGAATCCCTGTCTTGGAAGAGTCCAGCCACGATCTTTCGTAAATCTAGCTCGAGAATGCGTGGTCTTGGAATATTTTACAAACCTTCTCCACTTCCCAACTAACTGCTCTAATGAAGAGAAAAATGGTAATTGAAACGAGACTAATTAGATTGTCAATTACCTGCCTCCTCACATAGGTAATTGAAATCTCCCTAATTACAGGGTCTGTGTGTCTTGGTGCTTTGTACTGAGGGATTATTAATGGAAAGCAGCTTTAGGTGGAAGTAACAGGAAATCTTGAAAAATGATTTAGGAAAAAATTATTCTAAAGTGTTCATTTTTTTTTTCAAAGCAAAGATGTTTTATATTCAATCCAGCAATGAAATCATCAACTAGAGAAGAAAATGGCTCCAATATTTTGCCTCCACTATAAAGTTCAGGCCTATGAGGAAAGAGGAAGATTTCAATGCTTAACCTTGACTGTGATTTTTACCCACTCTTTATCCTTGTTTTTGTATGGGCCCCTTTGGGCTTATGCATCTTTTTTCTTGGAAAGAAGTAATGGCTATCGGCAGGCCCTGGGAGGGTCTCAAGATAAATATAGAAAGTAGTATTTGCAGATGAGGCACAAAAATGTACAAGAAATTAAATATATACATCAACCAAATGACTTCCTCCGCGTGCCCACCAGGAAGACCTTTTATTGAAGTGGTTTCAAGGGTGAGTGGGGAGGGCAGTTTTGATTCCGGAAAACAAAGTTCTAATGATGAAACTCTTCCAGAGCTCTCTGCTAGGAAGGTAGCTTCCAGCTCTTAGCAAAGTGCCTTCTCAGACCAACCGTAGCTTCTCAACAGAAGAAATTCTTCAGGGAGACATCTAGGACAATGAGGTCACACTGATGCGCCTATTGTACTTGAATGTGGATGATACTTATTGCTTTTTACAAGCAAACAACATATGGTCTCTCATCATCTTGTAATAACTTTAAATCGGGAGCAAAAAATATGAACGGTTTCTATTTGCAATAGGCAGACTTGGCCATAGGGAAAGATGCTCTGACTTATCTAAAGTGACCTAGCTTGAGCAGAGCCAGGCCAGACTCCTAGTCCTCCCCAACTTAGCTATCATCGGCAGAGTGGTCCCGGCAACTTGATTTGATGAAGTGTTATTATTTTTTTTCTTTGTGTATGAGTGTATGAATATGCATGTGTATAGTGATGTGCATACACACATGTATGTAAATGTGTGTGGAGGCCAGAGGTCAAAGCTAGGTATCTTTCTCAATCAATCTGCACCTTATTGTTTGAGATGATGTCTCTCATCTAATCTGGAGCTCTCTGACTTGGCTAGACTCTCTCTCTGATCAGCAAACCCCAGTGATTCTCCTGAATAAGCTTCCAACACTGGGTTTATAGGCCTGCTTCAACATGCTCAACTTTTTTTTTTTTTAATTGGGTGCTGGGGATCTGAAGTCCCTGTTGTTGCACAGCAAACACATTGCCAACTTAAACCATCTTCCCTGCTACGATTTTTGCTTACTTTATACTACTGAAGTTGCAGCATAAAGTGTAATTGCCTCATTTTCAGAAACCAGGCTAGAAGTAGACAGAAAAAGATTTTTTTTTTGAGATGTGAACAGTCTCCTTTCACTGTGTGTATACTAGGAACATTAGGATTCACATGTGATCTAATAATATCCTGGTTTTATAGCCATCATGAGAAGGCTTCTATAAGTATTTCAGTGGGCAGGAGCTGACTGAGAGAATGCTAAGCCCGAGATGTGACCTTAGACCTCATCTCAGAGGGGATGTGTGCATGTTGCCCATCTCATTACTAAAGTTTAGGTGTCCATCAACCTTTCTATATAGCTCTTGCACACAGCAGGGTGCCCACATTGTGGGAACCTTGTAGTTAAGGCGTATTTGCTGTATAAGGGCCAAAGGATAGCAGCACTGTGGTTGGTATACCTTCTAGAAAGTGTTAGATGATGCCCTAGTAGCAGTTGTCAATGAGACAGTGTGCTTGTTGTCTATAACAACGCTAAATGGCAGCTTTAGGTAAACATTACATGCCCCCCTCCAATCCCCCAAGTGAAATGGGTCACGTGGTGAAATTATTTGAACAGTTTAGAATCAAGCTACTTTGCAATTAAACACTATTTAGGTGAAGACATTAACATTTAATGCTAGTATCAAATTAATTTCTTACTCCAAGTTGAGTTAGTACATACTTGTAGCAGCTATCAGGGAAAGTACTGAGCCTTTTGGACTGAAAGAGCTATACCTGATTCATGGTTATTTAGGCAATGAGTGAGAACCCCTGTGGAGATTCTAGATTTCAAAAGCTGGAGGTGTGTGTGTGTGTGCCATTTTTGAATATGCAAATTTGGAGCAAAGCAAAAGATGCATTTGTCCTTGTGTCCACACATGGTGATGTGGGTCAGGCAGCTTGCAATGACAGTCACATAGTTATGTATTAGACTCCCCTAAAACTACAAGTGGCTTAACAGGATCATATTCTAATGCATCAGGAATCGCTAGTTTTTGAATCTTTGTGATGTCTCAATCAATGAGGTGGGAAAATGGAGTTAATAATTTTCCTTCCTCCATCTGTTCACATTCTCTGCATGACAAAGACTCAATTAAGCAAATTTCTATACAACTAGGCAAAAGAAAGGGAACGAAGAGTGAAAACCTCAGCCTCCTCACAGAATCTTGGCGCTCGTGGCCTGGGGAGAGCCAAGTGGAGGAGGGAGGACATATAAAGTTTTCTTTAGCTTTCTAGAAACTGCTAAGTGGCTGTGCAGTACACCTAATAAAGTCAATTCGCATTTCACCAAGAAGGAGACCCAGAGACAGAACATATGGTCCCCAATATTAACATTTGTCTTCTTTGCTGAAGGTAAGAGATGATTCAATGGCAGGGAAACTAGTGACATTGCAAAGGAATTGCTTGAAGGGTCATCTTTCCCTTCTCTTTTCGGCCTCTGATTACCTATGAGTATTGTCAGTCCTCAGCCACATTTACTTCCATCCCAGACCCCGTTCCTCGGAGGCATGCCTGTTGTCCTTTACCGGTTCCCTGCCTTCATTCATCTCTCCAATCACTGTTACATCATTTATTAACCACCCTCTTTTGTTCTGAGACGACAACAAGGAGGAAATTATAAGCATTCGCCCTAAAACTTACAATCTGAGTACTTCTTGAGTACCCCAGTCACATTCTCTTCACTTCTAGGAACATATAACACACAATGTTAGCTGCCTAACCCAACAGTTCTCAATGGCTTCCTGACTTTTTCCTCCTTCTCTCACTGTATTTATCTTTTCTCCTTCTCAGACATCTAGGGATGATCATATACCATTGTTCTGACCAATGAGATAGAACAGGAGGGGAAAAGGGCAGCAGGGGGTGGGGGTGGGGGTGGGGGCAGATCACTTGCCTTGACCATAAAAATGCATGAGGTTATTTGGCTTTTTCTTTATTCATTTTTTAAAAAATCTGTCTTGAACAATACAGATCCCTTGGATCAAGGGAAGCCATTGTGAGATCAGGAAGTGATCAACATGGAAGAAGTACAAGGCCAAGAGAATTGCAGAGATACAGACTGTCTGAACTAACACCATCGTGAAATACTCCCAAGATTTCTGTTGTCTGCTTTACATCTACAAGCAAGATGGTGTTCAGTGTGCTACATCACATGGTTGTCCTGGCTAAGAAGTGACTGGCTTCCCATATTGTAGCTCTACCATGTCCCTGAATTCTTTAGCAGGTTATCAGGATATTATCACTCCCTTTGGCTACCAGGAGACCTGGATCTGTCAAACCTCTCTTGATCCATTTTTTTTTTATCCCCTCTCTGGGTTTCATCAGAAAAGATGAGAACACACATTAGAGTTTGTTGCTGTGGAAAGTAATTTCCTAGCAACGTGGATGTAGCACATGATAACTCTCTAGCACGTAAAGATGCTCTGAGCATGTGGGTGTCCTTGGCTGACTTTTATCAGAGAACCCAATGCTCCTCTTTCTAATCAGCTGAGGACCAGTTATAGGATTGCATAATATTCAGGATCTTAGGATCAGGATCAGGATCTACTAACTTTTATTAATTTGGCCATAAAAAAAAATCTTCAAAGTTTTCCCTTGTCAGTTGAAGAACCTCTTAATTCTCTTACACACCTTCATGTGTTTTAGAAAGATGCATTGCTTGAATTAAGAGAGCTGTCTTACTATTTACTAGCTGTTAGTTTCTAGTGTGAACTTGAAGAGGTCATGCTGTTTCCATAAGTCCTGCAGGCCCTTTTGCAGGCTAAGAGATGGATTCTGCTACTGTGCGCCTTCAGTGTTTTCAGAGTAGAAATCCCAGGAGCAAAGACTATTTTCTAATAAGCAATTTGAAATTCTTGGATTTGTGATTCACAAGGTCTCTTGTGGCATCTACATGCGATTCTGTGTTTGTCTTACCTCTTGGGACTGTGACTGGATATTGCCCCTAGATCTATCAAGCAAGAATACAAAGGAAAAGCAGAAGCAAGAATCTGTGTTGATGGAACTGAACATAGCAATCATTTCTGCATATCTTCTCTAGTGTCTGTGATTTTATTACAGAGGAATGAGATATGCCTGATTTCATTATCTTCCATGAATAAAACTTTATTAAATACTTAAAGTATCATTATGCCTCACTGCAACCATTGCTACACACTATGAGGGAAATGCTTTGAATACAAATGACTTAAAAAGTTAGAAGGAAGAAGGCTCCCTCTAATGCTAAGTCCAAGGGGTCTTCGAGAAGAGAGCATCCGAGGTTCTCATTCTGTCTCTAGCTGAGGAAGCAGCAATGCTCTGTAAGCTCTATAGTAGATCAGGAAAGGGGCATAGACTGTATGATTCCCAATGTCTAGCACTATGCACAGTACACACTATGTACTTAGAGAATGTTCTAGTTCCCTGCTTTTGCTGTGACAAATATCTTGACCAAAAAGCAACAGGGTTTATGCCATCATACAGGTTGGAGTCCATCACTGAGGGAAATCAGGACAGGAACTCAAGCAGAAACCTAAAGCAGAAACCATGGAGGGACAAGCTTGCTGACTTGCTTTCAGGATTATGCTTATCTTGGCTTCTCATAGAGCCCAGGACCATTTGCCCAGGGAATGGTGCGGCCACAGTGGCTTGCTTGGAACTCTCCTACTTCAATTAACAATCAAGACAGTAATCCACAGGCCAGTTTGATCTAGGAAATCCCACAGTTGAGACTCCCTTCTCAGATGACTCTAGGCTGTGTCATATTGACAATTAAAAGAATGGGCAATTAGGATGATCACATTTATTATCAACCACTTCTAATTACAATCAAGCATCATAGATTCTGGTAACAGAAGTGGCCAGTCTGATTAGCCCTCGATGTGACCGAGGATGACTTTCTGGAAGAAGGGCTTATTTTTGGCTAAAGAAATTTCAGCTTCCAGTCACTGATGCCTGGTGCTTGGCCCATGATAAGGCAGATAATCAAGAAGACCAGACACTATGAAGGAGGAGGCTGTTCATCTAATGACAGAGAAGAAGCCAGGGGAGACAAGGGTTCTAGTGACCAGGCATAACTTTGAAAGGTACAGTCTCCATGACCTACTACCTCTAGCCAGGTCCCACTTCTCAAGGTTTCTACCACCTCCTACAATATTGGAGGACTATGTGATCAACAGATAAGCCTGTGGAGGACATTTTCTATTCAACCATAAGAAGGCCCAAACATAAATTTTAACTTAACATTATGAGACAGTTAAGGATGAACTTTTTAATATAGGGATCTTCCCCAATCAGTCAGTCTCTCTCTCTCTCTTTCTCTCTCTCTCTCTCCCTTTCCCCCTCTCTTCCTCTCTCTCTCTCTCTCTCTCTCTCTCTCTCTCTCTCTCTCACACACACACACACACACACACACACAAAATCTTTCAAGCTTTTTTGCTGGCTAAGAAACATGGGATGGGATTCTTTTTTCATTTATGATCTACTCAAATCTTTTTCTCCACATGACTTCAGCTTATAGATCAGCAAATTTGGCAGTGCAGCTAGACAAAAATCAGCCTTGTTCAATGTTCAAGAAATGAAATTGAAAGACATATCACACAAAGCTAATGGCACCCTGAAACCCCATAATACATTTCTTACCAAATGCAAGTTGTGTTTTAAGTTTAAGTGCTCGGTGGTGCCTGGTTGATGAGATGACCTTGGGTGTAGGCAGGCATTTTTTTCATATGAACTTTGGACGAACCTGGAGAGACAAAGAAATGACGAGCAACTGGGTGAGGGTTAAGGAAGTGACTTTGCCTGGGTCACTGTGAAATTCCCTAGGGACACTAGAGAAGGCCCTGCCATCCCGTTGTCTAATAAAGGCCAATAAAGGATGGAATTTGTCCTAGTGTGGTGTCAGCACCGCTATAAATTCTCATGCAATAATAAAATAATAGGATGTTATTAATTCAGCTGTTCTAGGTTTCCTTGAAATGATATGGGAGTCATATTACTGATTCATATTTTCATCTCCTAATACTTCATTTTCTAGAGCTACTAACTGCTTTAAAACCAGTGTGCCATCGTGGAGTGGAAGAGATAGTGAAATATTTCCACTGATGCCGGCAATTAATTTAATTGAAAGCCACCCTGCACATTTCAGAAGTAAGAACGATGCTTTGAAACAGCTTGGAGGGAAACAAATTCACCTGAGACGATGAGTGGGCGTTTAACTGCCCAGCTCAGTCTTATATATAGGTGAAAAATTGGCACCTGTCTTATTTTTTAATTGCCATTAAACAACTAAATGTTTAAAATAATTAAAATGTTAGAAGTGCATCTATTTTGCATGCCATTGAATCTAGGGAGCTGAATAAGCATAGGCTTCATTGGGTCCTCACTATAGAGAAAGCACTGAGCTAACTTTCCTGTGTATTGGTTCACCCAATCATGATCTAAATGAAACTGGACAGTTCTGATACCTTCTCCCAACTGGACTGACAATCTTCAAGGAAGTCTATACCAACCTCTCTATCTTCTAAGAAGAGAAAGGTATAGTAGAATGTTGGTGCTTTGGCTTGAATTAAACTCTCTGTCAATAAGCAGCAAAGGTCCCTCAAACTGCGCTAAAAGGAAGACAGGAAGTGTCATAACCATTGCCATGTAAAAGGGAACAGAAGAGAGGGGGCTGAAATGAGAGGCTGCCACCGTAGTGTATCAGGAAGCCATGCTTGTGGATTTGCCCCCGTTCATAGTGTTTGAAATGATCCGTTCATCGATTTCAGAAGCACTCCCTTCAAACCTACTCTTACATCCATAATCTTGTACACCTTTTTAAAAGCAAGGACTCTCAGGATGATCAAAATTTCTGGTGCTCTCTATTGGGAAGACCAGCAGCAGCCCCATCTACCTGATGCCAGGCCTTAGCAAGGGACAGGAAGCAGAAGAAGCTACTTCATTTCCTGAGCCCAGGAACAAATAGACATGTGGACCACCATATCTAAACTGTGGGAATAATTTCAGTATGACAAGAACAGAGCGGAGAGCTACCTTGGGGGCCTTTCCTGACTCAGGGCCAATGAACCTGCACAGGTCCTTTACCCAGCATACCAGTCCAGACAGCAGAGGTGTGAAGGGTCACACAGAGTCTCTCATTCTATCATTCCTACCTGGCAGCTGGTTGCTGATTGAACAGCCTGTGAGCTGATAGTTGCTCTCCTCATTCCTCTAGTGGATACACATACAGCTCTTCCTTCTCATCCTGGCTTCTGCCTCCTGGCTATATTTGCCTTTACACTTATGTTTTCCTACTTTGTCTCGGAGGACACTTTCCATCCAAAGTCTCTGAGGGTGGTGCTGGTTAGGTTGATTAATAATTATCCAGCCTGAAATCCCTGTTGGAAGGACTTCTCCGGGTGCAGCTGTTTGTGGTCATTAGATGCTCTATAAATGGCTGCATTGGGTCACATGACAGTCTTATCAACTCGTGGCAAGGGTTGCAGTGATATATAGTGAGGAACATCGATAGTGACAAATATTTTGCCTTATTTGCTTCTACCTTCTCTTCTAGAGTTGTGACCTTGACAATCATGGAAGGCTTTCCACGTGCTTCAGGGATGACTGATGACATTGGTCCTGCCCTGTCCCACCTAGCAGGAGTAAGATCCAGTTCAGGGATCCTGAAAAATATATTTAAGCATATCATATATTGTGGCACAATAGATGACATTTGCAAGTTAAGAAATACTGTGGTCTCCAAATTGGGGTGATTTTTTTTACATTGGAAAAACAGAGTGAGACACATGCTCGCCCTGAGAATCTTCCCCCTGCTTATCAGATTTCTGCCTTCTGCAAAGACATTTTCAAGTGGGCTGTAATTGCTTGCTGGTATACACGTAGTAGTCTCATAAATCTTCACCAGCACAGAAGAGTAAATTGTGTCGTGCTGGAGAGTTGTTTGGAAATACATTGCTGTTAGAGAGTGTGAAGGATACAAGGGAGAAGGAAGGAGGGAGGGGTTGTGTTCTCAAGGTGAAAGTTGCCATTATGAGCTCGGGTCTCCGAAGATGGATGTGAAGGGCGAGTGTAGCTGGAGAGGCTGGGAACAGCTGCCCTTTCTGTGTACAGCCTCAGCACAGTGGCGGGATGCCTGCACTATCACATTGTCAGGATCCCACAGAGGTGATGGAGCCAGTGGTGTCTGTTCTAGAGGCTGCCCTATTTCTCAGGGTGAGTGGGATGATGACATTCCCTTGACATGTGATTATTCTTTATTTGGGTAGAATGTCAGCATCACCTGGAAGGAGTTTTATAAAGAGAAGCTTTATAAAAAGAACATTTCTATCAGGGAAACATGACATCATGATGGTTCTGCTCCCATCCCTGAGTCAACTTACTGGTTTGAAGCCTACCTTCCGGAGACAACGTGGAACTTACTCTACATCATTCTTACCTTCTCCACATGCTGTTGCGAGAAGAAATGACAAGAATGTTAGTACAGTGTTGAGAACTTCAGGACTGTTCGGGAAACTTCCATTGCTTGGTATGGGCACTGATGTACATTGCATGTAATTAAGAATAGAGGTGCCCATATGCATTTGTGAATACACACACACACACACACACACACACACACAAAAGCACATGTAAATCACATTAAGACGCAATGCACTGTTGGAAAGGGAATACTTTACTATACAATATCTTTTGAAATTTGCTCTTGGAAGATGAATGGGGCATACTTGAACATGTGTTAAAAATTAACTAAGAATCCCAGACGAGAGATTTGTACAGGGGGTTTAGTTACATCTAGGGGGACTTTGAATTTGATAAACAACCCAGAGGTAAATCTAATTTATTCTAAGGGTAGGAATAGTCAGGAACTTGAGAGGTTAGTGCCTATGTTCCCAAGTACAGAGAGAACAAGAAGCCAAGGAAACATCTTAATTTTGGTACCTTGTAGACAAAAGTCATACTATTTCAGAGAGCTATCCGGCAGTGGTAGAGAAAGGAAGGGAAGCATAATCTCTCTCCCCTCTCTCCTAGATTGATAACTACAGCTGTCTACATTGTCAACTCCTGCAGGGCATGGGCCATGCCTGTTTCACTCCCTTGAGCTAGATTCTTACACATGACCACTCGAGGATTAGCATTTAATGAGTGTTTGTGAAGATGAAGAATGGGCCAGCCTGTGCACTAGGTAATTTAGGGCAGGCAGTGTGACTGGTAGATTT
The DNA here is from genome assembly GCA_902729485.2 of Mus minutoides. NCBI lineage: Eukaryota > Metazoa > Chordata > Mammalia > Rodentia > Muridae > Mus > Mus minutoides. Next base: position 109,915 of record LR750496.1, on the reverse strand, counting down.
TCTTTTCTTTCCTGTGGGAACCCCTTCTCGGTTTGATTTTTCTTGTTGATGGTGAGCTCCCTTGTTTGTCTTTATGTTTATTAAGAGACACTGAGCAAATTGCAACAAACCACACAGTGATAACCATGAGTAAAAATTTCATGAGATGCTATCAAATGATTCATTAAAAGAAAGATCCAGGATATTACCACCAACTGCTACATTAACTAGTCATGTCATAACATCATCAAAATGCTAATTAGGTTGTCTGGCATGATTTGTTATTAAAAAAAAAAGGACCCAAGTTTCCTGTAGTTTTTCAATTGGGATAGATTTTATGAATTCCCCTTTCAAATATTTGCTTCAGGGTTTATTGGGCAGGGGAACAATTTGTGTGTGTGTGTGTGTGTGTGTGTGTGTGTGTGTGTGTGTGTGAGAGAGAGAGAGAGAGAGAGAGAGAGAGAGAGAGAGAGAGAGAGAGTTTCATTTTCTACTGCTCCTGTGAATCCCTGGAGAGCTCACAAATTTCAGATCCACAAAGTATGAACTCAGGTGCCACTGGAAGTGGATGGATGTAGTATTGGGAAGGGCTTGGGAAAGAGACTGTTTACAGATTGTACTATGGGTTCCAACCAGGGCTTACTGTTTTCTTGCAGCTTGGCTGGGCAGGTAGCACAGACTAAGACTTAGGGCTCAAGTATCCTTTGACAATAACCACAAGCTTACAAGAGAGTAACAAAAACAAACTTAGAGGAGGTTCTGTCAGACCATCTGAGTCTGGTTATTTGGGTACCGACATGGCAGAAGAATGAATGATAGAATCTAAGATGAAAAATAAGAATGTCTTAATAAGTAAGGTCCTAACGGAGAAGAAATGCTATCTCCAAAATTAAAGGGGAACTGGATGAAGCTCATAGAAGACTATCAACAGGTATTGATACGTGGGGTTAAAATTTTGGTATATGGCTCTAGACCTTAACACAAACATGCCACGAAGCCAAGATGGACTTGAAGAAGCAAGCACATTCATGTCTTTACCTAAGTGACCACTCAGAAGAGAAGTCAAGGCTGACATATAGTTGAATCTACAGTGGGTTGATGATGGGAGTGAAAAATGAGAGACCCAATCTCAGAGCTAGGACCCCACATCAAGGCTGAGCCACATGTTGGTATCAGCAGGCTCAAAAATCATTGCTCTAGTCTAGGAACTGGGCATGAGACCAGGGGAACAATGAGCTTAAGTAATGACTCTGGGGTGTACAAGTCTAAACCAAACTACTGCCTTGACTTTTGTTCACAAACCATGCAATTGCTGTCAGTATTGAAAGCCCAGATAGCTGATAGATAGGCACAGCAGACATTCGTTCTGCAGTTAGACTTGGTGCCTTGGGTTTCCAGGATCCATTGCTACTGCTCACTTTCATTGGGTAGTTGAAAATTAAAGATCTTAAGAGGCATTTAAACTTCAAGTAAACCAGTGAAGCACATTTTAGATTCAATCACTCTGTTTCCATGCATCCCATGGCACATGCCTATAGTAGGTGTAATTATTCTCCTAGGTGGTACTGCAGTGCTGCTATAGTAATACATATATCTGTAATTTACACCTGACTAGGTATCTTACATGATCTCTAGTGAGTAGAAACTAAGAAGTCATTTCCTCTTTCCTCATGCTAGCATTGGGGATTATTTAGTTTAAAGCTTTGTTTTGAAGATGGGATAAGTTAATGGGTGAAATCTGTTCAGAACAATGTCCAGGATAAAATGATTAAACATGGTCACTTTTACTTACACCATCATCTTCACTGCTATCAGCATCAGGATCATCACCATCTCCATCATCACCAGCAGTAGCAGTACCACCACCACCATCACCATCATCACCATTATTTGTAGTATGGTAATAGTACTTCTTCTAGTAATAGTAGTAACCCTACTGTATCTGAGTTTTTGGTAATGAGTGGGATCATTGCTTGTTTGTTGGTTAGTGAAATAATTCAGAACAAAGCCTCAGGAATGTGGGGAAGTATTTTGCTTGCTCATTTATTCCCCATTTGCTTAAAAAAAATTTTTTTTAAAACAGGTCTTTTGATGAAACCACTACCAAAATATTGCTGTCAGAAAAAAATATAATTGTGGCTAAGGAACATGAGGATGGGAGTTTGGATTCTCAGAACCATATAAAAGCTAGGTGGGTGTGGCAGTCCCAACACTCAGGAGGCATAGCCACAGGACCCCTGGGGCAAGCTGGCTAGAGAGACTAGAAGAATCAGAGAGGTCTAGGTTCAACAGGAGACCCCCGCCTCAGGAAATAAAGTGGAGAGTGAGTGAGTGGAGCTGAGGCCAACCTCTGACCTCTACCCAGAGGTCTAAATATGTGCATGCACACACACACACACACACACACACACACACACACACACACCCTGAATATATATATATATATATATATGCACACAAAAGGAAGAAGCAAAGTAGCCATGACAGTTCAGAAAAAGGCAAAAGGAAAGATATTAAGAGATGCTGGCTGAGAACATAACTCTGCCTGGGGAAGGGTGAATTGTGCTCTGTGTTTGCTGGTAATCTCAAAGAGACAAAGGGATGATGGGAAATGTGAAGATTCAGGGTTTATTTGATGCTCCCAGGCTCCCTTCTGGGAAGCCCATCTCCCTCTTGATTGCTTATTGTATTTTCTCCTCTCCAAATCTGCTCCAGCAAAATACTCTCAGGCCCTCCTGTCAGCTTAAATCAGTGAACAACTTTGGAGAATATTTCCACTTGGACTCCTTTCAGAACCAAAGGGCAGACTTTCCATTAGGATGGATTCCCGGTGCTTGTTGGGAAGAGAGAGGATTCTGTGTTGGATGGCAGCCCTGGAATGCTAAGGTCTCCAGCCCTTGCCCCTGACCTCTGCTGCCTATCAGAATCATCTGGGGAATTTCTGCAACTGAGGCCTGATTCTTTAGAGTCTCTGAGAGTAGATCTTGGGCAGTCTTTTGCAAGTCCCTTGGCCTCCTGGCACCCATTTTATCTATTTCCAGAAGCTAAGGCAGAACTAGAAAAGGAGGGAATTCCTGTACAGAATATTACTAAGCCTAGACTTAGGAGAAAGCTGAAAAAAAACAAACCCATGAAATAATGACTATAATTTTTGAATTCTTATTATATATTTTCCCCAGGGCCCTCCTTACTTCTTGCATTTACTGTTTTGAGAAATTGATATCTTGATTTATGTTTTTATTGAAGAGAAAACACAAAAGTATAAATAACAGTGAGCAAATGAATTAGTTCAATAATTAATTAACAATAAATTGCTATATAATACAAAAAATATTTACCCTAAATCAATTAGGGCCATGACTTCCAAATTAAAGTGCTTTCTCATAGACCATGAGGTGAACAGAGTGGAATCAGAAGATTTAGTCTTCTCTTCCCTCATCCCTGGACGTTCTGCATCTGCCCTGCTTCCCTGTGGCTGCTTCGGCTGGATCTGTGGATTGGAGGTTTGCTGGGGGAGAGCTTTGAAGCTGGTCTCCTTGCTAACATTTCAGTTCCCTAGTGGGACCTCTGACCAGTCAGCCAGAGTGAAACAGCAGGTACTCAGAGTGGGGACTTGTTGGACACACCTGCCTGAAGTTAGACCCGCAGATGGTTTGCCAAGGTTCCTCACCTACAATCCAGCAGGGCTTTGCCTGACAGGTTTGGGCAGTCATGAAGAACTTACTGTATATGTGCTGATGACAAAGCTTGGATGAAAAATAGTAGTAAAACCAGGGGTTAATAGGCAATTCCAGCCCAGATCATTAGGCCTTAGCTCACTGTTTGACTAGGGATGCCCCCTTTGCCGAGATAAAATGCAACCTCATCATATTTTACCATTAGTGCACAAATGGAAGAAGTTGACATCAAAAGGAAGATTAAAAAAACTCTGCCCAGGTTATATGCCTATATATGCATATATATTTAGAAATTTACTCTTCAATGCATTGTCCATTATTTACTTATATTTACCCACTCATTCATCTGCCCAGACAACCAATATTTTGGGCAATGTGTGTGTGTGTGTGTGTGTGTGTGTGTGTGTGTGTGTGTATTTTATATCTTTCTGTGTGACTGGTAGTATGATAGATCCAAGATTCTTGTTTTAGCGAGCAAGGAAAAAAATGTAAGTTGTCATATAGGGCTGGTAGGAAGGGATAGATAGTAAACAAATAAATGACATGTTTTAGCCATATAATTACCCATTGTGATAGAGGCTATTAAGGAGAGATTAAACTTTTGATGGGGAGAAGAGGGAGTGAGAGGTGTGGTCACCTCGGGAAAGTCTTCCCTGGGAAAGTTGTGTTTGAATCAACATATAATTTTCCAACGGTAAATATTTTTTGTATCATATTTCCTTGAATATTTTTCTAAAGGCATTCTTTCCCCTTTAGTGGAGAATGACAACGGTGTACATATTTTTCCTCAGACTCCCTCCTTACCTTTCATAAATGGATAATTGAGCTAATAGATGGCTACACATGGGAGAGTACCAGGGTGCTCCACAGACAAACACAGGTCAGCATCCCATTGGGCATCAAGGCAGAGCTCACCTCTTCATGGACCCCATGCTTTTGTCATTTGCCTCTCCTTACTCTTGCCATGTTGCAGGGCAAGTCACAGGGCAAGTCACAGGGCAACTCCATGTCTTACCTTACCCAGTCGCTATCTACCAGCATTCCTGAAGGCATAAAGAATACTCTGCCCCTGATAGGATGTGTATGATTCCAGTAGATTGATACTTTCAGTCCAAAGTCATGTACTAATAACCATTTAAAACAACTCTAAGATCTAAGAGTTTATTTGCACCGTGGCCAGGGATCCTTTATGCACACTGCCTGCCCTTCACCCAACTTCTCCTCTATGTACAAATATTGCTATCTTTACTTCTGAGCATTTGGGGAAGGTTGATGTAGGGAACCCATTTCTCTGAGCCTCGGCTCAGCCGCAACCTTAGTCACCAACAGTTAATAAACAGATTTAAATTTTTTTAAAACAATAGTTATGTATTGATGCCTACTGTGTATCAGACACTGGTGGTACATTGCTGAACTCACGTGAATTCCTGCCTTCACTGGGTCTATGAGTCTCCAAAGGCATGTGAATAGATCAGCAAATAAAATGGTATGCTTTGGAGAAAAGCAAGAGGAAGAAGAGGAGATGGTCCCTTGGAGGTAGCAGTGTGGTGTTAGATACATTGATGAGAAGGTCAGGAATGATCTCCTTGGGACTGTGATATTTGTGTAATAGACCGAGGATATCTGGGCAAGACATGTTGAGGCAGAATGGACATGGCTAAGTTGCTGGCCTCTGGCCCAGGACCAGTCAATGTGTCCCACCTTTGAACTTTGGATTCTGTTTTTCATTCAAAGATACAATATTAAGAAATGCTGCTGAGACTCTGTTGAAATCATATTTTTAAGGATTAGGCTGTATATTCAATTTCATTTTGGGCTAAATATCCTATTGTGGCTTGTCCAGAAAGCCAAACCACCATGAATAATATTTCCACGGGAAAAATACATTCTGACATTAACTCACTGACTTATGAGTGAACTCGGAGGCAGCTGCTCCCTGCATGGAGAGACGGCCCCGTTAATGAAGGGGCCGTTTTCCTTCCCAGTCTCCCTGGTAGGACAGAACAAGACTGTATTAAGCTACCCTAGGGAAGGCACACACCCCCGACTTTCTCTTCTGTCTCTATTGTCTCTTCGGGTTTCTTTGGTTCCACCTAACATTTTCCATTTCCCCTCAGGGCTTCTCTTTGTGCCCTTGGATCTCTGGATAATCCTTCACGAAGCCACCGAAAGCCCTTGCATCTTTTTCTTCTTTCTCCGTAGAGCTGCTGGCTGTCTGGCCTTTAGCTGTAGCCTCTCGCGGGTTTCTCAGGCTTTTCTCCACACACGCATTTATTTGTGTTGTGTTTTGGCAGTGGCAATCCATTTCATGCCAGCACCAAGCACTGCACCTGGAAAGTCAGAATGCCTCAGAGATAGATTAATGAATAGATAGTGCACATTGTTTATGAAGCTAATGACTCGCTTCTCTCCATTAAATGGTTCAACTCTTATGAAGTCTTTTCTCTGTCTGAAATTGATCCCGTGTGTTCTCAGACATACATAGATGGTCTTTCTTTTTCTCCAATGCTATGCTCTATTTCTTGAAGACAGACAGAGAACGTTTCATTAGATCCAGAGTAGTTCAGCAGAAGGCCATACCTACAGCACCATAGTAAAAAATAAAAAAGAAGGCGGGCTTGTGGTCCCTCTACCCTGGGAGATTATGAGAGGTTGTTCTTTGAATTCGTGTTTGCTGTTTGCCTAGCTCTATGTGGAAGAACCTATACGTATATGATTACTGCTTCTCCAACTGTAGTATATCTTAGAATTACCTAGAAGGCCTGTTAAGGGTTCTGGGCTTTCCTAGAGTTTTGGATTTAGATGGAGTCAGAAACTTTCCTGGTAAGGCTGCTGCTGCTGCTGCTGCTGCTGCTGCTGTTGACCAGGGGAACCCTCCCTGAGCACCACTGGTCTTGGGGCTGGCTGAAACCTTTTTCCTGCTTTGTGAGCACAGTGTCTACACTGCCTCAGTTCTCCAGGACTAAGTTTCATCTTGGGTTCCTTCCCGGTGTGCATGAGAACATAGAGTCACTCAGCACCATAAGTGATACTTTCTCCATGGCACACTGCCAAGCTACCGACTCCTTTCATTCTTCCTTCTGCCAGGGTGAAGCTGATGAAGAGAGCCTTGCCTCTGTGGGCTCCCCGAACATACCTTACAAACCGGTTTGGTCACTTTCCTTTTCATCTCAGGCTTATAGGAATGAATGGGGTGAAGGAGATCACCTTTTGCTGAAAAGAAGAAACTGTGTCCCCAGAGGCCCACATAACTGAGCACAGAGGAGGGCGGGCCTGTTTGTCTCTGCAAAACAAGATCCCCACACTTACATCCAAATTAAAGGCCTTTGAACTTGAATGGGGCCCCAGCTAATATTGCTTTCCCCTGTCCAGGTTGGCTGAACTTATAAATATCAATTATGAAGCCGAGTAAATTATAGGGATGTGGAGCTCTGCTTTTGTTACAGCTCTTCGAAGTGTCTACGTAGGGCTAACAAGGAGACTGTAAGAATCTGCTGCAAGGAATCCGCACATATTTATAGATAATTAATACAGAGAGGGGAATGGGAAATCAGGCTTGAATTTCTTAAAGCAGTAATTTAAAAATGCATTATGGCAACACATTAAGTTAGCGGTTATTCAACAAGGAAATGTGAAGATTATTAAGCTAATTAAAGGTAATAAAAACAAGTTAAAGTAGTCTGCATGTAACTTTGAAATTAAAAAGGAAAAAAAAAATTCCCCTCCTTCCATCTTCCTCCAGGCTGGGCAAGTCCCAGACAGGGATGAATACATAGGTAAATTACTGGATTTCTGTAGAATAAGAAGTGATTTTTGGATTAAAACTATATTTGCTGGCAAAGCAGCTCCCCTTCCCCAGAGGACAAGGGAATGTTTCTGAGAAACTCTAGACCTGTTAGGAAGACACAGGAGAGCAGGTGCGCCTCCCTTCTTGGACAGTGGACCTCTGCTGGTTGGTTGTGTCAGAAACTCGAAGTGGGGAGACTTTCCCCAATACATTCGATCCCTCTCCCTCGACTTTTCGGATTCTCCAGCCCATTTCCTGATCTTTGGGCTCTCTTCCACTTCAAGGGAAGTGATAAGGATGTGAGCAAGGGCATCTTTTGCTTCTCCTTGATTGTAGCTCCCATCCTCTGTGCAGAAGCACTCTTGATGGAAAACGGAACTGTGTTCCGTAAGAGGGAAGCAGGAATTGCTGGTGGGAACAGAAATAGACAGGGTTTTGTGGTGGAGGCTTTAGTTAAGTTCAACTCTGCGGGGCTTAAAAGTTTCTTTGGAGACAGAAAACTGAGAAGAGCAGCAAGATGGGAAAGATGATGATTAGAGAACGAAGAGGAAAAAAAAAGAGCATTTATCCCGGGCAAGGATGGAGCATGTCTCACATTTTATTTTTGTTGTTTTGGCTGCTTTTGTTTGCTCGAGATTAGGGTCAAGGAGGTAGCCACAGGAGGGAGCAGCCAGATGTCCAAGGCAGCCATTCCCCTGCTGCCGGCACAGTTAAACTGATTATTAAATGCTTCAGGAGGAAATCTTGGGGGTGTTTATTGTAGCAAAGGACTTTGCAGTTTCAAATTAAAGCAAGCTCGCCATTATTAATTCTGGTCGAGGAGCCTTGTAAAGTTTACCACTGAGCAAATGGAGGTATATATGGTTCAATGGGGGTCAGAGGGCTAAGCTTATCACAGAGAATTGCCCAACGCTCACATAGGGATAACAACTATGCCAAAATTAGAACTAGGGTGTCAAAAAAAAAGAAATTTGTCTCACCGTCTATACAATCATAGAGAGCATAGTAGACAGGTGGAGAGACACTCGAACTAAACACTGGGGCGAACACTTCGAAGGAGTTTGATTTCCTTTCCTGGATACTATAATGCTCTTTATGAACTCAGACTTTCTTAAAACAGGGCTTGGGGGTGGATATTTCATTCTAAAAAGCAATTTGGTCTAACACATAAATTAACAGACAGGGTTTAATATTGAAAATTAGTTGGTCTGTGATTATGCAAATCCCGAATAATCTACAACCTCCGAAGAGTCTAAAGAGGAAGGTAGTTTTTGAGGGGCGCTTGCATATGTTTACCAGCAAATTTACAATCAGAATTTCAGGAGGACAAGTTAAATTTTTTTTTTCCTCCAGCAAAAGGGACCGTTTCTGGACATCAGTGAGAGTTGCTGGCAACCTTCAAAGCAGCCGCGGTTCTCATTACCGGAGCCTGCCTTTGCAAGGGATGCCTTTCTTCAATTATTCTCACTTTTCATTAGAAGCCTTTGGAGTTGCTGCTCAGCTCATTAAGTTCACTAAAATGCTATGCACTTAATTTCCATGTTATAATTTGGAGTAAATTGTTTGACACGAAACCTGGTTTTCTGAGTAGTCAGATTTCTGAAGATTTTTTTCCCCCCTCGTCCATCCCTTTACTAACCAGATCCCTTCGAGAAGACAGATTGACTGAATATAATGAATACAGCCTGTGATATGACCACTCTCCATTACTGGAGTTTTTCTGGGGAAGGACGTCCATCCAATGGTGCTGTCTAAGTGCGGAGGTATTCATTACTGCGTGCTTTCCGGAAGCAAACCCCCGACCCCCACCCGCTTGTAAAAGGCCCTTCCTGCTCCAGCCTCCCACTTTCATTAGGTAGTCCTAAGTGGGCTAATTGAACACTTTTCCTCACAGCCTCTTTCTCCTTCGAAGCCAACTATTTCCTCCGCTAATTAATAACGGAGCACGCTGTGGGGCGGCGGCAGCGGCGGGGGGGGGGGGGGGCGGGGGGCAGTATTTTCTTAGCTTGAAGTTTGGACACTCCAGGTACTTGTAGCTTTTATCATTCTGCCCCCCAGCTACTACCCTCTCGTTTCTTGATTTGCCTCCTTTAATCTTTCCCCACAGTCAGTCCCTTCTAGTTCACCTCTTCCTTTCATCCCCTCCTTTGAACTCAGCTCAAGGTACTGGGTCCTCAGGTATCCATGTCACAGGACCCAGTTCTAGGGGTGGTCTTCTTATAGTTGTGTGGGTTGCAAAGGGGGAATTCCAGCTAAGGAGACTTGGATGCATCTTAAACATATTCTAATTTCCATTTCAAAAGCAACTCAGCATCTCTCTCCTTACCATATTTCTATTCTTTCTCCTTCACCCTACTTCATACCACAGATGGACCACACTGCCCTTTTAAAGGAGGTGGTATCTCAGTGCCTAGAAACTGAGTTACCTCTCAGGACATTGGCTATCAAATACATCGTCTGCTAACTTGTAGGGACTTTGACATTTTAAACATCTTGTCTCAAATCTCACCATCATTTTCAAGAGCTCAGAGAGGATACATGTGGTTTGTGTATCATCTGGTGAACATCAAAACACTGTTGAAACTTGTTAAGATCAGACTATTTCCTGAATTACATTAATAAACATTCCAAACACAATCTTACCAGAATCAAGAAGCTTCCTGGGCTTTCTGCAGAGCTCTACAGTGCAGCTTTGGGAAGGTGTAAGGGAGGGTGTGCCTATGATTAGGAGTGGGTAGCTGGACACTGTAATGTCACCTTTAATCACCAAGTCATAAATGGGACCCAAGAGGTTCCATATTATGTTGGTGGATGTAAAAGATGTCATCCCAGCAGAAGACAGGGCTTGGTATCCTTGCCATTTAGGATGAAGTATGAGGACTTTGCCCCTCATTAGAATTGGAAATGAGGCACACACTACAGGCAGGATAGATCCCCAGCTGCCCTTGATGGGGTTCTATTAAATTCACTGCAGCTTCCCAGTGAAGGAACTCTGCAGTGTTAGATTCTTCATCTGCTCAGGGACCGAGTTTTTCATTTCACAGTTCTCCCTCTTTCCTAGTAATAAATTGACCTGAATTGGAGTCCTGTGACTGTCAATTTGCACCGTCTCTTTATACTCTCTCCTCACAAATGTGTAGGACCATGACAGGATATTAATATTGAAAGAGAACTTTCCCCTGTTACATCTTACCTGCCCACTCCTGCCTTTTCACTACTTTCTCTAAGAATTACATTCGTTCAGCAAAACCTTTCAAGTGACTTGAACAAAGGACTCTTCCCCCACCTTATCTGAGTTTCCTGCCAATGGATGACCTGGTCTTCTACCAATTGATATTTGTCACTAGGCAATTTCTGAGTGTTGATCTTGCTCCTTTGAGCTAAGAGAGAACGGTGTGCCTTCGGGTCAATACCCTTCCTAACCACAACAGAACGTAAACCTCATTCTCAGACAGAGCTTGATACATGTGTTCAAAGCAGAAGAAAACATAAAAGGGGATGAGGCTAAGGATGGAGACAGTTTCTGGGCGTTCACAGGTAAGCTGATACTTTGAGATTCTTGGAGATTAGTGTTCTATCAAACAACAGAGCATCTTTGGCAAGAAGAAACCGAAGGGATTAATGGCAAGTGGGGGGAAGCTCACTGTGGGAGCATGGGGGACAGATGTGTGCAGAGGGTGTAAAAGTCATTCTTCTTAGAGCTGGGAAAAGTTTAGACATTCTGGGGATTGAGCCAGATAAATTTTAGTTTAAGCCTTTTCAGATCACGGATTACAACAAGCAGGAACAAGTTGAACTAGAGTAGACACAGGTTAAAACACATGCGTGCTCACCCCCCCCCCCCTCCACACACACACATTTAAACCCAAGTGAGTGCACACACAAGCTCAGTGGTGGCATTGTGTGGTTTGTTCTTATTGTTTTCTTTCTTTCTTTCTTTCTTTCTTTCTTTCTTTCTTTCTTTCTTTCTTTCTTTCTTTCTTTCTTTCTTTCTTTCTTTCTTCTGGTGATTTTGTGTGACTGTTACTGGCTTAGGAGCAGAGGTTCCTGACACATGCTGTAAGCAATGTGAAATCACTCAAAGGGAGGAAATCTTTGCACCATACCTGACACTTTAGAGACAGCATGTAAAAGGGTGACAACAATGTCAACTGGTATGCAGATCCTAGCTGATTTTAAATTATGTGTGTGTGCGCGCGCGCGCGCACACGTGCGCGTGTGTGCACGTGCTCATGTGTCTGTAAGTTGAGGCATTTTATCAGAAGGGTGAAAAATAAAGGAACTATTGGCAAAATGTATCTGACTTGGTGTAGCATATTTCCTTTAAGAACATCAAGGGTAGAGATAATGACCAAGTGTAAGCTTCAGTAGTAAAGTCAGTGATTCCCCCCCCCCCTTTCATTTCTGCAATGGAGTAATAGACTATGTCATAACCCATTGACTTATTTATTCTCTATATTGGCTGAGCCGGGTTCAGCTGAGGTCTCTCACTGACTTTGCTCACAATAACCCAAAGGCCCAGGGCTTCCAAGATAGCCTCACTCACTCAAGTGTTACTGCTGATGTCAGCTGTAATGAGAGACCTCTCTTCTCAGTCATTTCCCAGTCAGCCACATTGGACTGGATTTCTAAACAGTGACCTTGAGAAGACAAAAGACAGCTCAAATAAAACAGCCATAGTTCAAAATATTGGAAATTAAAGATAGACCAATCAATAAAGATAACGGAGGGTTTAAAAAAATGATCTGATGGTATCAATCCACATTTCTCTCCAACAAATGTTTTAGGACTTCACAGAGCCAGTGGTACAGTAGCACAGTAGACCTGATGGTTCTTTACTAATTTTTTTCTTTTCTAATGCTAAACAGGGCTTCTGGTGGAAGGCAGCAAACATTAGCAGAGAGGGCAGGGGGAGAATGAAAACAATGAGAGGAGATGACATGTAAAACTTTAAAATTATTTTAGAAGAGAAAGTGAAGAATCGTGTACTTGCTTTCAGTTGTAATGGAGTAAAAGCAGACAGAACTGCCTTCGTCAGGCAGGAATTTGGCAGGGCACCGGGGTTAACAAATTGAGCCTCGTGACAAAGGTTATGGGATCTCAGATGAGGACAACTGGCCCCGAACATCTGCTTAATATCCTTTTCATCTTATAGAAGGGAGTTTGAAAATGTATTTTGGCTCAGGATTTCATCATCTTTGCTAAATAGATTTCTGTTTATTATACTTCTAATAATATTATTGCTACACATTGATAAAAGTTAGAAGCAAAGGAAGCCATTAGCTGTTACTACCTGCTATATCTTTTAAGAGGGAGGATGTTTTCAACTGCCACGAAAGACCTAATAGTCAGTAATTACTGAGGACTTAATACCTGTGTCCCTTCATTTTAATGGCGCTATCAATTTTATAGATGAAAGTCTGAATAAAAACTTTAGGAAACTTTCCTTGTAGGCACCCAGCCAAAGTGGAATTACCATGCTTAAGGGCTCCACTATTTGAGCCCACATTTGTGTGTTCCTTGATATCATCATATCTTTGTTCTATGCGGATGCATTATTTAAAAAAAAAAAAAAGACATAGTGGCTGGGAAAAAAGCCTATAAAATGTTTGCCTTGCCAGCAGAAGGACCTGAGTTTGATCCTCAGAATTCACCTTAAAAAGGCAGCCATGGTGATATGCCCTTCTGATCTCAGTGCTGGGGGGAATAGAGAGAGGTACATCCCTGTGGTCCACTGACTAGCCAACCCAGGCTACTTGGAGAGTTCCAGGCTAGTGAGAGACCATGTGTAAAGGAACAGGGCATCACTTGAACAGTGGGCAGCACTTAGGGATTGATGTCTGATGTCTGAGGTTGTCTTTGACCTACACGTACTTGTGCACACATGTATACACAGACACAGATACACTCCACTCCCCCCACACACACCCCACATACACCACACCACATGTACCACACCACACGCACTATATACCTACACACCATTGGTGTCAGAGGTAAAAATGGAATTAAACTTTACATTCATTGTTTATTTTCTGAATCTAAAAAAATAATATTTAGGTAAATACATTGGTGCAATTGCAGTAATGGCCTGTGGAGAAGAAGTCTGAGCAAAGACTTAGGATTTCTAGGAGTGAGATCTGGCTTTGCCATCGCGTGTACTATGAGTTTGGGTGACTATGCTTACCCTTCTGTGAGTGTGTGGTTTGTCTGTTTTTATGACACAGGATTTCTCTGGGTTGCCCTGGCTTGCTCTGTAGACCAGGCTAGCCTCAGACTTAGAGATCTGCCTAACTCTGCCCCCTGAGTACAGGGATTAAAGGTATGAGCCACCACATCTGGCTACAATATGCATACTCTAACTGTGTCCAATTTCGATGGCACAATGGCACAATGCAAGGGCTTCTCTGTGAGCATAGACAACACTCTTCTGAGGGTTCTGTGATAGGACATTCCAAGGTTGCTCTTATTCCACTCCAGTGATTCTTAAAAAACAAACAAACAAACAAACAAAGAAACAAACAAAAAAACCTCCTAAAATTTTATGCATTTTGCTTTTTTCTTTTCAGTTTATGGAACTTCCTGAAGCCTACAGATCTTTAACTTGGAAAAGACAACATGATATGCTTCAGAAGCTCCTAAACATTACACGCTTCAGAAAAGGCGGGGTCACTTGTTAATATAACGACTTCTCCACCCCACTCTTGGAATGTTTTCTGATTCAGTAGATCTAGGACAGGCATCCAGATTTGGATTTCTAACTTCTTTTTTGTTTATTTGTTTTGGTGATGTTGATATCCTGCCTTTCTCGCCACACTGTGAACATCACTCTGTTCTCTCAAACTATTCATTTACCAGACTGGGGAACAGACCTTGCAAAGTTAATTGAATTACCCCTGCTTACTCATCAAGTGAGCCGCTGACCAAGAGCAGCAAAACCCTCGCCTCACAGATACTGCGGCCAGAGCCTTTCTCCAGGGTACCACAATCCCCTTCTTTGAATGTGAGTTATATGATACAAACAGAAACTTCCAGATGAATCTATTCCAGTCCACACTGATGCTCGGACTGGCTTCTGTGGAGAAACAATTTTTTTTTTTAAAGTCAGCAACTAAAAGTAAAAACATCCAATAATTTTCTTTTCCTGTCTTCCTTTTGTCCTCTTCTATCTACCCACCTCCTTTCCTCTCTTCCTTTCTCTCTTCTTCCCTTCCTCTCTCCATCTCCTTTGTTTTCTTATGCCCTTTACTGACTGGGCTTATGCTTTGGTAAAGAAATAAGCCTAAAATGGGGCAAAGAAAGTAAGACTCACTACAAGTGACAGACTAATGCTACAACTCAGGCAGATTTAGAGCACAAAGTACAACTAAGTACGCCTTAAAACTATTTTTATAAATTTACTTCTTTATTAATAATAAAAACACATACTGATTTTGTTCTCTGTTATACCTGATTTTGGTAAAATTCGAGGCTTGGTTTTGAAAAGCAGTCTTCTATGTCTTGGCAGTACAGAGGGGGTTGTTCTTCTATTTTAAAACAAGGACTCTTTTGAGTCCTTAGCTTTGTACAGGTAGACTGTGCTGGTGAATTCAGATGGGATGTGAAGGGAAACTTGCTTCCCTCCAGGCAAGTGATCATGCCTCAGACTTGGTTGGTTTCAGTGCTCACCTCGCCCTCCAGAATCATCTCTGAGTTCCCACCACCCCTGCCCTGCTCCACCGTATTGACTCTGCATTCCTCAGGTCTGAGCTTGGAGTTTTGCTGACCCTCCACATGAGGGCCAGTGTCAATGGACACCCTTTGCAAAGGCTCTCTATTTCCTGACATTCTTGTCTGTAGATCTTTCTACTTGAGTTTGAGCTAGAACTTGCTTCTAAGTATGTGTTGCACATCCCTCATATTAAAATAGGAAATCCCATATGGTTAAAAAATCTAAGAACTTTTAAGCATTGACATGATGTCTCAAGCGGAAAACGTCCACCCCTGATCGCTGGTGATGTATCACAGACAAAATCAGCATGGAAAATACTGTATAAAGTTACTCTCAGCCTATGTTTATAAGTTGTATATGAATATAAAGAGATTTTATGTTTATATCCAGGCTTCTCCTCAAATATCTCAGGATATTTATTTTAAAAAACATCTAAAATCTGATGAAAATCTAATGCCTTAAGTACTTCTGGTTCCAAGCATTTCAGACAGGGACACTTAACCTGTAGTAAATGTGACCAGTGGATGGGGTGGCCCTTTGAAAAGTAAGGTACAGAAAGGATCTTTCTTGCTTTTGCTTGTCGTGTTGAGAGCTGCCTTGAAGAGAGGATGATGGGACTAGAGATTAAGGGCCATCTCTGGCTACAGCGAGCAAGGCACACAGACACTTTCGTCCTCTAGTTGGTAAAAGATGGATGCTGCACAACCAAATGAGTGAACTTGGAAGCTCATCTTTCTTTTGCCAACTCATTGAGATGTCAGCCTTGGCAGGTTGTGTGGCTCCTTGAGGCAAATATGTACAAACAAATTACACTCAGGCCCTGGCTTCAGAGTCATCATGTCCTAAAAGGTAATTCATTGTTTTAAGTCACACTGAGTTTAGGGGTATATTTTTAACGCAGCAGGTCATCATTGCAGATTTGAACACAATCACCTATGAAATCACATATTTTAGGTGTCAGTCTCTTAAGACTTGAGATTTGGAACTGGAGAGATGGCCCTGTGGTTAAGTGCACTGGATGGCTCTTCCAGAGACCTTGAGTTAGATTTCCAGAACCCATTTTGAGGCTGAAAATTATACATTACTCTATTCCCAGAGGATCTAACACCCTTTTCTGGCCACCATGAATGCTGAATGCGTGTTGTGCATAGGCATTCATAAGGGTAACACACCCACTCACATAAAATAAAGTGACAAAAAATATTAAAAATTGTGAATCTCAGGCTTAGCCTCCAGATAGCCTTGAATGAACTGGTCTTGACTATAGCTCAGAAATCTGTTTTCAAATAGTCATTCTTGGTTGTTTTGATGCATATAATCTTAGAATGTTACTTTGGAAAATATTAGTTTGTAGGTTGATTTTCAGAATCAACCTGTGAGAATCATATTTGAAGAGAGGTCCTTTCAAGAGGTTATCGAGTTAAAAAGAGGCCCTTAGGGCAGGTCCACTCTGATTGCTGTTCTCCTAATAAGGACAATTTAGATTTATATATCAGGGCTGTACTGCACAGAGCAAAGCCGTCATGAAGACACACTCAGAAGAAAGTCATTTGTAAGCCAAGGGAGGAGACTTCAGAGGAAAACATTCTTGATGACACTTGGATCTCAGTCTTCTGACCTTCAGAGATGCAAGAAATGTAATTTTTTCTTGCTAAGCTCACCCAGTCTGAGGTATTTTGTTATCGTAGTCTAGCAAAATAAAACACCTACCAGTGTGAGCCCTTCTTGCACATGGCCATTCACAGGCATATATGAATGGCTGTGTACAATGTCCCAGAGATGCTGTAGCATCTACAATTCAAATAGATATTTAATGTTCTTGTTCCAATGTAAATAGCCTTATCAGGCCCAGGCTGGTTTCTATCTTTTTATTTTTTTTTTCAAAGTTTATTATACAGGGTTAAATAAGGTTGTTTTCATGCAAATATATAATTCTGTAGCTGTTAACCTTGGTTAGCAACTTGACTGAAAACAAATTGAAAAGTTAGTTAAGACCTACTTTAGGATATGTTTACTGGGGAATTTCTAGAGATGAGTGGCATGAGGGTAGGCAAACTCAGTGGTAAAGACCTGCCCTGGGTGTCTAGCCCAACTGGCATGCGAAACACAAACCAACCCTGGAAGAAAGCCCAAACCCGCACTTGACAATCCAAGCAGCAGGTTCACATAGGAACGCTGGACTCTTTTCAAGTGGGTGAGACTTTTGCCACTGCCATCAACCCTGAGCATCCGACTCCAACTTCCTGTGAGTTCAGCTTCTTTAGCCTTTGAACACAGGCTCACACCAGCGACTGGCTCTCCAGGGTCAGGCCTTCAGCCTCAGATTTGAACAACATTCTTTTTTTCCTCCTTGTTCTGAGGCTTCTAGCTTCTTGCACTGACCAGCCACAGGGGTTTCAATAGCTCTGTAAGTTAAGGATGGCCATTGTGGGACTAATCACACGGATCATGTAAATTAGTGTAATACGTCTCTGCTTATTGGGGGTTTTATTGGTCCTTTCCCTCTGGGAGAACCCTTCCATGCTGATACAGCCCTCTTTTCCTATTTCAGAGGTAGCAATGATTTTTATACCATCACACATTCTAAGCATTGACTCTAACCTGAGGCAGGAGAGAGCATTTAGAAGTTCGGTGCTTCTGACTTAGGCTTATACTCAAACCCAGCTGTCTTAGGAATCTACCCTGCTCCATGCTTCTGGGCTTTGTATTCCTGATACTGTCTCTGGACTTTTGACTTGGTCCCAGGTGGTGGTCCTTCACCTAATGATTGTCACCAGAACCAAGTCAATTTAGATTTAATATTGACTGGTTGCATCTTTTCCTTATCCAGGACCCAGGGAGAATTTATGTTGTTATGTTACAGGAATAAAAACATGTAGCCATGCTCAGACAAGAAAGAAAGTGAATGTGTTTAGCGACAGTGGATGGAAAAACCACTGGTGCCCCCTTCTAAGCCTCTAATGGTCTCTCTGCTTTAGGAGTTGGTTCCAAAGCCACGAAAAACAAGACCAGAAAAGATTCCACTTCCACAAAAAGTGGAAAAATTGCAGACATAGCCCATATTTCAACTGGAAGCAGAAGGCTTTTGATTACAAATAAGGGAAAATATTCTAAAAAAGAAGAGAGGTGAAATACCATAGAATTCTCTTAAAGGAGTTACTCAATTACTGTAATGGCTGGTCTTTAAAACACAGAATGTCTCCTCTATTTAGGCTCATGTAAGTATAGTGGATTCAAGCCTGCAGTGGAGAAAAAGAAAAAAGGAAGGGCTTATTAGGAGCACAGTCACCCCTATAATTCTTCGGTCTTCATGAATCAGCAGCCGGCTCTCAGTAGGTTTACCAGTCATTAATAGTTGATATTATTTTAGGCTAACCAGTGGCTGATTCTTAAGCATGCTTCAGGCTCCAAAACTGTGCATACCAAGATTTCTGGGAACAGCTGGAAACCCATAATTATAGTTCACAGGGTACATGCTCATCTGGCAAAATCTGTAAATAAAGCTTAAAAAGCAAATATCCCATTTATATAAACAGCTTCTGAATACTGGGAGATCAATTGCCAAGGGAACAGAGAGCTAGTTTTCCTCGATTATTTCTTTCCTTCTATCAGAATAAGGAAAAATTTTAATATTTAAAGACTTAGAGGTGAAGAGTGAAATTTATCTAAAAACATTATCTCTTTTTGTGCCTCGTATTAACTTGAAACATGGGTTGACTGTTCATTGTTGAAACATCAGAAAGAAAATTAACCGGCAGAAAGCAATTTTCCTACTGGAATTTATCCCCTGCAGGTTTGTTGTAAGGAACCTTCTGGCTTAGCTGCCAAAGACTGTGAGGTCTTTCTCTCTTAATGCCTTTTTAAAAAATTGTTTGAAATACTATAAACCAACGGGAAAGAAACAGTATGGGATCAAGAAATAATTCCATGTTCATAAATAGAAGACAATTGCTGTGCAAGTTGCCTTTGAAATAGGCAGTTTATCGGGTAGAGTATGGGTGGTTAAGGTTTGCTTTCAAAATCCATTGCTACTTCTCAGTTTGTTCCAAGTATTTATTCGAGAGTGGCTTTTGATGGAAAATATTTTAAACTGAATGAACTCTTGAGCAATTAATGATTATAATTCTAGTAGGAGTGACATGATATGAAACCACAGATGGACCACAGGAGACATTCCAGTGACTGGTTAGTATTTGTGGTGGCAAAGGAATGAGCGTGTACTTGTCCCTCATCCCCCTAACAGCAATTACAGTGGTCAGTCACGCTCAGCTCCCCACAGGATAGCACTGGTTTTAAGAATAAAGGGCAGACACATTCTTTCTTTCCCTTTGCAATATTTTTTTATTTTAGTTTGGCTTTGAACATGTTTAAACTAATTATTTAGGTACTTAACACAATTTAAACAAAATAAACGAAGCAGAAGAAATGCAATTTGCCTCTATTCGTCACACGTTACCCTCCCTGGCACCAGTCACTGTCTGAATGGCCTGGGGCATGGGCCGATGTAAAATCTGATTTGTAAAGATTCCAAACTAGATGATTGTATATTTAAGCATATAGAAGGTTGATTATTGTGTATCTTGGGCGAAACTAAAGATGTCTGCCAGCCAGCATAGGCATATATTACTGTTTTCTATCTCTCGTGCCCTTGGACTCTGAGCTCTGTGGCTTGTTATGACATTTGCTTAACTCCATTTAGCAATCCTTTTACATCTTATTTGGCAATTAGAAAGAGAGAGACAGAGAGACAGAGAATGAGGGAGGGAGACAGAGAGAGAGAGAGAGAGAGAGAGAGAGAGACAGAGAGACAGAGAGACAGAGAGAGAATGAGAGTGTCCTATGACTCAGTAAAAGAAGCGATTTGCTTTATTGAACAAAGCAGAAGGCTACAGTAATCTAAAGCAACAGTTTTTTTTCCAAAAGGTGTAAAGTCATCATACACATCAAAAATCCTCATGTTCATCAGTCCAGAAGTTTTACTAGCTTGATATACCTCTCCTTCTCTGGAAAGTAGTTATTATTTTGACTTTTATGGCCATCAATTAATTTCAAGCTTAAAGTTCACTTTAATTGAAACCCATGCATACTCACACATATGTTCATCTAGACTCATACAATTACATACAATTATTAATATTTTAATCTCAATCTAATTCTCATGGAGGAGAAGGGCAGGTGGGATATTTTCCTATGTTCAGCATTAAGCACATTTGCTGGGAAGGATTTCTATCATATAGCAAACGTGTTTTTTAGCAATCACTCCCCCGCCCCAAACTTTGTTCAGAAATTCTAAATAAACCAAAGCAAGACTAGGAGGGGAAGACAGATGTTCTAAAAGTTTAAAAATGGGTGGCGTCTCCTGCTGACTTAAAGTCAAATTTGCCTAAAGTCAGACTAAGAGATAAGAAGGCTGCTAGAAACTGCAGCTTGAGAGCAGTTCAGTTGCTTTTAGATCCTAAGTACCGCATATACAGCTGTGAAGGAATAGAGTCTGAATTGGCTAATTAAAATGGGAAAATTGGTGTTTGCTCTTAAGAAATGGTGTCTCCAGGAAGCCTTATCAGGAACTAGAGTGTTAGTTTTAGGTCTGTCAGCAGCCAAGGCTTGAATGACAAGTGACTTCTCTGGGTCGCTCCTTTCTTATCTGTAAGATAAATCCCTGTGGGGCCAAGCAGGTGACCCTCACGTGTGAAATGGTCTGTAAGTGACAGGGTAGAGGCAGTTATCACTGAACTGCAGCTGATCCTGGGTCTACAATAGGAGAGTGTGGTCAAACGGCCAAATGCTGTTCAAATCCCTGCTTCCCAAGGATCTAAAAATCTGAGATGTTTCCAAGTGAAGTCTTCTATCTTAGCATTTTTCCCCCCTAAAATGAATAAAAGCCAACTCAAGCAAAGAAATACTTTCTACAGCTAATAAACCAAAAAGCAAAAATCTCAGATTAGTTACCTGAAGTCAATATTGTAGCCATTATCTACCTGTGGCCCTTGGCATGTGACTAATCCAAATTAAAATATGCTGTCAATGTAAACAAGTTATTGACTTTCAAACCTTAGCACAAGAAGGAACTGATTTCCTGTTGATAATGCTCATGTGTTCAAATAGTATTTTTGCTATATTGACTTGAACTATTTAGTATAATTATCTACTACTTAATATAATTCATTGCATTTGAATGTCATAATTAATAAAATAAATATTACTTATTTAATAAAATTGTTATTTTTATGTGTGCTTTGTTCCTTGAAAAATATACTTAATAATGATGTGATACAAGGTAAATTATCTTTCCAGGTCACAGTTATGGCTGGATTTGTGTGTTTGTGTGTAAAGAATTATTATTTCCTTTCTAATAAAAAAATTATAACAAAAATCTAATTGCTCCTCGAACTGGAGTTACAAGCAGTTGTGAGCAGCCAGGTGGGTGCCAGGAACTGAACCCATGTCCTTTGGAAGGACAGGAAGGTTTTTTAACTCCTGAGCTATCTCTTCAGCCCCTGCCCTTATATTTCTAACAAGTATGATCCTCAATGTTTTGGAAGCACCTGCCCTTGTCAGGAGCACATAAAGTGCTAGTTATAGTCCCCTGACTATAAAATACTATAATTGTCTCTCCTTTTCTCCTCTTTGGTAAGAAAATCAGAGCGAGTAGAAGAAAGGGAAAGGTACTTTGATGAGTGATCTTTAAATACACTAAGCTAGACAAAAACAAGCCAGGTTTCATAAGCTAGTGCATACAGAGGCTTTCCACCTTGAAAGACCTCAAACACTGTCTCTTCTGCACATTCTTCTTCCAGTACAGTCTGCTTGCTCTGGGGAGATGATCACAGAATTATATTCTAAGGAAGATCTAAATGGGTATCCTCAAACTTTATGATTTCACCAAAATATTTAACTAATCCATCACATGATATGCATAACCATATGAGACAAAATTACTCCTTCATCGTTCTTATTGTCAAAATGTTCTTAAAAATAAAAGGTACAGATCTAAAATAAAATACTCAAAGTGAAGAAAACAGAAATAAAAATTAGACTATGCCTTTACAGGCTCTAAACCTCAGACAAAGATAATTACATTTTTTACTTAATTTTCCTGTTGTTATTAGTGTGTGTGTGTGTGTGTGTGTGTGTGTGAGAGAGAGAGAGAGAGAGAGAGAGAGAGAGAGAGAGAGAGAGAGAGATGACACACTTGTGGAGGTCAACTTTCAGGAGTTGGTCCTAGCTATTCACCTTGTTGGGGTACAGTCTCTTGCTTCTGCTGTGCTGAGTGGCCAGAGCTAGCTGGTCTGTGAATATCTGGGTGGGTCTCTTGTCTCTGCCTCGCATCCCATTTAAGTGTTGGATTGCAGGAACATCGCATCCTTTCTAGCATTTTTTTTCTTCCACATGAGTTCCAAGAGATTGACCTCAGGTAGTTAGGCTTGTATAGCAAGCACTCCCAACCCCCAGAACCATCTTACTGACCTAAATAAAATACAGTTTTAGAGAGAACTGAAAATGGGCACAGGAGAAGTTATTTTTAAAATATGAAAAAATATTTTTTCTATAACTGAAAGTTGTAGGTCTTTCAGTTTTAAGTGAACAGAGAGAGACAGAATAAGGTGTTAAAAGCAAATTGAGAACACCAGAACAGAAAATTAGGACTGTGGATAGATCATGGTGCTGAGGAATTAATAAAATATTCAGCTTATTTAGGTATGAGAGAGTCACAGTATAAACATGAATATTTTTCTCCTCAAATATTCACTTCTGAGTATCTTTTAAAATTTTCATATATATATATGAAATATATATATATATATACATATATATATATATATATATACATATATATATATACATATATGACATTATACAGCCTCCTGTTTTTTTTATTTTGAAACAGTGTTTGAGTAAGCCACCCAAACTGGTCTTGAATTCATTCTGTAATCCAGGCAGGTCTTGAACTTGCCCATCTTTGTGTGTCATCCTCCCAAATAGTTCAGATCACAGATCTGTGCCACAGGTGTGGCCTTAAATTTAATATATAAGGACTTTTATATCTTCATTTCTGAGACAGGAGGTTGTTAAAATAACTGGATAAGTGAGATTCTGGCATTTTTCTAGCACTTATAAACTATTAACCTTTTATAAGATTAGAACTTTCAGCAGTCTTTTTAATCTTGTACAGTACTGTGGAGTTAGGTTCTCTAGAGAGCTTCAATAGTGACTCATGAAAATTAATTAGTAATAATAAGGATATGCATAATTGGATGCTGTATTTTGGAAATGGTGCCTAGCATATGTAGAACCCATATACGCGTCCCTTGTGTGTGGATTAGTGAGTTCTGGGACAAATGCTGCTTTTCACTGTGGATTAAACACTTCCATACACCTCTTAAGTGAGAACAGGGAAGGAGGGATGATTCAAAGGAAAAGTAAAATAGACATACTGATGAATCTGGCATGGAAAGGTCAGGCATCAATGATCTCTGGGACAGAGCCAGGATGTGGAGGTAACTAGACCTCAATTTCATTGCCAAGGGACATTATACCATCTGGGACTTCACACACATCAATAGTCAGTCCATAAAGATGCTTGGCGAAAAGCAATGGAGATGGTTTCTCTATATTTGTTTGCTTTTGGTTTTGCAATGCTGAGGGCTGAACCCAGGGCCTCAGGTATGCTAAGCAAGCTCTCTACAACTGACCTACACCTCAGCCCTGGATTTCTCGCCAGTTGAGAATCATTTCATGATTTGCCATGTTGACACTGACAAGCAGTTTGGCATTTAGAACTGGGAAAAGTCAAGCTGCTCACTCAGGCTGAGATCTCCATTAGGAGATGAAGGAATGATCACTCACAGAGCCGAGTCATTAAAGCAAGATCAGAGAGGAGCAAAGCAAAGTAGACCAAAAAGTAGACTAAACCTACCTCATCGAGCCTTTCGCATCAGTCTCACAGCCAGCACTAACCGTTTTTCACTGAATTATGAAAGGGACCCTTTTTTATTAGTACATATCCTAAATCACAGATAAATGTTATTACATGTTCTTTACTTCTTACATGTATTTTCATACATTTTTTGCAAACCCTTGAAAGCTGCATTGAGATGTTTGGGTTAAAGATGGAAAAAAAACCTAGATACTCAGTTCTGCATGTGAAAATGGGTGGTCTCAAACCATCTGGTCCTGATTGTACGTGAATCTCAGAAGGTGAGGATAAATAAGGTTCCAGAAGAACAGAGTGTAAGGTCAGCATCTTTTGATGTTAAGAAGAATAACAGATACCCATTCAATTGTATGCAGAGAGATTTTATATATTTTCAAACATGTTGATCCTGGAGACTTTTATTTCCCATAGGAATCATGTAATATTAAGGCAGCACAAAGTCCAAACAATGTCTTATTTTGCAAGTAGGAAATTTGTGACTACTGATGTGAAGTGACTTTACTCTGGAGCATAAGAGGCACTTAAAAAATACTTTGCTAAGTATTTTCACTATAAATGCATGTATAATTTATCTCGATTGTTTGTAAGATAGATATTGCTTTCTATAATCAATCTCTGAACAGATATATACAACTTCAGGAACTTATTATTGGCTCTCAAGCAACATCTTACCTTGAGACAAAACAGTTTGCTACCCAGTTTTCTCACATAGAAGAAAAGCCTCAATTCAACCTTAGATCTTTGACTCTGAATTTTCTGGTATTGTTTAAAAAACGGGCACTACCCTAATAAATTTAATTTTCCAAAGCAACCCATGCAACTGAGGTCTTCCTTGAGAGGAGAGCTTATGTTATATATTGTCTTACCTTTGTTATTGACTGAAAAAAAAAGACAGAATTTTCATCCAATTGAAAGCTCTAGCCAAGCAACAGGAAGACTCCCACATCGACAAATTCTATGTAGAAGCAAAGGGCTGACATAGACTTTCATACTTACCTACTGGGACTCAAGACATAGTTAAGAGTGCACACTGCTCTTCTAGAAGACCCAAATTTGGTCCCCAGAATTTAAGTCAAGTAGATCACTGTACTGTCTTTAACTCCATCTCCAAGGGAACTGAATTCCTTGCCTCTTCTCTAAGGGTACCCACAAGCATGTGCACATACTAAGGCATACATACATACATACATTCATACATACATACATACATACATACACAAATACATAAATACACACATACATACACAAATATATAAATACATACATACATACACACATATATACATACATACACACATACACACACACACACACACACACACACACACACACACACACACTATGACATTTTAATAGCATTTTAATTGTTGGGTAAATTGTTACCTGAATTGTGGGTTATAATTACTATATAGGTTTCTAAATTAAGTATTTATTAATTTTAAATTCATTTAAATTAACATATAATTATATCACTCCCCTTTCCTTTTTCTCCCTTCATCCTCTTCCATTCCCCTTCCTCCAAGCTCCATATCATACCCTTACTCTTTGATTAAAATATATATGCACAAAAACATACATATATCAGGCTGAGTTGTTTGTGTATATGATTTTAGGGCTGGTCATTTTGTATTGGGTAGCCTATTAGGGGCCCATGTCTGGGAGAAGCAAACTCTCCCTCTCTCAGTAGCCATTAGCTGCCTGTAGTTCTTTGTCTAGAGGTAGGGCCCCATGAGTTTATCCTCCCTCTGAGTTAGCATGTCTACTGATATTGCCATCGCTCATGTCTGGCTTATGCAGACCTTTCTAGGAAAGAGTCTCATAGCAGACTTCCTAATAATCTGGTTCTTACAGTGTTTCCTCCCCATCTTCTGTGATGTTTCCTGAGCCATAGATGCAGTAGCTTTACTGCAGGTATTTCCACTGTGATCGTGGTCCCCACAATCCATTGATTTCTGTATTGTGTTCATTTGTGGTTTTCTGCAATGAGTTCTATTTGCTGTAAAGAGTCCTGCCCTCCCTTTCAAAGGTGTAATTCATATATATATATATATATATATATATATATATATATATATATATATA
>LR750496.1:47279-83644 GCA_902729485.2 Mus minutoides | reverse complement strand
TATGATTTAGTTACCTGTGTTAGTTTCAAATGGATTTACTTTTCTAAAATTATTCTTTGCATGTAATACTTGATAGGCAGGGGAGTTAAAAATTAAACATTTGAAGGAAGGCCCTTTATAGAACACTTACAAGAGAATATATTGATTATCTCTGATATAATGCTCAGCCAGGTGGCTAAGAGGCTAGTGGTAATGGGATCATGCACACAGCTCCACGAGGGTGAGCTAAGGCTCTCATCTGATTCATCTGCAACATTGACATTGACTTAATGACAGAAGAAACTGAGCTTCTTACATTATCTGAAAGTGCATGAGACAGTTTACATGTGTGTGTGTGTATATATATATATATATATATATATATATATATATATATATACATACATACATATGTGTGTGTGTGTAGAAAATACCTATCTCAAGGATTAATCAATAAAATATGTAAGAAGACATCTTACAGTCCCTGTGGGGGGAACCAGAGGCTATATTTTATTGGGGGGGGTATTTCAACCTAAATGAACCTTTATTACAAGATTAAAGTAAATAGGGACAGGCATCATTGGTTTGGTTTGTGACAGGAAAATTTGGATAATCACCCAACCCTTCAAGCCTTTTTGTCCCACCATGACTTATTATCCACATTTAGCATAGGAAGAAAGGGACCTCCAAAACCAACTTTCACAAAGTAGAGGAGTTGGCCTTAGGCATGGTGTGCTTCCTACTGGCAAACAGGTCCCTTCCACATTCTATTATCTACTGCCTTGGAAATCAAAGACGTGGAAAAGTATCTATGTGCTTTCTATTGCTGTAATAAAACACGATGATCAAAAGCAACATGGGAAGAGGAAAGCCTTTATTTGGCTTACGTGCCCTGGTCACATCCAGTCATTGTAAGAAGCCAAAGTGGGAACTCAAGACAGTGCAGGCACCTAGAGGCAGGAAATGAAGCAGAGACCATCGTGAAACACTTCTTATTGGCTTGCTCCTCATGGCTTGCTCAACTTGCTTTCTTATAGCACCCGCTACCACCTGCCCAGAGTTGGCATTCCCTTCAGTGGACTGGGCTCATCCATATCAATCATTAATCAAGAAAATCCCCTGCAGACTTGCCTAGAGGCAGTCTGATTGAGGCATTTTCTCAGTCTGGGTTCCTCTTCCCAGATAATCTTAGCATGGGCCATGATCATAACTAACCAGGATCACATCTTAAAGCAATAATATGTAATTGTAACTAATATTTACTAGGAACTTGCTATGCTCTAAGAATTTTGTTTTTAGTATATTTTAAAGGGCTTAGAAATGCCAAATATTGGAAGAAGAGAAAACAGGAGAGTGTAATTTTTGAGCACAAGCAGCCTTTTTCTAAAAAAAAAAAAAAAAAAAAAAAGCTTTTTAAACACTCTGGTATGATAGCATCACTGTTTTATGATTCTTTAAGTGCAATGTGACAAAAAGCAATGTGAGTTTAGTAATGCTTTGAAATAAATTTATGCTTCATGATCAGAGTGGCATATGTGCATATTTTAACAATGTATGTATATGTTATATAGAGATTTACATATCTGGTATATACACATATGGTATGTATAAATATATTTATAGTACATATGGATATCTACATAGCAATGTTCTCTACACATATTTACCTTTTATGCTAATTTTATTTTTGTGTTTTCAGATGTTCTCTATTCATGTCCTTTCAAATGCTATGGTCCCCCCACCCTCTATAACAACATTTTAACCCTCACCACAATGGATCAGGAGTTGGAGCCTTGGGAGCCAATTTTGTTATGGAACAGAGCTGTGAAAATGGAATCAATGTCCCTGTAAAAGGCTTTGAGACACTCCTCACCAGTTCTACCATGAACTTGCAGGAAGAGCTGTCTAGGAACTAGGAAATGGTTACCCATTAGATCTTACATCTGTTGACATTTTCATATTAGACCCCTAGTGTCCTGAGTCATGAGAAATTCTTTTCTATCATTTATAAATCTCTGGGTCTATGGTATTTTTTAAAAAATAGCATCTGGAATTAACTAAGACACTGGGTTACTTTTTCTTTCTTAATAACTATATTGCAAAGACAATATTTCACAAGGTCTTTCAGGATCTTATTTTTTATTAATCAGTGTTTTCTCAGAGTGAATGTGAGTCTATGCGAACAAGAGTTATATTTGTATAGCAAATATGGTTTTCACAAAGTTTATCTCTCTTGACTTCCTTTCTTCCTATCTCTGTCTTTGCCTTCTTATAGCTAATGAAACCTACTTTCAGAGATTTTATTTTGCTGTTTCTTTCAAAATTTAGAAAATCTTCTGCTTTCAAGCCCCCTTTAAATTGCCACTTCTTTCTAAATGTTTAAACACTAAGTGAGGTATATTCTGACTTTCCCTGTAGAGTAGTCCACACTTTCTCTCCATCTCAGCACAGAATCTAGATTTTTTAAACAACCAGGCAATAAATATACATATGTAAAGTTTCCATGGAAGTCATGCATGCATGTGAGTATGCGTGTGCATGTAGGTGTTGGGATAATCTAGAGGGTAAAGGACAACTCCTGGTTGTTTCTCCAGTGTCTTCCATGGTATTTCCCTGGAAACTGTATACTTCTCTCTGGTTTGCAGTTCAACAGGTAAGCAAGGCTGGCTGACCATTGTGTTCCAGTTCTGTCTCTGAATCTCAGACTTAGGCTCTGGACCAAGCTCAGGGCATCCGTCCTTGCAAGAAAAGCACTTTGTTCATGGAGCCATTTCCCCTAAGGAAACCCTTGAAAGGGGAAAGTGTTCCTATATGCCTGTGGAGACTTAATCCACACTTGGCTTGACAGCAAAAGACCCAATCAGTTGAGGTAATAAATCTCAGAAATTGTGCAGGATCCAAAAAGCAGAATGAATTTAGAAAGTCTACTTAGTGATGAGATACAGTTGACCACTCCTGGAGTCTACTCTGGATGTGTTCTCATCTCCTCTCGATAGTCTTGTATGTATTTGAATACATGCATAGATTGCTTCTCTAGGCCAAACATCCCTCATTTATGTAACTGAACTCTGTGTGATATGGCTTCTCATTCTTCCACCAGACTCTATACCTTAATTCTTTGGGCTGACTGAAGCATTTCCCTTTCCCTTCAGGAATACCTGGAGAATAGTTACACTGATAAGGACCATCGTTTCTCTTACTTAGATGATAAAACAACATTGCCGCAGTCCAGGAGAGCAATCGTGCCCCATTATCCCCTGACTGGTATCTCCTCTCCTTCTACTCTGTACTTGTGTAGAAAGGATTTTTTTTTCTCTCAAACTCTTGTTCCATAAAGCCTTTGGATTTTCTGATACGTCTTCTGGGAGTTTTCGAGGATGGGGAAGGCAATTTTTTTCTAGACCACAAAAGGAAGGAAGGATTTCAATTCAATTCTTGTGAAACTTGAGGCCAAGATGATAGGATAAGGATGAGAATCACAGGCACTTTGTCTGGTAGCCTTCATCCAGGACTTATTTTGAATCAACGTGTCTCAAACTTTGTCTCGAAATCTGGAATGGATAATGCATTCTGACTTCAGTTGATTTTAGTTTCTATTTCATACATCCATGAGAAAGGATGGTTGTATATTATCTTGAGAATCTAAGTGTTTCTACTGGTCAGCTCTGATGATTTAGCACAATCGCTCTGCAGAACTCAAATAAATAACATCCTTATGTTTGAATGATTTGATTTGACATCATGAATAAGCAAGATGTCTTCATAATTAATGGCTCCCTTCCCAGGACTCTCAGTTTCACCAGCACATAGACACAAACACAGATATTTATTTGTGTGGAAATTTTCTAGTGGAAATGTATGCATGGATGTATAAATAAATTTATATAATGGAAAACCTGTGCTTTAGCAATTTTCCCTACTTGTATATTCATTATTTGTCTTGGCCACTTATAATTGAATATCATCTAGAGTCATGAAAATTCTATGAAGCATATTTGATGAATCTACTTTTGTTTCCCGTCACATTGAAACTACCTCCCCTATCCTCATCTCTGTATGATCTACAGCAGAATGTTTTTATTGCCACCTGGAATTATTTACTAATGAAAGACATAAGAATCTAAAGCGGTGTAACTGTTATACACTTCTAGATAATGATTGGATCAAGAAAACATGGATTCCCATCATGAGAAAGGATGTTCAATATAAAGTTTGGGGAGATGGAGACGGGGTGGGGGAGATTAGGCCAGAAACAGAAATTTATTAACCCTTGAGAAAGCAACTTAAAACTCTCCAATTTATGGAATTTTAACAAGGTCTCCTGTTGGGAATCACTTGAGGCTTCGTTTAAGGAAGGTCATTGGTGTTTCATGCATGAGTGGAGATTTAAGTGACAGCACATCTTATGGAAAATCTGACTTTTGTATTGTGTTCATTTGAGCCTACCTGCCTGTTGTCCTTCCTCTCTACCCCCTTTCCTCCCTTCTACCTTCCCTCTCATTTTCATTTTTAAAAACAGTTTATTTTTATATGTGTTTGTGTTTTGCATATATGTGTCTGTGTACCAGGTGTAGTCAGTGCCCATGGAACTCAGCAGAGAAAGAGGCAGATCTCCTGGAACTAGAGTTGCAAATGGTCCTTAGCTGCTATGTGGATGTTGGGAATTGAATCTGGGTCCCTGAAAGAGCAGCCACTAAGCCATCTCTTCTTTTCTTCTTTTCTTCTTTTCTTCTTTTCTTCTTTTCTTCTTTTCTTCTTTTCTTTTCTTTTCTTTTCTTTTCTTTTCTTTTCTTTTCCTTTCCTTTCCTTTCCTTTTTTTTTTTTTGATATTGTCTTGCTATGTAGGTCATTTGACCTTGAACCCTTGGTCTTTTCACTTAGCCTTCTGAGTACTAATATAAAGTGTACTAATGTAAAGTGTCACCTCTTCAAGTCTTAGATCTTTCTGTATGTCCTTCATTTGATAGGAATGATTCCAGGGAATACTCACTCACCTATTTAAAAGGTTATAAGAGGGAATAACGAAAGAGAAAACTCGCACACGTTTTTAATCCCAGCAATCGGGAGGCACAGGCAGGCGGATTTCTGAGGTCGAGGCCAGCCTGGTCTACAGAGTGAGTTCCAGGACAGCCAGGGCTATACAGAGAAACCCTGTCTCGAAAAACAAAACAAAACAAAACAAAAAAACAAAAAAAAAGAAAAGGAAAAAAAAAGAAAGAGGAAACTGAAAAAAACAAAACAAAAGGATTCACTTTCCTCTCCTGGCAATTATGTGAAGTCTACGTTGATAGATTAAGCAACAAAACAAAAATAGGGCTCTAGGGTTGGAGCCATGGTGACGGCTCAGTGGATAAAAGAGCTTGCTGCATGAGTGTGAGGCTGTGGATGTGAATCCCAAGTCAGGTATGGTCTCATTCACCTGTAAACTTGGCAGTGTGGGTGGGTGAGACAAGTGGATTGTTGGTGGCTAGCTAGCTGCTAGCCAAACCAAACCAAACCAAACCACCACCAACACCTGAGTTCCATATTCAGGGAGAGACCCTGCCTTAAAAGACTAAGATAGTTCTCTTCTGCCTGTAATATTTATGACTCCAGGGGATCCCATACACTTCTCACCCCCAAGAGCACCTGCATATAAGTAGCATGTTTATAGACATGGATAAAAATAAAAGATAAATCTTAAAACTATTTTTGAAAAGCAACCTGCTGTGCTCATCACAATATTTTGCCTACTCTTTTCAATTCTCAGTCAAATATGTACATGTATATGTATATGTGTTAAATATATAAATATATACTGAGTGTACAAACAAACATACATACATCAAAATGAACTTTGTGTGAGCATAAGCCAAAGAAAGAGCTTCTATACCAACCAAAGAACCAGAGATTTTGCACAGTGCCTGCAGCCTGACATCCATACATCTGACCTGTTCCTGTTTTTGTTGGGCAGAATTTGCTCACGGCTTCACTCTTTCTCCCCATTAAACCTTATTTTGGTCAGAGACAATTGCTTTGGTAACTTACTCTGATGTGTTGGATTGTATTGCCTGAATTCCAGGAATCGGGCTGCCACTTTTCACCTTTAG
This sequence comes from Mus minutoides, assembly GCA_902729485.2. NCBI lineage: Eukaryota > Metazoa > Chordata > Mammalia > Rodentia > Muridae > Mus > Mus minutoides. Next base: position 77,576 of record LR750496.1, on the reverse strand, counting down.
AGTTTAGTGAAGACATTTTCTCCACTGAATGTGTCCTTAGGTCACTCAGGGACATGTAAAACTCCCCAGCACTCAGAGCCGATGCTGGAGCGATCATGGGACCATTTGTTCAGTGTCCGCTGGCTGACACTGATCCATTGATAACCTCTCTCTGGGTCTGACTTTCCAGCTGTTTTTCCACTCACCCCATAGCTGAGTAGTTCAGACCTTGTTTTTTCACTTAATTGATGTGTGTGTTATGTGGGGTGGAATCAAAGCCACTGTTACCCTGTTAAGATTGATTATATCAGTGTTTTTTTCTTCCCCCTCCCCCCCCAAGAACTCCCACAAGGAGGTCAATCTGGTCAGATCAGACACAGCCTCATCACAGCCAAACTTCTCTTCTTATCAGTGTTTATCATATTGTGTCGTAATGTTTCTTGCCAATAGTTTCTCTAAGTATCACAATCTTGTTGGAATTACCACGTAGACCCTACCTGTAAAGCAACTGAGAAATTCAGAATAGCTTTTAGCTGAATTTACAGAGGAAACAAACTTTTAGAGACTCCGAATATTCAAACCAAAAGTCAAAATTTAGGGAGAAAGATGATTGGGTACAAAACAAAGAGATAATGACTTTTAAGGGAACTTTCTAGAATATGTCCATACCACTTCTTCATTTCCTTTTACTCTTGCCTGAGCTTGAGTATGGCATATATTCTGACAGATATTCAGGTAAGAAATCATCCCATTTTGAGAGACATAGCTTTGTTCTGTTTGTTAATGTCTCTGCTTTAGGGTATAAAGAAGTCCATCATCATCTCCCTGTGGGTATAATAAAAATAGATATATCATGCAGGGGGTGGAGCATTTGTTGGGATTATAGGGAATTCCTTTCTGTGCCAGGGAATTTAAGCATTGACTTGAAAGGCGCAGCTACGGTTAGGAGGCTTCTGCTGTCTCTGACTAGCCACAAAGCAGTAAGTCAATTAATTTATTGCTTTGGAAGGCTGACACAGTAGTGACATACATGGCCTACTCATGGTGGGAAGGGATGGGATTGCTGTATTGGTAAAAGCCTCTCATCGCTTTTAGACATGTTTCTGTTTTGAGCACTGCGAGGCATAAGAGCACATGGTGGAAAATTCAAGCTGAAAGGAAGGGAATGGAAAGTCTTAGCCTAGGTGAGCTGCATTAGAATTCCTTCAAGTTTGTGAAGGCTTCAAGCCCTAAAGTGATATAATCTACCTTTCCCTTGAGAAAGAAAAGCTTTATTCCCCACTCCCCATCTTAAGGGAAAGTCTCTGTCTTAACTTTCTAGATTTTCATGTAGATGTTTCTTTGAATAAAAAATAGAATCTAATACAGATAGGATTGAGCTATCACAATACTGATGGGCAGGAAGAGAAGGTGACAAGTTCAACATCAGCCTCCGCTATGTAATGATGCCGCTATGTAATCTACCAAATGAAACTCATCCCAACAGCAATAGTATCCCTGTTCGTTCTTTTAGGGACAAACTTTCAGAAGTGTGTTAAGATAAGGGTAAGGATTGCCAGGCAGATGCACCTTCCATGTTTATTCTAAGGATCCCCTGGAACCCAGAGAAGGTGACTAAACACTAGAGAAAACCTGTCCTGTCCCTATGGAACTTCTACACATATTCTGGGACGGAAGGGACACACAACACACAATGTTATCTCTTTAAACATCACTCACATTGCTAGTCAAGAATTAAAGTATATCACAGCACAGTGCCCTGAGTCATTTCAATACTTAATATTGGCCACCATGTCCATTAAACTCCTTTCACCCTTTGTCCAACAGACCCAACTGTAAGGTAGTTTGTACACTCCATGGACAAGATAGCTCATGCTCTGCCATCCATACTTTTCCTGTGATACTGAGTCTACCTTGCTCAGAGTTTTTGGCTCTCTGGGTGATGGTAGGTGCCAGTGCATAGTTTCCTTAAGGTACAGGCTTCTATATTTGTGTCTAATTTGTTTTAAAAGCTCTTATCCAGAAATCATCCCAAGATAGATAGTATAGGACAAACATAATGTCACAGGGCCACAATAAGGAGGCTGAAAACAAATAGCTTTTTTAACCATATCCACTAAAATAGCCCAGCAATTCTATTGGAAATCACACATCTGAGGTAGATATTAATTTTTCATTTTTAATTTGTTTGCTAGATAGCATTGCTAATTGGGAACCTGTCTGGAGTTCACACTCTTACTTTGCTTCATGTATTCAGTAATGCTGTACTGGCTAGTTTTTGTCAACTTGACACAGCTGGGATATCACAGAGATCAGTTGGGGAAGTACCTCCATGAAATCTAGCTGTGGGGTATTTTCTCAATTAGTGATCAAGGGGGAAAGGCTCCTTGTGGGTGGGACCATCTCTGGGCTGGCACTCTTGGGTTCTATAAGAGAGCAGGCTGAGCAAGCCAGGGGAAGCAAGCCAGTAAAGAACATCCCTCCATGGCCTCTGCATCAGCTCCTGCTCCCTGACCTACTTGAGTTCCAGTCCTGACATCTCAGTGATAAACAGCAATGTGGAAATGTAAGCTGAATAAACCCTTTCCTCCCCAACTGCTTCTTGGTCATGATGTTTGTGCAGGAATAGAAACCCTGACTAAGACAGATGCCTTCTGCCTTCTTGATACCCAAGGCGAGGAACACAAGCATCAGTTGTAGTTGTATAGAATTCTTAGACTAAAAGACTCTGCAACCACGATTCAAGTGTCAAGGGGGGAGCAGATAGGCAGAAATACACTGAATAATTCCTTTCCAGGCTGTTCCTGAGCAACAGTTCATAGCTTTAATTTATTTATATATACATGTGTATGTCTGTGTTCATATGTGCTATGTGTGTGCAATTGCCCTCAGAAGCTGCAAGAAGGAATTGGATTCTCTGAAGCTGGAGTTAAAAGGCAGTTGTAAGTTGCCAGCCATGGGTTCTAGGAACCCAACTTTTATCCTCTGGAAGAACAGTAAGTGCTATTAACTGCTGAGCCATGATTTCAGCTCCAGCTATGGGCACCTTAAAATAAACTGATAGCTCCACCATTTACTGTCTACATGGACATGGCTATTACCGTATCATGGACATTGTGACAGGTGAAGAAATAGAGCAGGCATTCATGGAGTTGGTGGCTTCGAGAGAAAGCATTGGGAAATTGCTACTTTAGGAAGGAAAGAAAAAGACAGATATTCCAGGTAGGGCTTGCTTGGTGGAGGCAGAAGGGGTAAAGTTAGTTATTGTATATATTTACTGGGGCCTGAAGAAACGTTATGCTTGCTGGTAGAGAGATGATATGACTGACCAAGACACAGAGAGTATAGCATCCGATATCTTAGCCATTAGCTTTATTCTTTTCTGTGTCCTGTTTGGCGCCTCAAGAAGTTGAGTTTTGAATCTCATGAGCATCTTATCTGGGGAGTAGCAACCAAATAGGAGTAATGGTCTTGAAAGGGAATGGACAGGAATACCCTTGAAACATTTAGTACAGGATTAAATCATGATATAATGACTAATTAGGAACATAAGAATATTTTTGAATGCTTGCCCTTAACAAACCTTACTAGACACATGCCATAAAAGTGATATCAAACTCTTTCCAGAACCCATCATTTGTATTTTTCAAGATGGATACCGAATAAATACTATAACTTACATATATCACTTGAATTAAATCTAATTGTGAGATGCAGATCCTCGAGTACTTAACTGAATGGAAAAAAAGGCCTTCCAGTGTTCAAAATGCAATAAAGATGAAAAAAGAAAGAAAGAAAATCAAATTCTGTAATCATATTTAAAAAAAATAGTTGAGGTTAGTGAATCTTACCAGGAAAAACATAATAAATTAACCCCAAATTATTTCCAAGGTTCATAATTAGGGTTGTGTAAGTGAGCTCTGAGCTGTATTATGACCTGAAAATACATCTCATATGAACTTGAATCCACAATAGTTCCACAGTTTCCATAAAGTCGACTTTGACTCTGTAAAGGCTGAAGGAGTGCATGAGAGAAGTTTAAGGGCTAGAGAGTGCTAGGGGCTTAAACCAAAATAACTTAATAATATGCAGTTCATCTACAGGGCTGCAGATCTTACTCTCATATTCCCTTTGACACACAGGAGCTATTTGTTTGACAGTGTGATAGCAGGCACTGTTCTGAGAGAGGTCTCTGAATACCATGGCGACTTCATGTATCACGTAATCATAGCAGGGCAAGAAGTCAGTATGTGCTCTGAGGGTGTAGCCCACAGGGCCTACGTAGCTTTAATTTTTTTTCAATGCCTATTTTTAATGATGGCTTTTAAATGCTTCAACCTCACTGGTAGTCTACCACCCACCAGAGACAGTAGAAAAGAAAGGATATGGGAGTGAGGGACTGCGGGGGAGGGAAGTGGACCTGTTAAGAAACGTTCTTTGGAATAAATCCCCATCTGTGTTGTGAGGAACTCCGCAGTTTGGTTCACAGGTCAGCTTCGACATGGATATACCAGCAGTCCAGTTTGGTACAGTCAGGATCGCAAACACGAATTAGTAGCAGTGTGGCACTACTAGCAGAGACAGCCAAGCCTCAGTCAAATTGGCAGGAGTCAGCAGGAATCCCGGAAGTTCTTGCTGTGCCTCTCTCAGCAAAGTGAAGATCGGTGAAGACCCACCAGCACTGCACAGTTAGCTCTATAATCAAGCCGCTACATCTCTGTCACGTCCCTCCGGTTCTATGTAGACCCTCCAGCCATCACGTGTCAGCCTCAGCTGATGTCACTCTCCCAATCAGCCCGAGGCTATGGGAGTAGCAAGAAACTGCAGCATAGCAGCAGAAGGTTTTTGGTGTGTTTCTCTCTATGGAGTCCTGACAAAAAGAGCTGGACAATGCACGTAGGTGGAGCAATACATGTGTGTTGTTGTGAAGAATCTTTCATCTCATGTTCTTTCACAGCTTGTTTTAGCAGAACATCCTTTCACCTGTGTGAAAGATGATGCAACGTTTCTGCTGCAGTGAAACGTTCCTCCATGAGTCTGCCTTAGCTTTTCACCTGTGTCCACTTGAATGAAAAACATTCCTTCAGGAGTCTGCTTTAGCAAAAACACCCTCTCATTTGTGTCTGATTCAGGAAAACACTCCTTGACCACGTTTGCCCCAGCAAAACACCATCCGACACAACTGACTTTGCAAAGAACCTTTAAGTTCCCACTCCTTAAAGACTTTTCTATTGGGAATTTGACCAGTTCATTTTCTGTCCTGCGGTATTTTTCTGCTTGATTAAGTATTCTTAATTTCCTAGTATTGAGCAAAGCTGGTGGTCTTGTCTACATGTGTGTTCCTCTGCAAAGGGCAGAGATCAGATCAATGTCAACTGCCTTCCTCAATCACTATCATATTTATTTCAAAAACTGGGGCTATCCTTTCAACTTTATTTTATTCCATTTTACTGTATGTATGCAGGAGGACTGCATACTGTATGTATTGAATCCACGGACTTGCACATGTATCATACCATGTGTAGGGAGGTCAGAAGACAACTTGTGATTGTCTCCTTCTGCCATGTAGATTCGGGAGCTAGAACTCAGGTCATCAAACATGGCGCCAAATGCTTTTTACCTGATGCGCCATTTTGCTGGTGCTACATCTTAATTTTTGAGCTGTGATCTCTCAATGCGCCTGTAGCTCACTGACTCAGAGAGGGTGGCTGTCCAGCAAGCCTTTTGTATGGATCTTCCTATGTCCCCATCTCCCTCATTCTCCTCTCTGGCCCTCACTGCTGGGATTACTAGTACTTTCTGTCCTTGGATTCTTTTTCTTAATGGGGTTTCTAGAAATTAAACTCAGGTCTCAAGTCTCATTTTCCTTAGCTCTCAAAAACTGATATTTTTTGGAAGAAATTGCTTGTTTATCCATTGGGCCTTAGAATTCTGATCTTTCTAGTACTGCAGCTAGAGAGGTCATGTAAGCCCAAGCATTTAGAGGTGTAGTGATAAAGACAGACAATCTTTAGGTCACTGCTTCTCAACCTGTTGGTCATGACCACTTTAAAGGTCGAAAACCCCTTCACAGAGGCTACTTAAGACCATCTACATATCAGGTATATACATTAAGATTCATAACAGTAGCCAAATTACAGTTGTGAAGTAACAGGGAAAATAATTTTATGGTTGGGGGTCACCACAACATGAGGAACTATATTAAAGAGTTGTAGCATTAGGAAGGTTGAGAATTGCTGCTTTAGAGGTAGAAGCTTCTGCTCTGGGACAACTCAGTTCTAATAAGGGGAGACTGAGGAACATTCCCAAAGGAAGGCTTCATTTACATGACTGCTCCATCCCTGGCTTACATCCTCTCCACAAACCACTCAAAAGAGACACTGGCTACAGCCACTCGGACATTTGACACCTGTCCTGGCCAAAGGGATCCAATGTACACTAATTAGAGGAAAACAACTTCCTACAGGGTTCTGGTACCCACAGCATCTCTTTAACCCTTTCTCTCAGCACAGAAGGGGTATATAACAATCTCATCATCGCGTAACTTCCTCTTTAGCTGGCTCTTTTTGTTCAAAGCTGTTTTCACTTTCTGCCTAAGTCTTCTTGCCGAGAACCATGGCCGAATCTCCACACATCACAGACGATGTGTTCTGACAGACATGAAGAATTAAAGTGAAATGCATGCACTGTTTAAAATAAAATCATCTATGTCATGAATAAGAAAAACAAAACAGATGGAATTACGTCTTTGGTCATGCCCCAGAACAGTTTCAAGCCCTTCTAAAAGACTTAATTTAATAAAGAAAGAAAAAAAATCATCTGAAATTCTAAATGCAATAAAGCAAAAAGCCTAATTCTCAATCACATAGGAATTTGGTATCAATGGTTTCGGTGTAAGGAATTCACTGGCGAGAAGTATTGGGTTTATGGGTCATAGGTTGAGGGTAAATCACTGAGGCAGAATGACTATTGATTGTAAAGTCAAGAGACAAAGTAGCTTTGTCCCCTTTCCATGATAAAGAAGAATCTGTTGTGTAGAGCTGTGGTCAGAAAGGGGAAACCTCCTATCAAATGGGGCGCCGTGTGCCTGCAATCTCTTCAACACAACGTTAACTTCCTCCAGGGGTATTCAGAGCAAAGGATCCTTCACAGACCATTTCTCTTTGCCAGCTTCAAAGGCAGGAGGGTGCGGTGTAATCCTTTGGTTAGTTCCAGAGTCACTGGGAAAGCCCACACTCCTCAGGCTGCCTGGGCTGCTTTGTGGGTGGAATGCTTCAACTTGACATGAACAGGAAGGGGCAATCAGTCTCAGACAGGGAATGTTGGAAATCTCTTTCTCAACTGCTCGGTGGGGAAAGACAGGAGAGAAGGGAAGGGTTTACTCAATACCAGAGTGCTTCGTAAACAAGTGCCCATGGTCGTTTCCTGCGGGGAAGTGGAAAGATTAGCCTGGTTTATATGGAGCTGAGGAGAGGGCTTACCACACGTTGTGGCTGATTAAACAAGAGGGAGTCATTGCTTGGGCCCCATCTAGATAATCTCCAGCCATTATCTTTTATAATAACAGGGACTCTTGAGGGATCCATTCTTCTCTGACTGATGTCTGTGAAGGGGTAGAGGGCACTCTTCCCGTGCATTCCATATGCGGCCATTCGATTGCCACTTTCCCGCCAAAGTCACTTGACTTGTTCTTTACTTTTTAAGATCATACACAAGATACTATTACAGAGCCTAATTGTAAGCTTTTAAAACTGTGTGTTAGGAAGCTCAGGATCACTTTCAGGTTCTTAGAAGCAAAGTCTCCCTTGCCAAGTGTCCCTGGGGTCCTTTGTTACTAGCAGTGGGCACTTGGCCAGATGCTACAGAGAAGCTTTATAAAAACAGACAAGATAAATGGACTTTTAGTGTAGGATTGTGCCAGGCTTTTAATTTTCAGGAAATTATTTTTTTAACCTAGCAGAGAGTCAAATCAATTTGTGACTTAGTTGAGAGGCTGGGGGTAGGGATGGGGTGGTGGCATGTGACATTTTAAAGTCAGAAAAGCCTGCCACACAGAACAGATTTCTCTTGGCAATCAAGATAACTTAAGAACCACAAACACATTGTCAGAGGGAAAAATTACATTTTGCTGCAACACAGATCATGTACAGATGACTTATGCCTCTTTCAAGTTCAAGCACAAAAAGGCTGTTTTTATATATATATATATATGTATATATATATATATATATTTCCACTTCTGACCCAGGAGAGCAGAACAACCTCAGAGGCCTGAAGAGATGGTAAAGAGCTTGCCGCTATTCCTTTGATAAAGAAGTGGCGTGACCACATCTACACCAAGCTTTTGAGAATCAGAACGAAGTCACTGCCATAGATAACCAGTTGTATTTGTTCGTGTTTTTTATAACCCTCACACAAAACCCAACATCATTACTGCCATTTCTGTATATTTAATTTATTTTAGAAAGATTTTATTTATTTTTATTTTATGCATATGGGTGTTTTCCATACACGTATGTATGTATGTGTACCACATGGGTGTCTGGTGCCTCAGTGGCTGGAAGTAGGCCTGGGGACCCCTGGAACTGGAATTACAGATGGCTGTGAGCCATTCTGTGGGTGCCGAGGAAAGAACCCAGGCCTCTGAAAAGCAACAAGTGCGTTTACTGCTGAGCTATCCCTCCAGCCGCAGCAGTTAAAAAAAAATCATTTTGCTTGATTTCTTCGGAGTATGGCAAAATCTTTCCCTAAATGGGATACTGGCTGCCTGTATCACTTCAAAAGTTGGCACTCCCAACTTTTATGATACCATTAAATTTTATAACAGGTTCATCACATGGTAAACATAATTGTGTTAAATTATTGAAAAAATTTTCACTGGACTCCTTTGAACTGCAGTGTGATGTGATGGAAACAGATATCTCTTCAAAAAGGAAGGAATGAACAGTCCCCCCCAAAATTTGCAAGGTGGTGTAGCAGAAAGAACCACTTGTGATTACAAATACACTAATACCCATGCTTAGGATTAAATAACAATATGGGACAGTAGTGTGAGCATGGAGTGAAAGCAGAACAGTGACTGGAAGCAGAAACCTGCCTTCATGATGTGTGTGTGTGTGTGTGTGTGTGTGAGAGAGAGAGAGAGAGAGAGAGAGAGAGAGAGAGGGAGAGAGAGGGAGGGGAAGGAGGAGGGAGAAGGGAGATGGGAGGGAGAAGGAAAGGGAGGAGCGGGAGGGGTAGGGAGGAGAAGGAAGGGGAGGAGGGGACGGGAGAGGAGGAGGAGGAGAGGAGGAGGAAGGAGAGAGAGAATTGTTTTTTTTTTCCCCCAATTTTTAAGTGGTTGATTTTCCATTCTCTCTCTCCCTCCCTCCCCCTTCCACCTTCCTGTCTCTCTCACCCCATACTCCCATCTGAGACAGGATCTCAGATAGCCCAGACTGGCCTTGAACTTGCTATTTTGCAACGATTTTGAACTCCTTATCCTCCCGCTTCTACCTCTCAAGTGTGGATATCACAGGCACGTGCCACCATATCCAGTTGATACCGTGCTCAGCCTTGAACCCAGAGTGTTGTGCATGCTAGGCAAGCAGTGTACCAAGTGAGCCATGTCTCAGCCTCTGTTATCGCTTTATAGACCTTAAGTATGCATTCCTTTAGGCCCCTTGAAAGGGGGGCTTTACTAGGCACCTGTCACATAATTTTTATACCAATAACTGAAGTAGGTATATGATCAACTCCATTTTACAGACCTGGAAATGGAGCCTTAGACATCAAGTAGTTACCTAAATCTACCAGCCAGCAAATGACAGAGCCACACCTCTGCAGGTTTTATACGTTCTGATTCAATGCCCTCTTGCTTACCATCATTTTAAAACATACGCTTTGTAGACCTGGATTTGATCCACTAGTAGAGAGATAATATAATACAGACCAGTCTGTGCTGAGCTAGAGTCTTAGCATGTTGGAAAACCTTCTCTGGGCTCCCTGCTCCCAGGGCCTTTGTGACTTCAGATATTTTGTGTTTTAAGTAAATACAGTTGTGTGAGATAAAAATCCCAGGCCATTGCTCCTGTAGCTGAGGCCACTTGAGTTGAGTTCTCTTCGATTTCCAGAACAGCCTTTCAGGAGCCTATATATCATAAAGCGTATAAAAATCCTATTTCTTCTCCCAGAGGGCAGCAAGGGGAAACAGGATTCCCTAGTGAGTGGCTGGTGTCTGCAGGATGCTGCACATCTCAAAGATGAATTTCCAGGTAGCTAACTGGAACCAAATGTGCATCGTATCCTCCTTCCTGTAACCTTCTTTCTTAACCCCACAGCCCTCTGTCTCTGAGTTAGAAGACTCAAAATAAATATAGGCAGAATTTACAATGAAAAAAAGTTTTCCCACTAGATTTTGGGATGAAATGGAAGTTAATTGTGGCAAAGAAATGTTTTCGTCTGTTTTATAAGATTCAATTGGGAGATAATAGGTAATTGCAAGCTAATTCCCAGATTTAAAGAATCCCAAGATTGAATGGAAAGGTGATTATGTCTGTTTGGGAAAAGGCATTTGTGAAATATTTGCCTTCATTACCCTTCCTATGAGCAGAAGACTGCTTAAATCAAGTTCTGTCTTCCTCTAGGGAAACAGTTTCTGCAATTAAAAATACAGGATTTTCTTTTACCTAGTTCTGTTGAAATGAGAATCGAGGGATAAATTCAGCGAGACTGATAATAGGCACTACATATAAGACAGTTGCCCAAGCCACCAGACACTAGCATAATTACCCCATCAGCATCTTTCATTAAGAACTGGATCATTTTACACACATACAAGGTTGCTTTTCTCTCCCTGCATTACTTTATGGGAAAAGGATATGGTGGTATATGGTATAAAGCCTCATTTATTTTTCAGAAAACTTGGACAATGATCATGCTTTTGAAAAAATGTTCATATTTATTTTTAATTATGTATATGTATGTGTGCCCATGTGGAGGAATGTACATGTAAGCATGCAAGTGAAGGTACATGTGGGGGGTCAAAGGAGAGTGTTGGATCCCCTGGAGCTGGAGTTACAGGTGGTTGTCATTTGCCCAGTGATGGTACTGGGAGCTAAATTTGAGTCCCTCTCCCATCCTGCAGTCACATTTAATCATTAATGATAACACTAAAAATAACAAATTAGGTCCTATTTAATACCCATGAAAAAAATCTTCTGATTAGATGCGGTGTTCATGTTGCAGACAATGACATGAGGTTTAGGGAGTGTAGAGATAAAATTTGGGGCTGATGAGATGGCTCAGTGGGTTAGGAAGACAAGCATGAGAACCAGAGCTCACATACCCAGCACATATATGAAAGAGCCTGATGTGGCAATGCATGCTTGTAATCCCAGAGCAAGAGAAGCTGAGACTGGCAGATTCCTGGACTTCACCTGCAGGAAGAAGACGAGGACAGCCTATTACCAGGGCAACAACCCAAACAGAGTCCAGAAGATAGAAAAATCTATAGATGCAGGGTAGATGAAGTATGAGTGGCTGATAATGCCCCTGGGGACACTGAACTTCCCTGTGGCAGGGATTTTACTACTTGTAGTATTGCCTGTGCTCTTAAAAATTACAGCAACTCAGCACAGGAGCGACCAATGTCACTATGGCGACTTGGCAGCAGAAGGACCTGCTGTCACCATCCCGTCAACATGTGGCCACCACCTGCTGTTTCCTCCACTCTCATCAAAATTACTGTAGGCTAGAAAATGAAAGACTGAGATATTTAAAGGGAAAAGGATACTTGGAAGAAAATATATATTTTTTTCCCACTCAAATGTTCAGAGCTACAAAAGTAGTGGTGGTGGTGTTAGTTTCTGTCTGTGAGAAATGAGGAGAGTTCTGTCTTTTCTAGCATTCACACCTTCATTTGGGTCAACTGGTCTCCCCTGAGGTTCTCAGCCTGGCTTCTCACACTCCCGGAGGCTGGAGAACGTGGCCAAGCGCCATGGCTGGGCACTGACTCTGCGTAAGTATAGCCGTATACAACGGCAGCTTCTACTGTTCGTTCCTCATCAGGGATTCTATTGGACCTCTGTCATGATACCTGTCCAGCATCACTCTTCCAAAGGCTTATTTTATTTTGTGTATGAGTATTTTGCCTGCTTATGTATATGTATCAGGTGCATGCTTAGTACCCATTGGAGACCAGAAGACGATATTGAATTCCATGCAACTGGAGTTACAGATGACCATGAACCACCATGTAGATGCTATGAACTAAACCCTGCTGTAAGAGCAGCAAGTGCTTTGAATGGCTGAATCATCTCTCCAGCCCGATTCGGCATTTTTTTCCCCAGGCTTTACCAGCAGTGTCTTGGAGCTGATTCCAACTTGCTGGAGTAGAGTTCTTGGCCTGTGGTAGAATTGGCAGAAATGTTGGCTCATTTTCGTTGATACTTTACAAGTTGCAAGAGGGGACTCCAGTAGAAATGTAAGTGAAACCCAGAGGACAGAAAAGAGATCCTAGGCAGGCAGGGGAAAGGAGATTCTCAATGATTATTACTGTTGAACGGTTTCCTCAGTCACTTCTCTATCTGTATCTCACTGAACCTGCAGCTTACCTCCTGGTTTGGAAGCTCCAGGGATCTTTATGTCACTCTTCCACCATACCCCAAGTACTGGAGTTATGACCTTTGCCACTATGCCTGGCTTTTCCTTGGGATCTGAACTCAGGTCCTCATGTTTGCACAATAACCACATTGACTTGAGCCATCTCCCTGCCCCTTGATAATGAATGGTTTTTGAAAGTGTGAATCAAGACTGTTCAATGTGAACCATTAAACGTTTCTCTGTCTCTCTGTTTCTCTCTTTTTCTTTCTCTCTTTCTCTCCTCTTGTTTCCCTCTTTCCCTTCTCCCTAACTCCTCCTCCCTCCATCTTCCCTTTCTTCCTTCTTTCCTTCTTCTCTTTCTTCCTTCTTGGTCTTTCTCCACCCTTCCCTCCCTCCATTCTTTCTCCCTTTCTCACCCCTTCTCCTCTTCCTCCCTTCCTTCATTTCCTTCCTTCCTTCCTTCCTCCCTTCCTTCCTTCCTTCCTTCCTTCCTTCCTTCCTTCCTTCCTTCCTTCCTTCTTTCTTTCTTTCCTCCCATCTGTTCCCCCCTCTCTTCCTTCCTTGATTGCTTGCTTTTTCCATCCCTTTCTCCTTCCCTCTCTTTCTCCCCCCTTATTTATTTTTTAATAGGGGAAATAAGTTTGCAGTCAGAACTTGGCTCAGGTTTGAGATGTCCAAGCAGAGTGACATTCAAGCACTTCTTCATCAGAATACACAAACCCACAAGTCTGTGCAAATGCCAGGTCAGCTTGAAGATCTTGGTTCCAGTCCTGGTGTGCTCCTGTGTCAGGCTCTTTCTCCGTGTTACAGCACCAGAATAACTCACTGAACCAGGCTTCCCAAATCAACCTTTCCTGTGATACAGTATCTTTGAAGTGGTTCCCGGGTGCAGACTGGTCAGGAAAGAAGGTGGCTGACCTAGATGAAGGAGGGCCTGAAGGGAGAGACGGCAGGTAAGAGCTGCAGCAGGAGGAGGAGGGTCACAGGGTGTATATGGGCAATGGAGTTGCTTGCTGAGAGGTTATGATGGCCCCATTTATCAACCACTGGCTGTAACCGTAGGCCTCAGAGAAATAAGGCAAGCAGAAAACCAGCTATGGAAACATGGAGACACCCATACCATTAGCAAGTGACTTTGGCTTTAGTGAGGGTGCCTACTGTTGCTACCTGAGGGAAACAGGGAGACCACATGTTAGGGAGAGAAACCTCAGAAACTCCTTTCAAAATAGGACCTTTCAAGGGCTATCAAGAACTTTGCACACAAGATTCAAAGCAGTTTTACAAAGCTAACTATCACATTTCATGTATGGGTTCACTGTTTTTTTTTTTTTTTTAAAGCTCTTCTCATTGGCATCCTGGCAAATATTTAATAACTAACTCTTTAGGAAAAAGAGGGGGGGAAGTCCTGGTTAGTGCAGGTTTTAGCTGTGTAAATAGACCCTGATGGCCAATTTCCAGCAGCCAATATATCAACTGACTCATGAAATTCCTTAAATTTAACAATTGGCTCTGGTCTGAGCCAACTCCACCTACCCTGAAATTATAGAGTAGAGGTTCTAATTATCAGAGTTTTTGTGTGGATGAAGGGCCAGCCATGAGTCCTCTGTGTACAGCTCAGATGTCAATCACATTGCAGAAGCTCGGAATGAAAGGTGAGCCATGCGATTCACATCCTGTTCTCAATGAGGACCATTCTGGTCTCTCTAGACCTTAAGGTGACTACAGAACAGACCCTTCCTATGGAGGTCACAAAAGGTTATTATCTGCTGTCACCTCCGCATGCTTCCTGGTGATGTTATGTGACCTGCTTTTCTGTGTGAGTCAGGTGCTGAGCAGCTGAGCACAAAGGCAGCCATTGTAGGGATGAGGGATGGTACAGTCCTTGCAAAGGAGAGAAGCGCTCCCCTCAGGGCAGAAGGCAGTCACCACAGGGGAACAAGGTGGAGTGTCCTCACCTGTCCAAGACCTGTAACGTGTTCAGACACAACAGGTAGACAATGAAGAAGTCCCATGAAAGGAGAGGAGAGGAGAAGAAAAAGGTGGGGACACCTTTTTTAGTGGCAGCTGCTGCAGGAGGAACAAGGAAGAGGAGGGAGGGACAAAAGGGAAGGCGACAGCTAGCTGCAGTTATTTGGCAGGAAAAGGCTTCACCGGAGAAGCAGGTGGGGCAGGTTGGCGCAGCCAGTGCCCAGGTGGGGCTGTGTTCTGGGAAGCTGCCAATTGTACAAAGGAGGAAGGATGCAGGTGGGAAGGGCTGTAAAGTTCTGACAAGCAGGTATCAGTTTGTTTTAATATTAGTCATTTTGCCCAAACTGCATTTACAAACAAAAGAGTAGCAGCTGTCACAAAAGATCACACATGCACGCACACACGCAGGCACGCACACACAAACACACATATAAACAATCACACACACAAACATACACACACACACACACAAACACACACACAAACACACACGAACACATACACATAAACACACACGCACACACACACACACACACACACACACACACAAGTCTGGATGGAATTTAACAAAACAAGGTTGTCTTTGTCTTAACAGGAAGAAAGGGAAGATGGCTAATATTCTTTTAATCTTCCAGGTCCCTGTGTCATTTCATGCCTAAGTGCCCCAAATTAAAGGGACAAAGACAGTTTTTAAAGGGGAAAAATGCCGAGTCAAATGTGTCTTTTGCTCCACACAACAGGTAAAAGTATGGGAGGCACGAGGATCAAAATCAGCCTGAGCTACGATGAGAAACAAACAAGACAATGATGTACTGGAGACCCTTATTATTATTGTTACTACTTCAAGATTTCTGTTCTTCTGTCTTCCTTTCTTCCTGCTCCTTCCTTTCTTCCTTTCTTTCTCTCTTTTTTCTTTCTCTTTTTTTTTTGAGACAGAGTCTCTTCACGCAGCCTCAGCTGGCTTCAAACTTGCTATATAAGCTAGGCTTGCTTCAAACTCACACAGGATCTATGGTGTGGGCCACCTTACTCTATCTACTAGATTGGCTTTTTTCATCTACTTTTAGGTCTTTGTTTGTGTGTATATTATGTATGTGTATACGTATGTATGTGTATATATGTCTATGTGTATATTGTATATATGTATATGTGTATATTATGTATTGAAGAGACCCCCGTGTGGGGAGACCCTTACCCAGTCTCCGGAGAGCACGTCCCCCAGGAAGACACCGGAGCCGAAGTTGATGCAAACAGCAGGAGGTTTATTCTAAGCTAGCAAGCTAGGGTGAGACTCATATTCCACACAGGGATAGAGGAGTCTGACCCCGATTCTAATTTTCTTAGCATTTTTAAGGGCTAAAACCACAAGTTTGGGGAGGGGGTACTGGGAGGGGGTAGAAAATATTTTGAAGGTCACGGTGAACTGTTGGGCGGCTGTCCNAAAATTGTCTTTAAGTGCATTATAGGAATAACTCTATCTTGGAGTTATCTCTGGGTCTCTGACACAGACAGTCAGGCTAGGTCTTCTTGCTAACAAAGAGCTTCTCACTGGCTGTATTCTCAGAGATGGGGAAACAGGCCTTGGGGGAGCATTCAAAGGCTGTACATTTCAGGGGGAAACACTTTGGGGGTCTTTCATTATGTGTATATTGTATATGTGTATATTATGTGTATGTGTGTATGAATGTATGTATATATGTGTATGTTGTATATATTGTATAAGTGTATATTGAACACAGAACTTATTACCTGAAATCTGTGCCCTGCCATACTCCCCCTTTCTCCTGTTCCCCCCTCTTAGTCTCCCTCTTTTCCTAGACTATTTTACTTTTGCTTTCATGCCTTAGATATTTTTGCTTGATTTTATAAAATTTAAACTCTAAACACAATGAATGAGAAAAGACATACGGTGTTTGTCTTTCTGAGACTGGTTTAATTTCCTTATTGTGATTCTCACTAGTAGCATCCATTTTCCTCCAAATGACATGAATTTTGATCTTCTTCAGGGCTGAAAAATTCCATTGTGTATACATGCTACGTTTTTCGTACCCAGTCATCTGTATCGGTTTCACAACTTAGCTGTTGTGACCAGAGCTGCAGTAAATGTTGACTGTGCAAATAGCTTTATGAAATGTGAAATTTACCCCATGGATAAATACCAGCAAGTCATATCGAAGGGTCACATGGCAGATCTGTTCTTAGTCTTCAGACACTTCCATAGTGGTTGAAATATTCTACATTTTCAGATTTTTGTGATTTGTTTGTTTGGTTTTTGGTTTTGGTTTTTGGTTTTGAGACAGGGTTTTTCTGTGTAGCCTTGGCTGTCCTAGAACTCACTCTGTAGACCAGGCTGATCTTGAACTTAGAGATCTGCCTTCTGCCTCCCAAGAGCTGGGATTAAAGGTGTGTGCCACCACTGCTTGGCTCTTTGGTGGATTTTGCAAAGAGAAAAGACAGAGTGCTTTGGGGGAAAGAAATTTGTACACTCAGCACATTGATTTAAACAATAGAAATTACAATCAAACAAATGGTTTTGAAGAACATTTCAGTTTAGCCTTGACATGAAACAAGAGGAAAACAATATACTTCTCATGTGTCATGCTTCATGCACAGATGTGTATGTGTTGACCTTCTACATGAACATGACTTGTGGCACTGATTCAAAGAGTAATCTAAATGGTGAGTATATTCTCAATTCCATCCCCCCAAAAGGAGACAATACCTATCTCCTTTTATGAACAACAAAGATAACAGGAACTGATATCTCTCTAATCTCTTAAACTCCCATCTGAGGAAGTTTTATGGATTTTATACCAAAAAGGGATCAAAGATAAATACACAAGTGCATATTAATCCAGAAATAGAAAAAAATAGTTAAAGCCCAATGAGAACCCTCTCTCCTTGGCTGAAACGATTGACATGTCCCAACCCCAGTAAGCTTTCAGCTTTCTCTGCTACTTGGACAAGTCATTTTCTTTCTCTGGCCTGTCTTGTGTAAACCTAGAAACTAGGTCAGATACATAAGATCTCTGCTTGGCATGAAATTGCCAAGACAATCTACAATCAAGGAAAAGTCAGTCCCTCTACACAGAAGATAAATTATTTATTTTAAAATTTAGTTAATTCATATTAAATACATAAATAATGCATGATTAAGTGTTCTATATAAAAATGTCTAAAATGTAAGGCTGTCAGAGTGGAGTTACTAAATACATTCTTACCCTGATGGTTTTGCTCACAGCATGCAAACTATGGATTCTGATTTTCTGACTATCCATTCTGGTACTTTTATGATCCTCGCTTTAACTGTGTGAAGTACAGCTAGGAACCTAAGTCACAGTGAAAGAAAGAGGGAGATGGGGTTGGGGGTTTAAACTATGGAGTGGTTCAGAGAAGCACAGCTACTCTTGGCTCCTGCTTCCAGGAGAGGACTTATGGTGAGCACAGCCCTAGGTGACATCACACAATTAGGAAGGATTAGCCAGTGAAAATAGAGAGAAGGCATCTTACATGAAGGGAATGAAAGATTGGTGGATGCTGGAGACAACTATACAGCCTGAAGTCCTCTGCTGTGCCTTTTGTCATGTTGAGTAGCACTTGGTAAATTGTCTTGGAGAGAGGCAGAGGGAGACAATGGACAGAAGGAGAGAGAGAGCAAGAGAGAGAGGGATAGAGAGAGAGAATCAATCAGTTTACAGTCCTTTTTTTTTTTGGTGGCTTTCAAATTCTTGGCAAATAATTGGCTTATCTTTCAAAGGATAAGCATGTGTTGAGCTACTGAACTGGTTGGACAACCAGCCTGGAGCCTGGTAAGCTGAGCACTGGCCTTCACAGTGGCTGGAGAGCTGTTCAGGTGACCAGCGATAACCCTACAGACAACGGGCTATCTCAGCTGAATCTTATGAGAAGGTGCTCTTCTATGACCAATCTTTTGTAATGCTACCTGAAATAAAACAGATTCTCTAATGCATTCTCCATTCATGTAATGCTTTTAAAAATCAACATAATGCTCTGCCTCCAGTATAATAACAAACCTATGCACCTATGCTTCTTTGTGCTTTGGAGGATCCCATCTATAAAGACTGAGCAGGTACTTGTACAAGGACCTACAAGAATGCTGCAGGGGGGTTGCTTTGGTGCTACTTTGTATGTTATGTTTCCTGGAATGGAGAACACTTAAGAATCTAAATTGAAAAAGCCCAGTATATCTCTTGGAATACTCAGTGTGTCTTAGGAATGCACCAACATCAATATATATATATATATATATATATATATATATATATATATATATATATGTGTGTGTGTGTGTGTGTGTATGTATCAGAGATGGTCTGTCCTAGCTAGTTACAGAAAGGTTATTACTTGTTGGGGATGGTCTTGCTCACAGTTTTCTGCCTAGCCTCATTACTTGCCCCAGTAACTATCAATGGCTCCTTTACTCACACCATCATGACAACACACAACTGTCCAACCTCATTTGTGAATTATTTTCTTGGGCGAGTAGTCTGTCCATTAAAAGCCACTGCCTTGTGTCAGTCAAAATTCACCATCAGAACTGACTTTGACAAATGTGAGCTGGTAGAAGATATGTCCTAATAACCCTTTAATTTTGTGTTAATTGCGTATCAGTAATAAGTACTGGATGATTTGTGGGCATGACAGGTACTCCGTTGTACAGATTGTTCCTCTTTATTGATTAGTAATTTTTCCACCTCTGCAAAGACATCCTGACATCTAAATGAGGCCCACTGATATACCCTGGTGGTGAACAAGGTTGGAATATGAAAGGTGGGCTGTGATTAGGAGTTTCTAACACAGCATAGAGGCTCTAAAGAGGGAGAGTGCTGGAATTTTATCCCCTGCCATGGGTTTGAAGATGTCTAACTCTGAGTCATGACTTAAGAGGACAGAGGGGCCAAGAAGCAAGAGAGGGTCCTGACTCTGGGTCCTAAACCACCTGGGTGACATCAAAGTCATCAGGACTTGGACCAGGAGAGCTCTTCCCTACACTTGTATACACCACAAAATTCATTTGGAAACCAAATCAATGGACAGTGTCACATGATTGCAGCTGGGAATGTGAAATGGCAGCTAGCACACAGGATGATTGCTAGCTAGAGACATCCGTGGGTGTAATCGGCTTCGATTTCTAAGTGACTGTGGACAGCCTTACCATCAATGCTCTCTGAGGTGACCCTTGTTCCCTTATTGAATTAAAAGGATCTCAAACATGTGGATTTATCCAAGGCACTTTTGATACATGACTTAAGGGTACCTTTATATGGGAGACAATTTGTCAGTAGGATTCAAAACACAGGGAGAAAAGGTAAGGAGGAAGGAAGAAGAAAGGGTCATATTTTAACCTAATGAGTCTACTGTAAGGAGTTAAACTACATACTATAAAAAGAAAAACAGAAATGTTTGTGTACTAATAATGTCCATTTTTGAAATGTGTGAATAATAAGATTTTGGTAATTTTGATTACTTTGTTTACTTGTTGAAAATAGATATTTTTTACAAAGACATTCTGATTATGGTTTCCTATCTTCCAACTCCTTCTTAATCCTTCCCACCTCTCCCAACCCAGCCAAATCCATACCCTTTCTTGCTCTTTTATTAAATAGAAGATTGTCTAGCCAATTTGCTTAAAAAGGCACAAAATAATTATCTATCTATCTATCTATCTATCTATCTATCTATCTATCTATGTCTCTGTGTATATGTGTGTAAACATTTTACACACACACACATACACTTCCAAATGTACAATAATGATATACATAGCTTCTATACATTAATACTAGTATTTGTATTTTATATGTAAACAGATAGATAAAATTATTTATATAGCATATAAGTATATCCTATTATGCTATAGTAGTTAATTACTATGTTCTTAAGTTACTATTANTCTGTGTATATGTGTGTAAACATTTTACACACACACACATACACTTCCAAATGTACAATAATGATATACATAGCTTCTATACATTAATACTAGTATTTGTATTTTATATGTAAACAGATAGATAAAATTATTTATATAGCATATAAGTATATCCTATTATGCTATAGTAGTTAATTACTATGTTCTTAAGTTACTATTACTAATAATAGTTTCAACATATTCTCTTTTAGAACAATAGATATTAAAACAATTTATAGCATTAGAGAATGTGAGTAAGGAAATTCATTTTAAAAAGAATATTTAGCTCTAAAATTCTAGTATATCAACACCCTTGCTTCATATCTGGGTGTTTATTATCCAGACTTTATTCCACACATTTATTCCCATTTCAAGCAGTAAGAGAAACATTCTTTCTAATATTTCTCAGCAGCCTTTCTCCTTCCATTGCCATAAAGTTCAAAAAAGCAATAAAGTCTTATTGAGGTATGGATGTAGCTATCCATCAATAAAAGGCTAAATATAAATAGACAGCAGAATTTCTCCATCTCTGAGTTTTCATCACATTTACTTCTGTGTTAAACAAGTAGACAGGCATTGTTACAAAGGACTACCTTCAACAAAAAGCTTGTATTCTCTGCTCAGGAGTTACAGATGTCTACTGGAAACCTTTGATCCACCAGCCCAGAAGTGTCTACAATGTGATAAGTGCCTGGTAACCATGAGAGAGTAGGTGTGCAAATATTTAAAGAATCAACAAACACCCATCCCTAAATTCTATAAGACATGTGTAGAGTTATATATCAAATAATATCAAATACAGCATGTGTCATTGTTATTATATTTAACATACAAAGCATGCTGTGGTATTTTGTGCCCTGTTTAATTTTGTGTGTGAATGGTATCATATCATAGCCAGGCAGCCAACTCCTTATGTGTTGTTTTTCTATTTTAACATGAACAGTCACCAACTATATTCACCAAATATATTCATTGAGCTATGTTTCATTCATTAATTTTTTTTCATGCCAATTTTGTTGAGCACTAATTTAGGGAAATAATCTGTGAACATTAAAATGCACCACTGGGTGAGTTGTTTACATTTATGAAAACACTTGCATAATGAGAAGTAACTGAAGGTCTTTATCATCTAGGAAGCCATCCTCTTTTGTCTAAAGCATCTTTTATCCATTTCTCCTTTGCCCCTCACCTAAGACAACTACCCATTGTTGCTTTGTCACTGTAGAATTCCTTGTATTTTATACAAATTAAGTGACGCAGCCTGCATCCCCCCCACCCCCAGGCCTGGCTTGTTCACCTCAGCATTTTGTTTTCTGAGCCTCACTCCAGTTGCGTACTTCAGGGTTTCCCCTTTCATTGAGAAGAACTCTGTTTTCCCACACACGCTCAGAGGACTGTTTGCTCAACTGTAAGCAGACAGCTGGGCTGTTTCCAGTTCAGGTTATCATGAAATGAAGCTTCCAGTAACATTTACGTGCGTGTTATCATGGTGTACAAATATGTTTTGTTTTCTCTTGCGAAAAGGCCAAGGGTCATAGTGTACATATATGTTTAAATTTTTAAAAATGTTTATACATAATACACATATTCCATCTGTGACTTTTTTAAATGTACATTTTCTGAAATAGTATCGTTGTACCTTCAACTTTGCCCATGTAGTCAATGTTTTCTTCCCTCTTCAGAGCATATGCTTTTAATTGATTTATTTCATAGTGATTGGTGCTTTTTTATGTTAACTCTTTTCCTACATGGCTCCTTAAGAAACAGACTATGGTCTTAATATGGTTGACTTTGGCATTACATTGCAATTCTTCTTTTGTGCTTTCTGTTTCTTTCCTGAAACTTCCTGCCTGCTTCCTTCCTGACAGTCACTGTGGAGAAGGCATTAGCAACTGCTCATTTCAGAAGCAGGGTTAACAGCTGCTTCTCTTTCTCCTTGCGAGCTGTTTATAGTTCCTTGACTTTTTGTCTGTTGAGACTTGGAAGTTATGATGCAGGACACAGAGCAGGTCTCCCGGTGATAACATTGTCTGGTACAGTGTTCCAGGTTAGGAGCCAGGGCACGCAGCTCACACTCATTATCAGATAGCATGCCTGCGAACAATGGTTTACCCAACCTCAGTTTCAAGTGCTTTCGGTTTGCCTGTGCATGCTTGGATCAGGGGTGAGAGGGCTGGGTTTTGAAACGGTCAGGTCTCCCCTTCGTTACCTCTTTAATTGAGATCTCAAGGTCCTAAGCCATCCCTGGTTTCCGCTGGCTCTTTTTTGTCATTCCTCCGAGCAGAATGCATACAGCCCATGTCACTCTTGCTTACTAACTTGCTGGGCAGCTTTCAGGACAGACTATCCGGACTCCAGGAGCTCAGTCTCCCTTGCCGGGTGGATGGGTTGGGAACTGACTCATCACTATGCTTGCTGATCACTTGAGTTGCCATACAATATTCCAACTGGCTGGCAACCCTTACTTATTTATTCAGCTGTCCCTAGACCTTCAGTGTTCTATTTTAATTGTACAAAACGGCCGGGAGAATTTTCATTACACCCGTGTCTTTATGTATTTGCATTGGAGATTACAAACGAAGAAATGGAAATTTGGGGTCCTAAGGTCTGAATTTCAACTTGAGTAAAAATTGCTGAATTCTTCTGCGGTGTGCTAAGGGCAGTCACCTTTCCCCTAGCCACATCTCAGCCTCTATCTCTCCACATTCTGACCAATATCTGGTATTATCAGTGATTAAACAAATTGTTATCTTAATGTGAGGAATGTTGTCTGATTGCTGTTTTAATCTCTAATTCCATAATTACTTATGAGGCTGAGCAAATTGTCATACATACTGATGTTTTGTGTTGGTCTCCTATGAATTAACAATTCATGGATTTTTTTTTTTCATTTTTTAATTAGGTGTTTTCTTCTTGTTGACTTGTGGGAATGTCCCATGTATGTCCCGATTTCTCATCCTTTTCATTGCAAACATTCTCTTCTGACTTCATTGCTTATATTTTAGTTTAATTCATAGTATAGTTTCCAATAAATCAGTCTGTGTTGTTAGCCAGATGTGGTATCTCATGCTTGGATTTCCAGCACTTGGAATGTAGGTGCAGGAAACTCAGGAGTTCAAGACTAGCCTAAGCTAAGTAAGTAAGTGGATACAAAGGCAGCATGGACTATACAAGACCATGTATCCAGACAAAAAGTAGTCTATATTTTAATGATATACTATTTACCTTTTAGTGTCAGCTTGACATAGCCTAGAATCATCTATGATGGGATTCTCAGTTGACAGGTTGCCCACATTCGGCCTATGGGAAAGTCTGTAATTTGGTGAAGAGTTGAGGGTAAGTTGAGGGTTCTGACTGGTATAGTAGGGCTCAGACCACTATCAGCATCACAATTCCCTGGGCCTTAGACTGTTAAGAAAGCCACCTAACAAGCATAGGAACAAGTCACGAAGTAGCATTCCTCCGTGGTTTCTGCTTCAAGTTCCTCCTTGACTTCCAGTCCTCCCCAAGTTGCTTTGGCTCTGAACATTTTATCACTATAGCTGAGATGAGACTGGAACAGAGTCAAGTTTAATTATGCTTTGTTTTATGATCTTTATGATTTTTAGTGTTGATATCTAAAATATCTCTGATATTTTTCACTCATAGTTTTGAGCATCTATTATGTTACAGGTTCTTTTCTAGGTCCTGGAGAATATGAGGGTTAGAAAGAAAAATAGAAAAATCAAGTAAGATGCATGCTGGCAGAGTCACACTAAATTGAACTCTGGGTACTGGTTACTAGGGAACAGAACGGCAGAATAGCAGTACGCTGATGGGCTCAGCCTTTGGAGTCTGTCCAGATTTCTATCCTAGTTCCCATCACCTAGGAGCTGAAGGAAGTAATTCAGTTGCTGTTTTGTGCCTCGGTTTCCTTACTCTGAGAGAAAATGTTAGCCATGTCTACTAGATACTAAATGTACACAATGAGGTGGAGAAACTACAAGAGCACCTGAACTTATATAAAGTGCCCGGTGCATACTAAGGGCTCCGTACCCATTTGTGTAAGTCAAATCAAATACCGTGTGATAAAATCAGATGGTGGAGTGGGTATGGGACCCTGGACAAATGGTTCATATAAAATGCCATCATGTTGGTGACACATTTAGGATTGTGATCCTAAATGAGGAGAGTCAGCAAAACCAGTTTGGCTTAAGGTGTAAAAATGTAGGCAGTTATACCATGATATCTTTTAATCGCTTCCATTCATTTAAACTTTTGACATTTCTTTATCTAGGGTTTAATTCTATGAATGGTGATACATTTAACCATTATTCTTACTACTTCCTTGAGAATTCCCTACAGTATATGTTGAATATATTCACCTCCTCTCCCCCACAACACTCTACAACCAGCCTCTCCATTCCCCCATTCCTTCCTACACTTTTTGAGATTTCTTTTTCTTTATTTGTTTTCTTTTCCCATTGCATCCAATTTGTGTTGCCCAGCTAGTCTTGGGAGTATAGCCTGCCCTGGCATGTGGTAGACCTACCAGGGGTCACATCGCTAATAAAAACCAATTCTTCCTCTCCCAGAAGCTATCAAATGCCGATATGCTGGAAGCATGCCAATCTCTTACTGGTTTTAATGTTTTTTCTGTAAAGTTTCTGAAACTTTTTTTTTTTGGTAAAAATAATCAAAATATGTATAACTTATCATATATTTATCTTTCTTTTCTAATCATATACTTCATTTGTTTTTTAATGGAGTGTATTATAATGCTGAATTAATGAGAGGTTGAAGACATATTTATAGTGTTCCTGATTTAATGGGAATTCTTTAAATATTGCATCATTAATTATTTATTATGATCGTGGTAGGTGTTTAATTGGTACTCTGCAACAGGTTAAGAACATTCCTCCTATTCTTTGTTAGGAAGTTTGAAGTTGAATTTTTCTGAAATTATTCCTTTTACTCCCCGATAATCTTGAATAATTGCATCCCTTTTACTCAAGTCACTTGACTGGAATGTCCTGAAGTGGACTTTTTACATGTGCGTTCTGTTGAGGAATTTGTGCCCATGCTCTAAACAGACTTTGTTTGCTTCTCTGCTGACTGGGGGAGTCATTCCTTCTGGTTTGCTGTGTGTCCCAGAAAAGATTCCCCATTTTACCTTGATACTCACCCGTGGAGAAGATTGATTAATGAGAAACACCAAAGGTAGCAGTGATGGGAAGCTAAAGCAACATGCCTTCCCATTGCCAGCTCAAAGTATCCGATGTGTTCACATCCCCTCTCTGTATCCATTTCCTATGAGAACTTCATATTCAGAGCTCCCTAGATTCCACCAGGCTACTCAGAATGGTCCCCCCCACCTTAACTCTGGGCTTTAGTAAAGCCCCCTGTTGTCACTGTCCTTTGTTCCTCTACAGCCAGTATTTGTTCTCTGATGCTCCAAAGGCATCCCTTCGACCTTGACCCTTTAAAATATGACAGGTGTCACCAATTTATCTCACTGTTCTTGAGGTACATTGTATGGTGTCTGTTTCCCATGGCAATGCAGACTGGTACATCTTGCACAGCTTTGGGAACACGGCCCTTTTCAGCCCTTTGACTTCATGACATCCTTGTATTAAGTAAGCTCTGTAGTCATTGTCATTTTCAAGATACTCTGTAAAAGAGAGACTTGTATGAAAATCTTCCACAAGAAGATATATTGGATTAATTCCCATGTCTTTAAAAATTCCATAGCCATTTTCTGTAGAGAGGGCCATTTCTTCTTCTGAAGCAATTAGCATAGCCAGTGCCTTTTAAACATGAGTTCAGTTGGTGGAATTATTTAATTCCAGTCTTTGTTCTTCAGCCAGGCATGCTCAACCTGCAGCCCATGGGCTATGTGGCTGCAATAGCTACAGATTCAGCCCAACACAAAAATCATAAACTTAAAGTATTATGAAAAGTTTTTTTTTTTTTCAAACTTTTATTGTAGCTCGCTTCTAAGGTTCTAGAAGGGCATGAACTCAGTATATGACAAACACCATGTTGCGACATCCAAAGGGTGGAGATGCCTGGGCAAGCATGGCTTAAGGCAGGGAGGGGGAGCACTTTTGGGTTCCACGTATCTCCGAGGTAAAGCCTTGGTACACAAGATGCTCCTTCTACCTGGAAGGTGTCATTAATTTTGTTGTTGTTGTTCCAGGAGGATAATTTTCCTCCAGTCAGTGGAAGGTGACTTTACGTGACTCCACCCAGCATTTCAACAGCCCCTTTGCCACACAGGCATACAGAAAGTACTTGAGACATTTAACACTTTGTCATCCTCAACATGACACCCATGAGAAATATGAGCCATCTTACTAAAAAAACTAGATCATACAATGTATGGATAAGAAGAGAATGAAATCATGCTATACACTCTCTCTATCCCCCTTTTTCTAGATATTTATGCCTCAAAAATTTCTCATTGACATTATATGATTTCTAAGTATCATTGAGGCTAGGGATGATTACAAATACACACACACACACACACACACACACATTACTTATTAGAACATTCTGGCATTTGTTACTATATAACCATCTGACGTGAAGGAACAAAAAGAAACTAAATTACTCAAAAAATTATAGTACATCTCCAGTAAACCAACATACCTTATTTTAATGTCATACCGATTGATAATAGGCTCTGATTTCCATATGCAGTCAGATCCATGTATCCTTGAATTCTCTCCTAAGATAAAGGAGCACATGAGAACTATCACAGGGACTTTTCCGCTATTCGCATATGCTCAAGGGTGGGACTACACAGATAATTACCTCCTTGTCTCAGAACATCCATACTTGGACCAAACTGCAGGAAATCAATCTTACATCTAAGCTCAAGTTCATCTTTTTTTTTCTTGTGTGGCAGGCAGGAAAGGTTCAGATCATTAAATGTAATAGTCCATGAGATTTTTCAGTCTATGGCACATTTGTGAATCTCCTGACACATATTGAGGAGGAAGAAAAGGAGAGGGAGGGAGGAGGAAGAGGAAGAGGAGGAGGAAAAGGAGGAGGAGGAAAAGGGGGAGAAGGAAAAGGAGGAGGAGGAAGAAAGGGTGGTTAAGAGCCTTGTGTAGCTCTTTAACCATCAAACACCTGCCATACTCCAGATGCATTACAGGTACATTTGGTAAATGGCGAGTCTTGTATCTTTCTGTCTTCCATATACACATCCACATCCACCCTACTCTTTAATGGAGTTATATCTCTTTCTTGTTTAATATCCAAAGCCAAGAGACAGAACCCAGGCTATCACTCTATATCAAAAGCCTAATATGGGTTTGATGATTTACTCACAGTTACTGGAAGCAAGTTATGATGGACTGATTTGTTACATGCTGGTGAACACTCACATAAAATAAAAATAGACCTTGAAACAAAAGGATTTAATAACATTGACTTCTGTTCTAGCTCTGGGCACTTAGGTCTATGCCTCATGTGACTAGGAACATCAACTCCTCAGATTTGATCACGCCAACTCTGAAATAAAATTAATGTGTGAGCTCCATAGTGAATGTAGAATCTTAAACAAAGATTCAGAATCATGAGCTGTTTCCCCCACTTAAGACATTTTATTATCATGTTTAAATAATTTATTGTGTGTTCATGCACACATTCCACAATGCACATTTGGAGGTCAGAGGTCAATTTGTAGTACTTGGTTCTTCAGTTTCTCCACATGGGTCCCAAGGATGGAACTCAGGTCAGCAGCAAGCATCTTTATCTAAGGATCCATCTAGGAACATATACCCCACTGATAAAGAATTTTCCCATGCTGTATTCATCTTTCTCTGTGAACCACTCTTTAAGGTTCCATACTCCTTTTTTTTTTTTTTTACAAGTTTTATGATTTGCATTATCTTCATGATTTTAAGATGATATAATTCTTGCCCTAGTCCAGGGTCTATATTAAAAGTCTCATTGAATTCCATGAAGTTAACCAGAACCATAACTTTTCATATTCTAGATAATTTTCCCAAGTATGCATTATTAATTTTTGGTGCCAATCTAACTTGGCTGGAGATGGCTTTTATGTTATATTTAATTAATTCAGGGGTGGGTGTGTTAATGCATATTGGTCCTTTACCAAACCAATGGGAATCAAGACTCTTCTTTACAAAGTTCA
This sequence comes from Mus minutoides, assembly GCA_902729485.2. Taxonomy (NCBI): domain Eukaryota; kingdom Metazoa; phylum Chordata; class Mammalia; order Rodentia; family Muridae; genus Mus; species Mus minutoides. The sequence goes on along the minus strand of LR750496.1, from coordinate 48,966 downwards.
CATAACCTCCGAGCCTTAATTCACTTCTCATCATTAAAATAAGGAATGAAGAATAAGGGAAATGGTACAACACATTTCTGTCCTCTGCACGGAAGACTACGTTAGTGCTTTCGATATAATAAGCATTTAATACATTAAGTTATTTATTTCCCTTCTTGGTTGCACGCTCTGCAGTCAGGTATCATGGCTGTTACTTTAATTACATGGGAATCTAGCAGCACCTACTTTAAAATCCAGGGAACAGGCAGAATCAAATTGTGAGTAATAAAACTCTGAAATGAATGTCAATGGAATTTCATTTCAATATAATGACATCAAAGCTCAGTTATGAGCTACATGAAAAGAAAGATCAGCCTCATTACTTCAATGTTACACCCTTTTTGGACCAAAACATGAATTGCTTGGTTTGATTACCTACCTTGTTTACTGCACTTGGCTCCAAATGACTTCTGATTGTTCCTCCAAATCAAATCCATCTTCAAAGGTATTTCTTAACACTGAAGGGATTCAAAACACCATGCCATGGGCTTTAATCTGAATGCAACAGAAAGAGGAGCCGGCAGTCTCTTTGTCATGAGTTAATAAGCAACAAAGGAAAAGGGGGTGGGCAGATTAGAATACCTGGATTCTATCCCTCACTTTGCAAATAATTAACTGGGTTTGAGTAAGTTACTCCAGTATGAGTCTTTGCCTTTCCAGTTGTATAATGAGGGATTTGGGGGTAGAGGATTCCTTTTAGCTGACCTGGAGTGAGCTCAGTGTAGTAGGAAAATATTGGGATGCATTGTTTATATGTTAAATCCAGCAACCTTGTGGGAAATCTTCAATATTATTATGTTATTAGTATTGTGGAGTGGGCTTGATGTCTAAATGATTTATATTTTGATTGGTTTATTTTTTTCTTGATACAGGCCTTCACTTTGTAGTAGTCCAGACTAGCCTGAAACTCAGGGCTATTTTTCTGCCTTATCCTCATGAAGGCTAGGATTATAGGCCTCTGTCAGCATGCCCCATCTTTAGATATTTATTTAAATGAAATCCTTTAAATGGAAGAAAGAGAAGGTAAACTGGAGAACCATTGTTACTTCTTGACAGAACAAAACAACTGTTTATATTAGCCTATCCACTGTCATGCTGTAAGTAACATGGAATCTAATGTATGCTTCCCAAAGCAACAATGTACTGTTAGCAACTGGTCCTGAGGAAGGTCCAGTGTGCTGGATTTAAGGATCTCAGGATTCATTGGGACTCCTCTGTGCCCTTCCTTGTTGTTGTTATCTAAAGAAAGAGAAAGAGGGACAGGAGGGATGGCTTAGCATCTAAGAGTACTTAGTGTTCTTGCAGAGGTGGTTCTGAGCATCTACCCACCAGCAGCTCACAACTGTCTTTAAGTTCAGATCCAATGCCATTTCTAGCCTCTCTGGTCATGCCCACACAGGTGAACATACACATAAAGGCACAGGCATATATGCATAAATAAAAATATAAGAAGACACTCCTTAACAAGAGAAAGAGTTCTTCTAGAGGCTTTTGTAAAAGAAGACACTCACTTCCAGAATCCTATTGCCAGGTTAGTTCTGATTGGGTAATAGCCTTCTCTCTGAGCCAATCACTGAAGACAACAAAATCAGATTGGATTTTAAAGGGAACCAGGACATGTTCCTGGAGAGGAGAGGAGAGGAGAGGA
>LR750496.1:21083-47179 GCA_902729485.2 Mus minutoides | reverse complement strand
CAGAACTGAGAACAATTACAAATGACCCCTTATCATAACAGCTTTAGTATTAACAGTGACTTGGAATTTATGGAGGAAGCTTTAGTATATTTGCCAGAAAAAGCAATTAAAAGGTGTGGGAATGACTTGCAGGTTCTAATTGGTTTTTGGTTTGTTTATTTGTTTTTGGTTTTTCTTTTTCTTTGTGACAATGTATCGTATGTAGCCCTAGCATTTGCTCTGTAGCACTCTGAGACTGCCTTAGACTATTTTATTATTTTATCAGAGTGACAGAATTGTGACTAATAGACCAATCCACACCCTTGTTTGTACCTGGTGTGAAGGTTAGTCTTAATTTTCAGCTTGATGAGATTTTAGAACCATCCTGGAGAGTAAACCACCAACTAAAGAGTACACGTGGAGGGACCCATGGCTCCAGCTGCATGTGTAAGCAGAGGATGGCCTTTTTGGGCATCAACGGGAGAAGAGGCTCATAGTCCTGTGAAGGCAAATGGCCCAGTGTAGGAGAATGCCAGGGCGGTAAGGCAGGAGTGGGTGGGTGGGTGGGTGGGTGGGGGAGCACCCTCATAGAAGCAGGGGAGGGGGGATGGGATAGTGGGATTCAGGAGTGGGGGGACTGGGAAAGGGGATAACATTTGAAATGTAAATAAAAAATATTCAATAAAAAAATCCTGGAAACACTTCTGGGTCTGTCTATGATGGTATTTCCAGGTTTCTCTATATAAGAAAGCCCCCTCTGCATGTGGGCAGCACCCTAGATATGGGTGGTACTATTCCATGAGCTAACCTCTTGGGGTGCATAAAAAGGAAAAAGATTACAGAGCACCAGCATTCATTCTTTTTTTTCTTCTTCATGGCGAGTGCAGTGTGGCCAGCTGCAGTAAGCTCTGTGGTGGTTTGAGTGCCAATGACAAATAGGCTCACCTATTTGAAGGTTTAGGATCCAGTTGGTAGAACTGTTTGGGGAAGGATTAGGGGGCATGGCCTTGTTCGAGGAGGCATGTCACTGGGGGTGGGCTTTTAAGTTTCAAAAGCCCCTGCAATACCCAGTTTCTCTCATTCTGCTTCTTGCTTGTGTATCAGATGTAAACTCTCAGCTATTGCTCCAGGGCCATGCCTGCTGTCATGCTCCCCACCATGATGGCCATAGCTCACCCTAAACTGTAAGCAAGCCTCCAATTACATGGTTTCTTTTATAAGGTGCTTTGGTCATGATGTCTCTTCATAGCAATAGAACAGTGACTGAGACAAGCCCTCCCACCATGACTTGCTGACAGAGTGGACGATACCCTCAGACTGTGGGCCAGAATAAACCCTCCCTTTCTTAGGTTGCTCTTGTCGGGTAGTTTTCTCACAGAACTGAGAAAAGTAAGTAATGTACCTGGCTAGCTCATTCACTTTTAGCTCAAACCTTACTTTCTGGCAGACTTGCTAGCCTGTCTACTAAGGTCACCGTGCTCAGTCATGTGCTCTCTCTGGGGCTCCTTGCTTTCTGTATATAATCCTGACCATGGTGCATCTTATATATTTGATGATTATCAGATTGTCTAATTTCCTCAAGAATCCATATGTTCCATTGAGCTGGGATGTGTCTATTATGGCTTACCATTAATTCTAGAAAAATTGGAAGATAATAAATACTGACATGAATACATAGCTAACTAATGGCAAAATTGGGTAATTTTGGTAAGGAGTAGGCATGACATTGGGTTCAATTTATTTGCATATTCAATACAAGAGAGTGTCTCTGTATGTGAATAGGATTTAGTAGATATTTCTTGGGTTGATCCATTAATTGCTAAGATTTTATTTTGTAGTCTTAAAATAATTTGTTATGATGGTTTTGGTTCCAAGAGAAATTTGGATATACATATATTTCTTTTTAAAAATAGCTCCAAGAACCCAAATTAATATTAAATTCACAAGCATGTCTATGCTCCATTGATTTTAAAGTCATTTAAGCCATTCTATCTTAGACAGTGCCTATGTAGTTAAGAACTCAAATTAGACCCAGACAGTAAAAGAAAGTATCACAAGATAAAGATACCTCATAGATTTTTAAAGAGGAGCTCAGGCCTTCCTTTAGTTTGTTCTTGCCTAATTTTGACAGCTTTAACAGCCTTGGCTGTGTGCACATTCAACTCTGAAAATTAAAAGGGAGAAAGAGCTTATGAAAGAATGGACGAAAGTTTATTATAAGTAAGGTATTAGGACTAACTGTCCAAAAGCAAACATATGCATGAACACATGCACACACACACACATGCAACATGCACATACATGTATGCACTCCACACTCAGGACAGAGAAGGGGCAAATTTCCAAATCTAAGGACATTTATATAGTGTTAAATAGGTAATTATTGTTAAAATGCTTTTGACACCTTAAGAAATGACCAACTCAACTTCTGGTGCAGAGAATGCCTGGTAACTGTCAGAGTGTTTCAACTCTAAGTAACTGATTAACCAAATTCCAAGACTGTGAGTTTGCCCTCAGGGATTTTCAGTTCTTGGCACTCTGCAGAGGACCCATTCCCTTGGGGTTGCAAATGGCCAACATTCATTGTATTTCCTCAGCTAACTTTCCTGCTCATAAGAAAAGCTAGCAGGGCTTCCTTTGTTTGGTGTCACCAAGCCGTAGCTTTCAGTTGAGTGTAGAAGCAGCGACAAACAGAAATCCAAATTATGAGGAAGTCATTTTTCTCATGTCAAGGGTTGGATTTAAAAGTGCTATCTTGAGCTGGTGCGTCATCTTCCCCCATGAAATGATAATGTGAGGGAAATAATTTAAAAAATATTCTAAGGGCCTGAAATACCAGCAACATAGTAGGGCTAGTCTTACTCTTCTCATTAATAAAGTGGAGGAACCATTTTTCCTATTAATGTAATGATAGAATATTGTTAACTCTTCTGAGTACAAGTACTGTGAGTAACAGTTTCATATAAATATTAACTGAATAAGCTAAGGGTCATCTTACCAGGTACCCAGGGTTTAGGTAAGCTGAAGATGTCAAACACTGAGTTGAATGAAAGGAAATTACATTTTGCTATGCTCATAGCAGAAACATTATGACTCATTGACCTAAGATCATTGTAGAATTGTTCTGCTTTTTTTTTATAAACAAAACAAAACAAAACAAAACAAAACAAAACAATCCGTATTTATATTGCTGTCTGACCCAGAGCAATTAGGGGTAATGGCCTCAAAGATTGTGTTATCTTTTATTTGTCATTTGCTGTGACTGAGTCGCACCTGAGCTAAGCAACTTCAGTGAGGAAGTGTTTATACTGGCTCATGGTCTCAGCCCAAGCTGCTTGGGCTGCCTTGCTGTTAGGTTGTGGTGAGGCAGCCAAGGAGGTTGGTGAGTACATGCGGGAGTAAAGCTAGTGTCCTCGTGGAACCATGAGATAGGAAGAGTGGAGGGTCAAGATAATGTTCTTCAACATCACGCCCAGCTAGACTTCCTTCAGCCAGAGCCCCCCTACCAGCCTGTTCAATGAAATGATACATCAATGTAGCTAATAGCCTTATAATCCAAGTACCTCTCAATATTTCCACCAGCTAGAAAGTAAGTTGTTCTGAGGGAAAACCCCATATCTAAATCAGAACACCCACTGTCGGCATTATATGGGCCTGGGACATGACTGAACACAGTTGGATTTTTTTCCAGTCTTGGATCTGCTTCAGTTGCCACCCATACTACAGATGTTATCTTCTGTGCTAGGATGTGTATGCTCGATAGTTAATAAGACCTCGGTGTCCAATTCTATCGAACATTTACATTTCTCTGTCAGATACTAATAATGACAATGCATTTAATTCTTTTAAACAAAACAATAGGTAAGGAGAATGCTCAGGTATTCTGACAATACCACAAATATAATACAGACGAAATGGTCAGTATTTTGAGTTTTCAGTACAACGGGATTGTACTGACGTTGGAATTGGAAGGCAATTAATGTTCCCCCTATTAGGCCTCATTCTGGAGCTAGAGGAACAGAATGTTCTCAATGATCTGACTTCTGCGTGGGGGGAGATGGATTCTGTGTTTTCAGATGCTAGGGAAGAATGGACTTCCAGAAAGTCTTGATTGCTTGAAGTTTACACCATGTAGCTTCTCTCCAACAAGTCAAGGTACTATCCAAAGTTAAGTCTTTCAACTGGGGCTAAGGGATTCAACTCGCCCCAGGAAGAAGGACCCTCCTACATCTCTAAAAGGCATGGGGAAGGGAAGAGCCTCAGAGGTGTGCAAGGTGGACATCACCACGTAGGCATGAGCCTACCTTCTTTTAATAATCTGCAGGAGGAAGCAGATATTTTGGGGGCTACAAAAGGAGGCTATTCTTAGCACCCAAGTTTAGGGAAATGTCAGACCAGTATGATTTATAGAAGGAAATGGTGGAATTTGTATTGTTTCTTTTGACTTTTTTTTTTTTTGAGATACTATCTCACTATGTTGCTGGCCTTTATCTGGCTCTAATCCTCCTGACTTTCCCTCATGAATATTGGGATTATAAGTATATTCCACTACTGCTGGCCATTTTTCCTTATGTGAATATTGTGGCCATAAGAAAGCTGTTGTCAGAAGAAAACAACAGGCTTCTTTCAAAGTATTCCACAAATATTTGGTAAAGGAAAAAACAGCAACGTAAATATCACTGAGCAATCTGCCTACCAGCCGAGTTAAAATGCTTTTGGTATAAGAAGCAGGCCACTCAAATAACTAAAACCAAGCAAGAAATGCTTTCTTCTTGTGTATCCTTCAAAAACATCTCTAAGCACCCAGAATTTTCATTGTGAAACTTGCTCTCTCTTTTTTTTTTTGTCATAAAGCATGACATTTGCCTAATGGGAGGACATGGGAACTCTGTTTGAAAGCCAAGATACATACATAATATGTATATATATATATATATATATATATATATATAATGCATTCATCCATCCCTTCTTAAATAAAGAAATAATAAAGATCAGAGTGTTTCTAAATCAGATAACACAAAAATTTGGGGGCAGTTTTTTTTTTCAACATTCACCTAGTCTCCTTACTTAGTCATTGTTTCAAATTCTTTTAAAATATTGTCCACAGTGCAGAGACTCTTCTGTGGGGGTTAACTAGTAGTGTTTGGGTCTCAGAATGTCCAGGTAGACAGGCAAGAGTCCAGAGGTTTGTGTCAGCCTCAGAATAGCACTGGAGTTTTCCAGAGATGAAGTGAACTCTGACTGCACTCTGAGGTATCTGGTCTCTAATCTAACAAGTCCATCATGCTGATTTATTAATTCCTAATGATTTGGGAAATGCTGAAAGGGACACAAGCTGGGCCTCTGTCTTCCTGGCTAACGCTTTTACACTTGCCTATTGTTCTCTGCTTCCTGCTCCTTTCCAATATTGTAATTAGGACCAAATTTAGATGATCTTTATATTCACAGAACAAAGAAGTTTGAAAGACAGTAAGAGATAAAATTGTCAGTGGTAATGCGAAATGGATTTGAAAGTCTCACTTTGGAAAGTTAAATTTAATGGGTTGCTAATATATGATCAAACAGCATACATGTTCAGAGCAGGGATGGGTCATCAAACTGTCACCCCTGGGACCAATCTGCTTTACTGCTTTCTTTGGTAAGTAAAGTCTCACTGAAGCACAGCTGTTGTGGTTATGGTTATAGATTGCATATGGCTGCTAACTGTCTGAAATGGCAAAGTTCAGTAGTTGGAAAGGAAAGGTGGGAGTACTTTTTATATACTGTTGATCTCCCCCACGCACAAAATTGTAGTCTCCTGTTTTAAATATCTCTATTTATTTATTAATTGATTGACTGATATTTTCTCTCTGTCTCTCTGTGGTGTGTGTGTGTGTGTGTGTGTGTGTGTGTGTATGTTGTATGTGTGTGGCCAGATAATACCTTGAGGGAGAGTTCATTCTCTTCTACCATGAGGTTCCAGAGACTGAGTTTACATGGTCAGCTAATGGCTTTGGTGCCTTTACAAGCTGGTCTCTATATTTTACTATATTTTGTTACCAAATTACTGTCTCAACCTCAAGGTATAAGATAATGGGGTGAGGGAAAAGCCTAATTGAAGGCTTTTCTATTCTCTCCTCTGGGTATAGTTTGCATGTAAAATGTCTCCCACAAGCTCATCAATGGCTTGAGCACTGGTTCTCTTGCTAGTAGTGATGGTTTTGGAGACTGTAGAACTTTTAGGAAGTGGGACTAGCTGTTGGAAGCCTGCTACGAGGGGCAGGCCTTTGAGTATGCTATCCTGGCCCCTGGTTATAGCACTCTGCATGCTTCCTTGCATGCTATGAGTACTCTCCTTCCCTCTGGCCACAGACTACATGTCAAGGAATGAGTATGAGTTAACCAGCTGAAAACCACTTCTTCAATTAAAAAAATTTTATATTTACTTTTTATTTAATAAAATTTATTTTAAAATATACAGCTCAGTATTGACATTTTTAAGTCATCAAAATAATTTATAATAGTTAAATGCCTCTTAAATATACATGACATCTTCTGAAGCTAAATGTAATATGCACTCAACCAGTGTTTAAAATCTATTTGGCACATTAAACACAATAGAAGTAGAAAAAAAATCTCTTATGGAGTCTTCTATGAAAGGAAATTGTGAAAAGTACCTGATTAGACAGAAACTGCTCCATCTCAAAGGGAGAATAGTCAGTTTAACTGTGGCTTCATAGAATGAATAGGGTAGTGTTCCTTCTGTTTCTAGTTTTTTAAATAGTTTTAAGAGTATTGGTATTAGGTCATTTTTTGAAGGTCTAATCAAAATTTTCACTAAAACCATCTACTCCTGGAATATATATATATATATATATATATATATATATATATATATATATATATATATATATTTTTTTTTTTTTTTTTTTTTTGGTTGGGAGACTTTTAATGACTGCTTCTATTTCTTTAGGGGTTATGGGACTGTTTATATGGTTTATCTGATCCTTATTTAACTTTGGTATTTGGTATCTGTCTAGAAAATTGTCCATTTCATTCAGATTTTCCAGTTTTGTTGAATATAGGCTTTTGTAGCAGGATCTGATGATTTTTTAAATTTTCTCCATTTTTGTTGTTATGTTTCCCTTTTCATTTCTGATTTTGTTAATTTGGATACTGTCCCTGTGCCTTCTGGTTAGTCTGGCTAAGTAAGGGTTTATCCATCTCGGTGATCGTCTCAAAGAACCAGCTCCTAATTCTTTGTATAGTTCTTTTTGTTTCTACTTGGTTGATTTCAGTCTGACTTTGATTACTTCCTGCCATCTACTCCTCTTGGGTGTATTTGCTTCTTTTTGTTCTAGAGCTTTTTAAGTGTGCTGTTAAGCTGGTAGTATATACTCTATTTAGTTTCTTTTCAGAGGCACTCAGAGCTGAGTTTTCCCCTTAGCACTGCTTTCATTGTATCCTATAAGTTTGGGTATGTTGTGCCTTCGTTTTCATTAAATGCTAAAAAGTCTTGACTTTCTTTATTTCTTCCTTGTTCAAGTTATCATTGAGTAGGATGTTGTTCATCTTTCATGTTTATGTGGGCTTTCTGTTTTTTTTGTTGCTATTGAAGACCAGCCAGCCTTAGTCCATCGTGATCTGATAGGATACATGGGGTTATTTTTATTTTATGTGTCTGAGTGTTTTATCTGCATGTATGTATGTGTGCCATATGCATTCAGTACCTAAAAAGGCCAAATGAGGGCATCAAAATCTTGAGAACTGAGTCAGACTGTTATGAGCTGCCATGGAGTGCTGGGAACTGAACACAGGTCCTGTGCAAGAGCAATGAATGCTCTTAACCACTAAGCCATCTCTCCAGCCTCAAAAACTATTCTTTTATCTAGAGATTTTTAGAATTATTAAACCAAGAATTTCCTCTTTAACTGATAGATCCAAGGTCAAAAGACAAATCCACTGTTTAGCTTAAAGACACAGCAACGGTGTGGTTTCCTTCTTGTTCTTAATTCACTTTAGCCTCTTGATTATTTTGTATGAATTTATTTTCTTTTATTATAATATCTACAATTGTTATTTTAATGCTATAGTTTTGAGTTTGTACTTGAAATATGGAGGTTTTTAAGAGGAGCTGGCCAAGTTAACCCTGCTTATATTTAACAAGTAGAAATCCTTTAACTTGCCCCACTCTGTGCACATGCAGACATTACTAATTGAGAGTAGTTCCTATCATCTCAGTAAGAATCGATACTCTGGGATTTAATAGCTACTACTGAGAATTTTTTCCCATTCAAATATTATAGTGCCTCTTAAATACAATTTTCGTAAATTGTCTGTTAGCTTACTTAAAGTGAAATATAGTATTCTCCTTAAGCAGTACAAATAATACTGCAGCATAATATTGACCATACAAATACTTAAAAGTAATATTAGTAAATAATTATATTCTTTAAAAAATTCTCTTTTAAGCTTGAAAATTCAAGTTACACTTTTTTTTCCCCCTGGCTCAGTGGCTTTTAAAAAATCAGTTATTTTATTATATATGTATGAGTGAGTGTTTTGCCAACATGTATGACTGTGCACTGTGTGCATTCCTGGTGCCCACAGAGGCCAGAAGACAGTGTCAAACCCTCTGGAACTGGAGCTACAGATGATTGTAAGCCTCTATGGATGCTGGGAATCGATTCGGGGTCCTCTGGAAGAGCAATCAGTACTCTTTACTGAGCATATTCCCAGACCCTTGGCTTACTGACTTTTAAGAAAATTTGGATTTTACCTTCACTCTGTATTACTTAGACTCTTGAAGATCATGGAAACCTTTGTCTAGGTGTGACTTATCTCAGCTATGTTTTGTGTAAGGCAAATGGTTTCCATATGTGCCCACTACTTCACAGCCCAAACATTTGCACATCGGTTGGGTGAATGCCTCCCACAGGGTTCCCTCCCCTTACTTCAAGTCATGGACAGAAAGACTTCAGATTGCATGAAAGAATTTGTCTGTGTATTGTATGTGCCCCACCCCCAGCTTCTTTCAGGACTTAAACTGGTATTGGGTTCATGAACCTGCTTTATGTCTTCCAATGAACATGTAATTATCGGTGCTAGTAAGTGAATTTAAGCCAGTGTTAGATCACAGACAATATATAATATAAACAGGAAATGACTCTAAAAATATGTGAAATTTATTTTCACGTGTGTCTTAAAAACCTTAGTGGTTCGAATATGTTGCTTTTCTATATTTCTACCTCCCCAGAGAAACGCCCCATACCAAAGCCAGGCAATTTTGAAAATTAAAAACATATTTTATTAATAGCTCAAATACAGGAAGAACACAACAGCCCTTCCTGATGATGTAATTGAACCTGATGATTTGAATTAAAAATATGCTAACATCTGGTAGTTCCTTCAAGCCTACTAGGAACAGAACAGACTAACCTCCGAAGAACACTGTTCATGCTTTATTTACAGGTTTTTTTTCTTTCTTTCTTTTTTTTTTTTTTTTTTTTTGGAAAAGAATCGTGGCCCTTTAATAGCAGTCCGCATGGTGTAAAAAGAACAATAGGGAGTATTTGGCTTTAAAGCTGCGTTCAAATTCACCAGAAATGTCAATCACTCACAGAGAGGCTTCAGGAGACCTGAGAGTCAGACAGGAGGTGGAAAAGAAAATCTCTCTCCTTGACATTATTTAAGCATGTTTCTCCCAAGCCAGGGCAAAAGGAATACAGACATCATGACAGAATTTGAGATAAAGCACTACGGCCAAGAACATGGACATAAAGGTACAGGTACATTAACATAAGGACTTTAAATACTTTCTCTAACACCATATTGTTATAAAGACATTGTCAGAATTTGAAAGGAATTAAATTACATTGTGGCAATTTTAGGCGTTTATCTTTATACTCACAGACCCTACCCCTCTCCTTGCCAAAAAGCAGGATACAAAATTTCTTTCATTTCAACTTTCAAGGAAGTCTCAACCGGGGGTTTTCATACAATAAATACAAAAAAGACAACTAAACAGCAGCTTGCTTTGTTCTAAAATCACAAAAGGACAAAGGTGGAAATGAATGTGTCACATAAATCTCAAGAAAAAGAACAGTTTGTTTTGGAGACTGAAAATTACAGTTTCTTATGGTGATGTTCAGGTCGTGGAAAATTACCAGAAAGGTTACCAAAGGTATCCCCAAAGCTGCTTCCTGAACAGTCACCAAAATGTTTGATTTTCCTCCCCAATCCCAATCCCAGCAAGCGTTCTTAAAAGGAAATAAGGCTTTCTGTTTGGGGTCTTCAATAACAAACAGATCCTGGCCAGAAAATCTTGCCCCCCTGAGCATCACGGAGATTTGTCAGCTCTGGTTCAGGCAGGCAGCAAATGGAGCCAGCCTCAGTGTCCCCTCGCCGGCTGGACTGGAGCTCTCGGCAAGTAAACGAAGAGATTGAGTAACAGTACTCATTTGTGCAGCAGACCATCCAGGGAGAGTCAGCAAGCCCAGCTCTTGGTCTTAAAAGAAATTTGTTATGGATAATTCATTCTTTAATTTTTAATAATGGGTATTTTTGGGGGAGTATGATATCAAACTGTCAATAGACCATCTTTAAGAATAAAACAGAAGTCTATGTGCTATTTTTGAAATGTTTATATTTTGCTTTGTCGCTCCATTTTCTCCCCATCCTACACACACACACACACACACACACACACACACAAACACAATTATTTTGGAGAGACATTTGGGAGTAAGGGACATTTTGGATCCAGTTCCAGACAGATTCCATGGGATTTTGCTCTTTTCTACAATTATTATTTCTCTTTTCCAAAAGTGAGAAATTTGGCTCCCATTGTCTTGACTATAAATATTCATTTGTTCCTGTCTAGAATATGTGAAAAGTAATTTCAGGATTGTTCATCCTATTACTGCAGAACACGAGCTGACGAGGTGAAGTTCACTGTTTGTTTGTAGTTCTGTCAAGGTATAATGTGCATGCAGCGGAGCTGAAGAATATTTAAGTTTGCCATTTGATGAGTTGTGACATATTCAGGATTCGTAAAATTTCTAGCCAGCATGGAAGCTTATACCTTTATTCTCAGCACATTGGAGGAAGGATCTCTGTGAGTTTGAGCCTCGCTCGGGCTACATACTGAGTTTCAGGATAGCCAGGCCTACATAGAGAGACTCTGTCTCAAACATACACACACACACACACACACACACACACACACACACACACACACGGAAAAAGAAAAAAGAAAAGAAAAAAATTCATTGGACAGTTGATCTTCTCAGAGCAACTTAACACAAAGTAAATAGAACTAATGAAATTACACCACAATGTAAAAGACTTGGGGGAAACAATAACTATGTAACTTTGGAGGGGGAAAAACAAAAAGGGCACATGAACATATATCTTTATTATTGTAAAACGCACAAGGGATTCTCATGACATGTTACTGTTTCAATTTACCAGTACAAATGAAACTGCAACATTTCTGGAAGGACGTGGACTAAGAATACTGACACAGGAAGAAGTAGAAAGCTGGACTAGCCCTTTATGTGTTAAGGAAATGGAATTCACAACTAAAAACTTTATTGTGATTCAGTAGTGAACTAAAAGAAATGTTTGCCTATAGAATGACAGAAATCCTCCACAAAAAATTTTTTTTTAAGTTTAAGGGAAAAAATAATCTCATTTCTTCAGACCAGCAAAGTTCTATCTTCAAGGCAAGATGAAGATATTATAATTGAATAACATCTGTAGCCCTGATATTCCTAGAACACAAATGAACTTCATTAAAAGCTGCAGTAATACTAAGTTTATTTGTTCTGGGAATGAAAAAGGTCTACTATTTAAAAATCAGTAACTACAACTTATTCTGTAAATAAGATAAAATTTTAATATATTGTCTCAAAGGATGTGGATCAATCATTTGACAATATTTATTTATTTATTTATCATTAAAGATAACGATTAAAACTCCAAAAGGACAGGAAGTTGGGAAACCCTAACAAAGGCTTTTTCAGAAGACTTACGGGCAGCTCTGTGCTTCATGTTGTATGATTGTAACTTTCCAGGCAATTTTTTTTTTGAAGGAGACAAGAGTTTTCATCTTCAAAATTTTTATTCTGAAGCTGTCAAACTCTCCTTCCGTCAGAGACATCAGAGCTGCCTCTTGGGACTATGGTGGGTGTTGGTCAGGGAGGTATCAGACTGTTGAGAGAGGTCTAGTTCTCTCGGCTGTGGTCATTCTAATGTGAGCATTTTAAGGCATCAATGATAATTACAGTTTAGTTTTGTCTAATGTCTTAAACCACTTAGCTTTTTAGTTTCCATCTTATATTCTGATGGTTGTATTTTAAAGTTTCCATATTTAAGGTGCTAGCTAAAGTTCTATAACCTGTAGTTATAATCAATATAAAATAACTTTATAGTCCCTTTCCATGAGTGTGGGCAAGAAACTTTAATGCCCTTCCATCTAATAGACTGTGGCCCTCCAGCATTTGTGTGACCTTATATGGCAAAGATAAAGGGACTTCTCAGATGTGCTTAAGGTCCCTAATCACTTGGTCCCCGATCAGAAGGAGAATTTTGTAAACCTGGATAGGTCTGACTTGATCGAGGGAACCTTTTAAAAGAGAATCAAGAGCCAAAGGTTCCTTGCAGCTGGGTTATAGGCTGGCTATGCAGTGAATGCTCATAGCGTCATGAATCTGGAAGAGAATTACTGAATGCATATGCAATGCAAGTTCCAGTGGGGACTTTGAATGTCATCTTGTGAGATCCTAAGCAGACAATCCAGATATGTAATTTCTGGAGTCCTGATGTAGAAAATATGAGATAATATGCAAATACTCGTTTGCCACTGTTAAATTATGGCCGTTTGATATTTAATGTGAGTATAAAAATGAATGTGGGCTGAGCACACAGCTCAGTGATAAGAGTACTTGTCTATTATGTGTAAGGCCCTGGGTTTGAGCTCCAGAACCCAGAAACACACACACACACACACACACACACACACACACACACACACACACACACACAGAGAGAGAGAGAGAGAGAGAGAGACAGAGACAGACAGACAGACAGACAGACAGAGACACACAGAGAAACAGAGGTGTCGGTGGTGGTGAATAACGTCTTAAAGCTGTTTACTTCTGGTCATCAGCCAGTGACTTTGTCCTGTTTTTAGCATATGGGAGTTTCCCAGCCTTGGGAGTTCTGGGAAAGCCCTTTGCTTCTCTTGCATGTGTATAGTATCTACTCTCATTATTATGACCTTCAGCCTCTCATGTTTAGGGTCCCTCAAAATCTTGGACCTTCCAGGGGCATTCTATCTTGCTCTGTATTAACATAGCCTCATACCAACTTTTTACTTTCCATTTTGTGAGATTTGAGGCAGAGGTGAAGTGCTTTGGTCTAATATTTTTCACACAGAGCTGTTCAGATCAAAATGGTAGAAGAAGTTAGACAAGAGCAAAGATGGCTGCATGATTTATTCCAAATCACCCAACTTGGCAAACCATCCAGTCTGGAGCTGAGCTGAAATCATCTAACTCTCAAGTAGTGCATGATTGCTTCTCCAAATTACAAATGTTAGCAGCCCTTCTCACCGGAGTTAATGAGCCATGCCAACCGTGGATACTGTAGATTCAGGAGCAGAACAAGAATTCTGTGAAGACTGAAAAGTTGAAGATGCTAGCCCCAAAGTTTAGCTTAGCATAGTAATCTGGCCCATAACCTCCCCCCACCTGTGTTTATCTATTTATAGACAAGTTTCCTTTGTGTGGCCCTGGCTGTCCTATAACTATGTAGACCAGGCTGGCCTCAAATTCAGAGATTTACCTGTCTCTGCCTCTGAGTACTGGGATTAAAAGTGTGTGCTACCACAGCCAGGTCCTTCCCAACCTCTTTCTCTTTTGTCCCTAATTCCAGATCCAGATGCCAGCAGGTCCATGGTGCCTTCTCGTCCCTCTCACGGATGTCTCAGTATTTCAGTTTTTCTATTCCAAGACGCTCACTTTTGCTTCTGTTGACTTTTAAAAAACTCTTTAGGTTGGCTTGCTTGTGATTCAAGGTTTCCTTCAAAGTTTGAGGGTCAGTGGCAGTGTGACCAGAGCTCCACACTTCTTTCTTAATTAGATCAGCTCTTCAGAGACAATTGTCTGCTCCTATGTTGGGTGGGGAGGATTGGAACAGGCTTCTCCTTTACTATGTTTCCCAAGAGTTCATGGAGTCCCCGATAAAAACGGTCTACAATTAATTTATTCAGCTCAGTGACTGTTTAACAGCAGGATTAAAACACTCGTGAGTCGCACTTTGCGCCAGCCAGCTCAAGGACCGGACAGATGCCAAAATATTTTCCATTTGTGTTTTGGTATTTTATATTTGCTAAATATGAGCCATTATGTGATATATTTACATATATATGATGAGCATGAATCAAAACATTTTCCTTCTGATTTTCTTAATTGGTTGTGGAAGGAAAAAATGTCTTTAATCTTCTTTGTAAATGATGCTTAATTTTCTTAGTGTTAATTGGTGGTAATAGGAAAACCTCCTAGTTTACCAACCAGACGAATACAGGAAGATGTTATTTACGCATTTAATGTTCTTAATGATTCTAGAACCTGGAGCTATTCTGTATAGCTGTAGCCCATGTGACTCTTTGTAAGTGGTAACACTGGTAAGGTGAGTGGATACATCTAGTAAATTATAGACCTACAAGGTCCAAGGCAAAACATTGTGGGAGAACAAGTTAATCAAATCAAGCTTTAGCAAAACATCTTTATGGGTACTAATCAGGCGCTTTTCACAAATGTGTCCTGCTAGGCTAATCTGGACTATTACGGAGGACAAGGAAGTCTGAAGAATCAATGGGAAATGATAATGGCATAAGACTTACCAGCAGAAAATCAGCAGGCTTGGAATAGCCTTTTGTATTGAAGGGTTTAATATTGAAAAAAAAACCCTCAATCGACATTTTATTGACACAAACATTGTGCACCTGGCCCATTAAAGCCTTCATATCATTTCCAAAGGGTTGAGAAAGGGTTTTTAAAAAATTCTGTTTACATTTATATTCAAATTAAGAAGAATAACCTCCCCATTGAACTGACTGAGACTTGGGACAAGGACTCATTTCATGAAAGGCTGATCTGGCCACGCACTGCACTGACTCCGAACTTAACAGGCAATAACGGATGGGCTTCCTTCCATTGCTCACCCCTGCTTAAACACACATGCCAATCTGGGGCACTAGACATCAGACAGGACACCTACATTCCGTCAAAGTTGTCCAAATGGCGAAATCATAGAGTTTGGGAAATGTCTACAGCAGAGAAACTCTATCCTTCCATGGTTAGTTTTTTTTTGTTTTGGGTTTTTTTGTTTGTTTGTTTGTTTTTCAATAGATGAGAGAGAATATAATCTTGTATTTACCTCCTTTCCTCAGCTGCCTTCTTCCCTTCTATGGTCCACCTGGGACAGAGCAGGATGTGACTTTTGACCCACTCAGGAAACTTGTTTATACTTTGAAATAAGCAATCTGATTAGACTTATCATTATTGAGTCCTGCCTAATTCAGCGGTTATTGGAGCCCGTAAAGTTCCATGGGCCTTTTATTACCCAGCTTTCCCGTTGGAGTGGAAGGCTACATTTTGATTAATTGTTGATTGCCACAGAACTACTCACAAGATTTTGTGTGGAGGAGGGGAGCCGCTGAGATGTTTTTAAAAAAAATCAAGGAAGAAAACTCACCAACTGTTCCATAAGAAAAAAAAATTCTATGAAGTATTAAGTAAAACATGGCTAAGATGTTTTTTTTCTTTTGGCACCATGTCAGTTCTTGCTGCCAAAAGCATAATGAGGAAAAAAGGAACAAAAACCATTATGAAGACTGTGGGCTAGCAAATACTCAGTAATTTGGGGAGGAGGACATATTTATTAAATACATTTGGGGAAAACCAGAGAATCTAAAACGGAGGAAATTCTTAAGTATTTTGGAAGGAGTGAGAACACTAGGGGGAGTTGGAGTGGGGAGGTGGATGTAAAGTGCACAGAACTTTCAAAGAATAAAAAAGGAATTAAAGAATGAGATTTAAATACATCAGGTATTTCACCAGGCAGAGTATGTACTGGTAGTGAACGTGATAAAGACACCTGAGTGTACATTTCCTTGTCTTTAGTCCTTCAAGGATACTATCATCTCATTCAACCCAGACGCAAAGATCCAAGGAAAAGTTTTAAATTTGAAACCCATACTCTCAGTGATGGTTCGGATCATCAAGAATTAAAGCAACTTGTATTGAGTCTGGGATTTTCTGCAGGTTCCTGTGCACAGACGGTAGGAGCAAGAAATGAAGAGACCGCGTGTGCACTCTATCATACCCTAAAGCTCACGTGAGTTCAAGTTACAACCTTGAGTATTATTACTTTGAAAACTAGTAAGATAACAAATTTTGGAAATCAGCAGATTTTAGTGAGAAAGTTAAATAGGAAATGGTGGGATGTCAAAGCTAGAAGAGTGCCCTGAGGTTTTCCAACCCTGCTTCAACATATGTTCTGTGGAGGCACAGGGTTAGTAGAGGAATAAACAAGAAGAAATTACGGAGGTGGGGGTAATTTATAGGAAAATTAGATTTTTAGAAAGGCTGACTCAAGTACTTGCGCTTGTTCTTACTGCACATAGTGAAACTTTGCAAAACTCCAGTCGCTTCTGTGCATGTGTTTGTATGGGGTGTGTGTCCATGTTCATGCAGCTGTGTCTACAGTTGAATGCAAATGCATTTGTGTATGTGGTGTGTGTGTGTGTGAATCCACCATGAAGGCAGGTAGAGGCATACCCTCTGTTCACTGAGCTGGTTCTAGAGTTCTTGCCAGGAGGGATGGATGAAGACAGGAATACCCAGTGCGCCAAGAAGAGAAGGCAAGGGTATGGCTGCCAAGGTTATATATTCAGCATAGGGGAAAGAACTTAAAATATCCCCTTCTGGACTGTTTGTTTGTATTTCAACAATAGTGTTTTTTTGAGTCTTTCAGGACTGTGTATGTGCGTGTCTGTGTGTGTGTGTGTGTGTATGTCCAAGAAGTAATACAGAATTCATCTTGAAAGAGAACCTGAGATTATGAGAATCCAGAACAGTGATACTTGGTTTTAAAAAGACAGGGAGATTGTGTGAAGTGCAGAAAGTTTTGATGAGGACAGGAGTTCAGTATTTCTTCAAGCTCCCAGGCCATATCAGTGCTTCAGGCTCAGGGGACCAAACTTTTGAATAATTTGGGGCTAGGCCATAAGATAATGGGAAGGTTTTCTGTGTATGGGTGAAGAAAGGAAGACAGTAGCAGTATGGAACACAAGCATCCTGGATTCATTGCTTCACCGTTTTGCTGAGAAGTTCTATCAGTGAGCTTTCCACTGCTGTGACACAGCATATGAGAAGCAAGGCTTACTTTCATGTGTTCAAAGGTTTCAACCCTGTTGCTTGTGGGCTGCGGAGAGCGTGAGGTCCTCCTGCTCAGAGATCTGCACTAGAGACACCAGGAATGTGAAACACCCACGCTTCTCTTTTCAACAGAAGGGATGTATATGCCCATTTTTTACCCAGAAGGCTGGGAGTGGATGTAGTTAATAGACTGGCTATTTGTGCTATCTGTAGGGTGGGGCCACACCTGAATCCCCCAGACTATTACATGTATCCCAAATTCTTCCTCCTTAGACCCTTATCTTGAGAATTGCTTCTCAGACAATAGAATCTACCCTCAGGGGAGATGTCACATGTTTTGTTTACTTGGTGACCTCTATGTTGAAGTAGGCCACACCAAATTCCTCCCCTAGGCTCCTAAATTACAGAAGCAGTTCTACTGGGAGAGGTCATGTGTACTTTGCAAAAGAGTTTTGACATAGTCACACCTTGAGCTTTATTGTGACAGTTGTCACAAGAAAACATTTTCCAAAAATTGTACTGTACCTAAATTTGTCTAAGACATACTGATTATCGTCAGACTCCAGAAGTTTGAACCAGCCCAGCTAGGTCACATTAAACAGGATTTCCCTCTTGTCTCTCTCATTCCCCTTTTAGTGGCTTTTATTTAGGGGACCCCACTCAGTGGGTTTGTGGTGAGGCAGACCTTACGACAGGGAGAATGTGGTAGACCAAAGCTAGTCAGACCATAACAACCAGGCTACAAGAAGAGAGGAAAGGGTTTGAGGACATGTCCAAGTGACTGACATCTACTACCAGGTCCTGTATCTCAAAGTTTCCACGTTCTCCTAGTAGCCTGTGAAGCTATGAAGTTAATAAGTCAGTGCATGTATGAGGGTAAACCTTTGTAATCTCATAACTTTTCCAAAGCGTCCATCTCTGAATGCTGCTTAAAAAGCTTCACCACATGAGTATACAGGGAACATTTAAGCTTGGAGCCGTAGCCCAGTAGAAATAGAGGAAAAAACATTTCTGATAAAATATTGAAGTAAACTCAGCAAGCATCCTATGTGCCAGATTGTTTATTTAGCCTGTGTTCCCCTGGTTTTTCCATTTTATTTACTCATTTTCTTCTTTGAGACAAGAGAAAGGCTGCAAGTTGGATTTCCCTCTTTACTTATCTATTTTTAAGTACTTATTTACATTGCATTATGTGTATTAACACTTTGTATATGTGTGTTTGCACCAGGTGCATGCCAGGTCATAAGAGAGCATGGGATCCCCTGGAGTTGCAGATGGTTGTGAGCCACCAAGTGGGTGCTGGGAATCAAATCCAAGTTCTCTGTCAGAAGGATGCCTGCTCTAAGCTGCCTGACCCCCTCTCCAGCTTCCTCTCTTCCCTTGAGCCTCGGCTTCCGCATCTATTTAATGAGGATAAAATACACAGCGGCATAAAGTGAGAACTACGTGTGGACCTCACACTATTACCTCATTTTCTCTCTGTTTCTTAAAAGGTATCAGCAAGTGGGATCCTGCACTGGAAGTGAACACATGTTTTGAATGCCAAAAACTCTGTAAGTCCTGGGATGCTGTTTTATCTCCATCCTTGCTGAGACAGGCACCCTTTCCAACAGAGCCTTTGTCTCTCCCTCAGTAAACACAAGGTTCTGTGGGGGGGAATACGTGATACTTGGTACATATGGCAGTAGGCAGGAGTGTTTTGTTATGGTTAAAAAACACAGTCCCATGTTGTTATTTTTAATTAAAATACTTATTTTTGTCACACGGCGGGATCATTTTTAGCCTTTGTGTAGACTGTCAAGGAATCAGTTTTCCATCACTAGGTTTTGTCCTAAACACTCCCTCTGGATGAGAAAGACTCCAGGAGAACAAAACACATCGTGGTCCAGTCATTGTGGTGTGTGAGTGTGTGTGTGTGTGTGTGTGTGTGTGTGTGTGTGACTCTTGAAGACTGAGATATACAAATCAATTACTGAAATATCTTGCTGAACCAGTTAGATCTTCCTAAAGAGTATGGGTGTGGCCAGGAGGGTGTTGATCTTTCTAAAGAGGAGCATGTGCCTTGATGCAAAGTCCTGGTGAGTGACTCTGGGCAGCAGAGTTTCTCAGTGGATTTGTGCTACAAAGCAGAAAGCTCTTAAACCCTTCTGCTGCTACAAGCAAACAGTGTTACACTGTCAAGCTCTGCAGCTGCGAAATCTCCCAGTTTCTTTCAGCCTGAAATGGACAAAACGCTCAAATTTGCCTTTTTGACTTTTAGGGAAAACTAAAATAATGTATGCTAAGTACTTAACTAAGCATTTAATGGAATATCTACCATTGTAATTTTTTTAGTGTTTGTCCATTTTGCTATAAAAGCTAACTATAGGAGTTAACTTTTCCTCTTTCTGTGACCAGATACCTGACAAAGACAACTCAGGAAAGAAGCATTGATCTGGGCTCATGGTTCGAGGGAATTCAGTCCAGGGCAGGGAACTCATGAGGGAGGGAATGTGAGAACAGCTCATCTCATGCTTTCATTCAGGGAGGAGAAGAAAAGTGGGTTCTGGGTCTCTTGCTTCCTATTCCATTTCCTGGTTTAGCTCAAGATCCAGTTCTTGGGATCATGCCAGCCACATGGATCGTCTGTCCCCACTTAAATCTCTTGGGGAAATACCCTCACAGACAAGCCCCAACATGTATCTCCTAGGTGCTTGTGAATCTAGCCAAGCAGACAAGGAAGGCTATTCTCATTTTGCTGGTTTTCTTCCTTGTCTTTGGTGTCCTCATGTTTCTTGCTGCCGGGGCATTACAGCTGCGGCTCTACCTTCTGCCTGCCCCTCTCCCCATGCTGTCTCCTCTGATCTCAGTGGACCCCCATCCCACTTCCCACCACTGTCTCTTTATCTGCCAACTGCTGGATCCCCTACTTGTATTGTATACTGGTTTCCACAAAACTGCAGGCATGCATAGCCTGTTGGACATCCCAGGTACAAAAGCCAAGGCACAGAGCCAACTCATAATTACTTTCTAGAAAGTTAGTTTTAAAGTGCTAATATGGCACATCCTAAATCCTATGCACATAGGACCTGGGATTAGTTGGGGTGTGTTAAAGCATTTTTCCTGCCTGCTCTGCCTTTTATAACCTTGAACAAGTCATTTCTCTCTTCCCTTCTCACTTCCCTAATGGAAAGATTAGGGAGATAATATCAGCAAGGTGTTATCTAAATATGAAATGAGGTATAAAGGAAATAAATATCAGACTGTGCCTGTCAGGAGCCGCTGATCCTCTCAACAATGTGTCTTTCTGTGACCTTCAGTCTCCTAGGAGTGGTCCAGGAAGCGAGAACGCATAAGTTAAGAACTCTTATGTTCCCCTTTCCTGCTTGCTCACTGCACGCAGACTTCCAGCTACGCATTCAGCAAACATTTCCAGAGTACCTACTGTGGGCCAAGTGACTGACAGATTAGAAGCTGAGAATTTAGGCATGAAAACATAGTGGTCTCTAGGAAGGTTGCATCCTTAGGGGAGACTTGGAAACACGAGCTTTATGGCATATGCAGAGAGGAGGTGTGCGAAAGATTTCAATGTAGGCGCCGCGGAGGGCGAGCCTGTCCAACGCATGCAGGTTTCTTTGAGGAGATGACTTTGACCTTGCCCCTCAAAAGCTAAGTTGGACAGGATAAGGAAAACTGGGTAGGCAGATTGATGAGCGAGTGTTGTCCTGGCAAGAGAAACAAACTGTAGTTTTGTATCCAGAGGCATCAGGGACATGCTGAGGCAGAGGGCAGTGGAGGTAGGCCTGGTACCCAGCCTGCAGAGGATGACGCTGCCCTGAAACTGAGCATGCTCCGTGAAGTGGCTGAGAAGGGCAGCAAGCGATTTGTGTTTTCTCCTTGAAAGCAGGGGAGAAGGTTTAAACGTGAGATGTGTTTGATCAGAGATATGGCTTTGGCTTGGCAAATATTTGCCTTTCTTTTGAGGTCTACTGCCTATATTCCAGTAGTTCTTACTGAGGTATATTCTCGGGACTCTAAGCTGCCTGTCCACTTGTGCCGGTAGCGATTAGCTACCTGTGAATATGAAAGTGTAAACCTGAATTAATGAGAAGTAAGTAAAAATGTAACAGTGTCACCCTTCTGATAACTCATCTACTTAATTCCACTACCCGATCTCAGGTATTTGAAAGTGATGTTGAAGAGCCGCTGGCATTGGGTAGTGCCCCTAAAGGCAACTTCTGTCATTACAGGAAGTTCTGCAGGACAGTGCTATAGACTTCTGTCTGTTTGAGTTTCAACCATCTGCTTGTCTGACTGTCCCATGAGACTGCATAAGGCAGGGATAAAAATGCAGAAGCGCTAAACCTAGTTCTCTAGGCCCAAATTCCAGCTTTGATACCTCTAGTAATGTCTGACCTTGAGCATGTTACCTAATATCTGTGTGTCCCAGGACTTACTGATATCGAGGTTTAAATGAACTAATACATGCAGAGTGCAAGATGACTTTCCAGAAAATGTTGAGCACCAAGAAACATCAGCTGTGAGCATCCAGCCAGAAAGCTGGACCACATACTTGATTCTGATGGCTTCTTAACTCTTATGCTCAAGCTATGCATTCAGTACTGTTCTCTGGAGCCTGAACTTGACAATCACCACCTTGCAGACTCTTTCTTGAGCTCTAGATCTGCTTTCTCAGTTTTCCTCCCGCTATTATTGTCCCTGACTTGGATCATGTGCTTTCTAGTTGGGGCTCAGGGTTGGAAGGGGCAGGGTAAAGCATGTATCAAAATGATCCATTCCTACAAAAGTTCAGAGAGCACCTTGGTACACTGGAGCAAGGGGGGGGGGGTGATAACTGTAATCAAGCTCAGAAATTTCCCTTGAACTCTGCTAAGTCATAGGGAAGATGGAAAAATAGACCCAGGAATGGGTCAGTTTTCAAACCCGAAAGTAGACTGTTTCCTATGATTTGAAGGAGTCTTACAAGCAAGCGTGTTCTAAATTTTCCCACTTAGAGCTCCCTACAAGGTGTCTTGATGATTCAGTATAACAGTTCAGAATTGAAATTATGGTGTTTTGCATAGCCACATGTGTGTTTAGTCCTTTTACTAAAAAGCACTGCATGGATGGTCCAGCTGGTGATCATGTACACCTCTGGGTCCAAATTTCTCTTTTACTTATTTTCTACAAGTGTGTGTATATGTGAGATGCACTTGTGTATGTATGCATGGTTACATGTCCATGATCATGTGTGTGTCTCTATGGGCATCTATGTACATGTCTGCATATGCATACGGAGGCCCAAAGTTGATGTGGGGTGTCTTCCTTGATGGCCTTCTACTTAATAATATAGGATCTCTTGCTAAGCAGAGCTCATATCCAAACTTCATTCATCATGTGTGCATGGAAAGAAACCCAATCATTGTGACAGATATTCTTTGAGCCATGGTGGCCACTCCAAATGAAGAAGACATGTCTTGTTTGCTGTTGTGTCAGTTTGTGGTTGTGTGTAGTTGTCCCTTCATATCATCCAGCCCTAAGCCCAGGACTGAAAGCCAGGAGACATGGTGACTACAGAGAAGATTCAGAGCTGCCTCCTGCCGTTCTGTTACTACAGGTCGATGATTTTTTTTTTTTTTTGGCAGGTAATAAAGTCAGGAACAAACTCACCGTCTAGAGTATGGGTGGCAGAGCTGGAAAGAACATCCACGGCTGTTTAGTCTTTCCCTGGCGAACCTTCCTCTGAAGTTTGAATTACACAAAAGGAACTTAGGAAATCTCCCAACCTCCTTGCCTTGGATGCATATGAAAGACCACACAAGCACACACAAAACAGGAATTTATGAGCAAAACCTCAATTAAAAGAAAATTTCCTGTGTATGTGGTAAAATTAAAGACCTGCTTACACTCACCACAAAAATCTACTCCACGTCCCAACAAACGCCCTCTTCTGAAACGCTTTACTTTTGAACCTTACCTGCCAAATGCAGAAGCCTGTGCACATAGCCAAGGCTCATCCATGTAGGATGTGCCACCAGCTTAGACTCCCTGAATGCTAGAAATAGTCATTTATCTTTCTCTCTCTCTCTCTCTCTCTCTCTCTTTCTCTCTCTCTCTCCTTAGGAAGAAAAAGGCTGGTTGCAAATTAACCTTAAGAAATGCTGTTTGCTTGGGCCCTTGAAGATCTAAGATACTTTAAAAGTCGACCTAGTGACTTTGTCGCTGATTTTTAGAATTAGGAGTTATATATTTAAAAAGACCAAGGGAAATAAGACCCAAATGTTATAGTAACTTATGCTAACCTCTTCAATGCACGTGAGCTAAAAATGGCAAATAACAATTTAAGACTCTAATCCTGAATAGTGACTAAGAAATTCGAGTACAGAGAGGCAGCCATCGGTTAAAATCAAACAAAATAGCAGGACTTTATTCCTGGAAGCAAGAAAATTCCACGCTGTGGGCTCTGTTCAATTTTGAATTATACATCTTAGAACACTGTTAAGTCAAATATTTGAATGTCTGTAAAGTTAAGCCTTGCTGTTTCAATTACAACCTATTATGCATCTGTCTGTCTTTCCGGGGCTGAGGAGAGCAGCTTGTCTTTTGCTCAATGAAGGCAGATCTTCAAAGGGAATGTGCCTGAACATACAATGCTGGGAGCCATGGCAGCAATTCGGTCTGTGGCTAGAGCCGAGAAAATAAGTGATAAAGCATATAGCCTCCAGGAAATTGTTTTGAATCAAGCCTGTGTTCTTTAGAAGTCATTTCCACGTAATGGATGTTGAATGCTTCCTGTTAGGGTGATTTTATGGCTTTTGGTTTCAAGGACTTAAAGAATTTCTATAGTTAGTCTCCCAGTTGACTTTTTCATATTCTAAAGAAACTGATCCAAGGCAAAAGTGTGTGTGTGTGTGTGTGTGTGTGTGTGTGTGTGTGTGTGTGCATGCACACACACCTGAGTTTGGGGTAGGCTGGGGGCTGCAGAGATGAGTTCAGTGGGTGAGAGTGCTCAGTGTACAGTCATGAGGAACTGAGTTCAGATCCTGACACTTGTGATAAAAAGCCAGTTGCGGTTGCATACCCGTGAATCCCCAGCCATATGATGGATGTTGATAGAAGGATTGTAGGGGCTTGCGAGCTGTCAATGTAGTTCCAGATTCAGTGAGAGATTCTGCCTCTGAGGAATAAGGTGGAAAGTGATTGAGTAGGGCACTCATGTCCTCCTCTGCCCGCTGCACATGAGCATAGGTGCATTTACACATATACATGTATACCACACACATACAAACACACCACTTACATAGACATCAGAATCATAAACATAGAGAAAAACAGTGTATATAGTTCCAGTTTCTTTCCCAGATCATGGCTGCTTACTCAATCTATACTCTGTTGAGGGCACATTCTGGCATTATTAATATTCTTTCCCCAGGACATATAGGTACAAGATTCCACACTGGCTTTCCAGGACAAATCTTACTCAACAGAGTTCTGGCAGAAAAGCAATTTCTGACCTAAACATCAAGGATGCCTATGCATCTGTCAGAGAACAGGCTCTCATGGGTTGACTCTAAGGAAAGAGTGTTCAGGTGTAGGCTATATACTTTGTGTAGCAATATTTTTATATATAAATTCTGGCAGCGGGTTCACTACTCACCTCAATGTTTTATATTTCCTGAATGAAAGACACACACACACACACACACACACACACACACAGCCTTTATATTTTGATATGCCTTAAACAGTGCAACAGCTGGGTCACTTCCTAACCTCCACGTGGTTAATCTACCTGCTGCTGTTATTCCTGTGTTATTACTTACTAAATTCTATATTCTACCTTGGCTGCCCTGGACCCAGAGGGATGCCCAACTAGGCAACACTTTCCGGCTCTTTTACATGCCTGCTATGCCTCCCTGTCTTCCACTCTTCTCGGGCATGGGGTTTCTTCTCTCCTTCTCTGGGCATGGGGATCTGCCTCTTCCTCCTTCCTTTCTGTCCCAAGCCTGGGAATCCTAAATCCTGCCTGTGTCTACCCTCCCTAGCCACTGGCTGCCAGCATCTTTACTTACCAATCAGAACTAACTGGGGGCAGGGGCTAGAGTTTTAGAATCAAAATTAACATTATAATACAAGCAGTATTAGGTCAAACCTACTACACTCTAGTACCTAGGCAGTGAGTGATAAGCAGAGAAGAGAGGCATGAGAGATGGGGTGAGAGATGCCTCTAAGTCCCAAGCATAAAATGATTTCCTTGTGACAGACTTTATTTGCCGCTCATAGTGTCAGTTAGCTATTGCCATGTAACAATTCCCATAAAACTTGCTGGCTTGAAAGTTAACCATTTTCTCTTGCTCATGAGCCTATAAAACACCCGAACGGCTCTTCCAGCAGGCACACACAAACTTTTGACATTGCAATATAGTGTTATCTACAAAGTTCACACTCCAGAACCAAACAATTGAGAAAAAAAAAGTTTTTTTAAATCACACAAAAGTCTCATGGATTTAGTAAGTTTATGATTCTGTGTTGAGATGCATTTGTAACTGTCCTGGAGTACACACAGACTGCCAGGTGTGAGTTGCACATGCTCTGATTAATACAGTGGGAGACTCACCTATGCATCTGCGGGGCATTGCATCTGGGGACAGAGTCACGCTCATCTTGGTTAGTCTCTTCGAAAGCTTGGAGGTTAGGCTAGCAGACTAG
>LR750496.1:5038-20038 GCA_902729485.2 Mus minutoides | reverse complement strand
AGATATATAGCTTGGGCACGTCCCGTCCCACAGTCCAAATCAAGATCCTTCCCTTCATTCTGAAGATATTACTAATGCAAATCAACAACCATACTTATTGTCTCCTTCTTGTCTGAACATGCAGGTGTCACAGAAGAGTACAGTAGTGTCTAGAGTGCACACCTAGATGTCCAAATCAAAGACTGTTTTCCTCAAGTCTATAGACCATACCTGATCCATAAACCTTTCTTCTGGCAATTTCTCAATCCAGTCCCCAGTGACCTCCAACTCAATGCCCTGCTTAAGTCCTAGGAATCCAAGGGACTGCTTCATTCACCAGAGGCCAGAGCTAAGCATTCTAAGCAAATTCCTGATTCCTATGTCCTACAGAACTGTCCAATATCTTGAGACAAAAGAAGCTTGGCTCTGATGTGCTCTCCCCTCCCTGCCATAGGCTCATGCCTGAATGGATGGTTGCTTAGGCATATCTTCTCAACTCTCCATTATCACTGATGCAGTTGAACTATGTGGCAATCATTCTCTTTCTTGATCTTTTGGATAAGCATTGAGGATGCTTGAACTATCTCACTCTAGTTCTAGATCTTTCCAACTATCAAGGAAGAAAGCATTGACCAGAGTTTGCAATCCCTTGATGTCTTGCCATATGTTTATCTAGGTACATTTTAACTTCACTGTGCCAAGCCACCAAGAGGTCACAACTATTTCATCCTTATTCGATAATGTATTCATGTCCCAGAGCTGAGTAACTCATGTTCTGAGACACAGAAATTTCTAATAGGGATTGTCCAAGCTTGCTCTGGCTGGCAGTGGAGAAGTGTGAGTGTAGAGGGCAAATCAGTAAATCCAGTTCAATAAATATTTAGAATGTGATAACGATATGGGAGGCTTTGAGGCAGAGAAAAATGATTCTTCTTTATGGTGCCAAGAAAGTTCCAGGGCAAGTCTCTTTCCATTTGTAAAGTTGAGTCCAATAATGTCTGCAATTTATTAGGCCTTTCTTCTAAGGACTTCAAAGTATTATGTAATCAAACCCTGACTTTTTAATTAAATATATATTTAAAAAACACTAAGCTATTTGACCAAAGAGGTGGGGACATTTGTTAGCCTTATGGTCTATAGATATAGGCATAGACATATGCATGCATTATGTGATACATATGTACAGCATACGTGCTCACCTATACATGTGCCTTTGTGTCTGTGGATTATGCAGACATGTATGTACACAAGTATCCCCTTCCTGCCAAGAGTAGCAAAGTATTGTCCCCTTTCTGGGAAATCAGAAGTTCTGCTATTTACTGCCTACACAACTTGGGCCAAGTCTCAGACCTTCTCTGCCTTTGTTTCTTTTCATAGAACATGAAACCGCTGCCACTTCTGTGGGCTATAGGAGAACTTAAATGTAGTAATACAGCAGAAAGCAATAGAAAGCCCTTTGAGGTCATCATTGATGCTGGGAGAGCTGGGAATGTCTCTTTCTCCAGTGTGACTGTGAGGACTTAGACTGAAGTCTGATCTGATAAACTTGACTAGGAAGCATATGGATGCATTTTTCTGGACAGATGGCTGCTGCTCTCTGAGCTGCACGTGCATGGCTTTCTGTGGAGTTGCCTTAGCGTGAAGAGCCTCTTTCAGGAATCTTTATGGGGCCACAGTGTGTTAGGTGAACCTCAACAAACAGGGAGCTGTGTGGGCTTGAACCTAATGCAAACAGTTGCTCAGACGTCCATGACTGAATGTAAATAACATCTTGAATGCCATTGAATGTCAATACTGATGTTTGACAATATTACATAAATTCAACTTTAATTGAACAAGGATAAATCTAACCAAAAGGATCCATTTATATCTCTGAATACTGGTGTGAAATGAATCCTAAATAATGGAGATTTTATGCCTTGAGTCTGAGATGCCCCCCACACATAAGAGGTATGAATCTTGCACACACGCGCGCGCACACACACACACACACACACACTCACTCATATTTCCTAGCTTAACAATTCTTATCTCTTTGAGAACAAAGTCTCAAATAAATAGCGCTCCTCAGATACCAGCTGCCCCAGGGGCTACTCTGGGAAAGAAGCAAGGGTGATTTATGTGCCAGAAGAATCTGTTTATATTATATAGTAATGTGTCCCGGCGCCATTAAAAATTAGTAACCAAATCCATCTATAACAACTTTAAATAATAACAAGGGTTCAGAAGAGGGTCAGTTTCTGGGTGCTAGCATGTTTATACACTTGAAGTAGATAATCTAGATTTAAATAGACCACTGAAATTGACCAGTGTCGAAGTGTAGTAGTGGTGTGTTAGAGCTGGACACTTTAAACGACTGCTTTTAAGCGTGAAATCAAATACACTAACTACCTCACACGCCTTAGCCAGATGTCTGCTTTCAAAATAGATGCATATATGTAAAATATAAAAACCCCGAAAGGATATTGCAGCTGGTGAGCAATAAAGATAGTCATTTGATAAAGGAAATGTTTGAGCAAAAATGAATTACAGACTCCTTACCACAAGACCCAAATCTGGTTAGGGAAACATCATCAAAGGACAAAACTCAGCTTGTACTGAGTAGAACTTCTGTATTTCCTGATCCTGGCCTTTGTTCCCTATGCTGTAATTGGTTGGGAATTATTATTTAAATCCTTCTTCATGGCTAAGGCTGTGTTGTGTATTCATGTGTATTTGTTATGTTTCTCAGTCCCGTCACTATCCTGCCTTAGTAACTAAAGGGAATATTTTGGTTCATACGTTCTGAGAGTCCATCTGATAGTCCTGAAGGCATGGCAGCTGGAAGGGTCTCTTTTGTGTTGGCAAAAAGTCTTCTGATGGCTTCTGCAGGAATGGTACTAGAAAGAGAATTGGCCAGAAGTTGTAACCTTCAAGGCCTGCTTCACTTGACCTCCATGTATCAGCTAGTACATCCTGAAGTTCCTTGGTTTCCAAGTATTGTACCACCAGCTGGAGGTGGGAGATAGGGGTGTGTGTGAACACATGGACCTGCTCAGGGATATTTCTGACTCATGTCACAACTACACAGATTTACAAGTCTTGTCCTCAGTGGTCTCATCTACTAACTAGCTAACTAGCCTGCTCCAATCAGCTTTTCCTTAAATGTAGATCACTCTTAACAGAGTTAGTGTCCATCTTTGTTGTTTGCTTCTGAAGGGTTTCTGAGTCTTCATCATGGGAACTCTGTGCGGTGGAGACTGCATGCTGTGCTGGGCACGGTGCCAGCTTTCATTGCAAATACCCTTTACCTGCCTCCATTACAGACAATGCAAATGAAATCAGTTAGTCAACAACATGTGGCCTTTGACTTGCAGGAAAGAGAGATATAGGCATTGCCTAGGTCTTTTAAATCTTGTTTCACATTGTTTCATTAATGGTTTGGTTTTCTCACACAGACTTTGCATACTTTCCATGTGGTAGACTGTCAATAACTTCTCAATTCATAGGCCAGTTCATAGTTTTCAAGTCAATGGGATCTATTCAAAATCACTCACTTTAAGTCCTGCAGGTGGAGAGAGGTGACTTTGAACTATATTCAAAATTATGTTGGGTCATTAATTCAGGATACCAAAAGAGGTGGCAATGGACATTTTGTGGGCCTCTAAGTGGTGCACCTGCAGGGAATACAAAGCCATCTATAAACCAAGATGATGGTCCCCAAGCTGGAAGATCCAGGTATTGGGAAAGATAGCATAAAACAAACTCAATGCCAACAACAGAGATAATAACATAAACAGCACAGAGATAATTATGGATCAGACAGACACCTCCCATAGCAGCTCACCAGCTGTTGAGTAAATACACTTAGCTGTTCTCTTTTGAGAATGGCATGGGACCTCTGGTGTGGTCAATATAGGAGCCAGGTGTTGGCTGAGCTTGAGTTTGCCCCTGAGGAAGTGAAAAGAGAAACCAATAGGAAGAACTCTGAGTTGAAACCTGTGCTTCCAATAGTGTACATTGGTTATTAAATAATAGCATGACTTTGTCAACCTTTCTGAGCCCTCCGTATCAGCTAGCAAATGTAAATCACACTTGTAGAACTATCCTAGTGAGCGAGAGAGACCTTCCTACTTTGTACAGTTGGCCATTGATTCCCCCCACCCTGTACTTATCTTTGTTTTATACTCCTACATACATTTTCTCTGGTTCTGGATTTTGTGTCCTTATTTACGTTTTCCCATACTTTATGGTGTGGATTCATGTACCTTATATCCTATAAAAATAAGGCAGAGCATAAATAAATCAGTCTCTATGCTCATAAAACAAAAGCACTGAATGGATTGTAAAGTTTTGCTGGCGTACTTGTGCACACTATACCTCGTGATATTTACTTCTCAATAGCTGTCTAGTTCTGCAGAATTTACAATCTATATAGAAGTTGAAAAGATTTGTTTATCTGAAGTTTTCTTGTTTTCCTTAGTCACTAAATAAGAATAGATTTTTTTCTCTCCCCCATGGAATCTTTCCCATGTTGTGGCCATCCTGATACTGAATAAGTAGTCTGAGTTCTGAGGTTGTGTTTCTCCTGTGTATCCTTAAAGATCCTCCCCATCCATGTACATTAGTTAACTTTTCTCATTGCTATAACAGAAACAACTTAAGGAGGGAAGGCTTTTTTTTTCTCCTCACAGTTAGAGGGTATAATCTACCATAATGGAGAAGGCATATGAAGATAACAGTTGCTCTAGCTGGAGTCCAAAGAGGTGGAGATAGCTGGTTACTTTGTGGTCACAGTGAGGAAGCACAGGGAGATGAATGGCTGGTGCTCAACTCATTTTCTTGCCCCCTGACCTCCTTTTTATTCTGTGGGATTCCAGCCCACAAGGTAGCTGGATTCACATTCAGACTGGGTTTTCCCTCCTCAGTTAAACTTCTCTGGAGTGATCCTCATAGACCCATCCAGAATTGTGGTTGAGACTAATCACCACACGGAGAAATGAGAGCCTTTTTTTGTAACGTCAAGTCCCTTATCCATTCAAGAATCACAGCGATGTGTGAAGTAGGCCCTAACTTCTTGCAACCATGAGTTTTAATGGTAGATTTCTACCAACCATGTGCTGCCATAGTTCTTGAGTAGAGGTCACATGTAAAATTAAGCACTAGAGGCTCTTTTTAAAAGATAATTAATTATTTTTTTTCTTCTGTGGCATATTGCATCCCAACATTGATCTCTTTATGATGATATTCTGAAAATACTTTTTACATCTTGTATCTCCCATTTTTTCTCACACTGTATAGGGAATATTCACAGTGAGATACAGGTTGTTTCTTTCTTTCTTTTTGCTTTTGATTTTTTGCGGACAGCCTTGGCTGTACTGGAACTCTTTCTGTAGACCAGATACAGAGATCCGCCTGCCTCTGCCTCTGAAGGGTTGGGATTAAAGCATGTGCCACCACTGCCCAGCTGAGATAGAGTTTTTAATCTGTGTTGTTTTAAACTCAATATTTCATTCTGATCACATCCCTTTCACTTTGATTTTGTTTCCTCCCATAATATTTTGGAAATGATAGACTAAATATGTAGTAGAAATTACATGAATTCTTTTCTCAGAATATGATGCTTATCCAGGGTTGAGAGTTCTGACCTTCTTACTTGCCAATCTGGTTTTTGGATTTTGACTGGATGATTATTTACACTGTGGTTAAAGGAGACGTGGAAATTCTTGGAGCTTCATTTTCCTTACCTGTGAAATGATGGCTGTGATTCCTTTCAGCCCCGTGGAGAGCAGCTGAGATCTGGTGTACAAAATATCAGTGATTTAGTTCTCCACTCACCCAAGGAACTGGTTCCCACAGTCATATCCTTGACCACACCAGGCTTACTGTCCAGGGTTTCGCCCCATATTAGATTCTTTTGTACATAAGGATAGCATATGTTTGTATATCTCAGTCACTGCCCCTAGTCTGTCTTCCTCTTAGTATCACTTATTCCTGCTCATGTAATTTAAATAGGTTTGGCCCCCAAAGACTCCTGTCTTTGAGTGTTTGGCCCACCGGGAATGGCAGTGTTAGGAGATGTGGTTTTGCTGGAAGAAGTGTGTCACCATGGGGTGAGCTTTGAGGTCTCCTATACTCAGACTCTATCCAATATAGAATGAGATCCTCTTCCTAGCTGTCTTCGGAAGCCAGTCTCCTCTTGGCTGAGATCTAGAACTCTCAGTTCCTTCTCCAGCATCATGTCTGCTTGCATGACTCCATGCTTCTAACCGTTATGATAATGGACTGAACCTCTGAAACTGTAAGCCAGCCAGAGTTGAACATTTACCTTTATAAGAGTTGCCTTGACCATGGTGTCTCTTCACAGAAATGGAAACCCTAACTAATACACCTGTTAAGGGTAAAACACTTGTCTGTACTCTGTGCATGGACACAGTCAGGGTTACATAAGAAAATTATACAGGTGGTTGAATATCATCACATTACAATTTGGCCACAAACCTCAGATAGTGTGACCTCTGCCTTCCATAGCAATGACTTTGGCTCATATTCCTGAGAAGCGACTGACTATCAGGCAAAACACCTCTTACTTGCCCGTCATCAACATTTCTCCGCCTCCTATTTGTGCTTTGTAAACTGTAAGGGATCTATGTAATATTAATTACTATTTCAGTTTGACAATTCTTGGATTAGAGATATCTAATGCATTTGGAATCCTTTCTTTAAAAAAAAAAAGAATTCCTCAAATTTGACCTCTATTAAACCGTTGTATAGAAAGGGGAAGAGAAAATCATGGGGCAGGCTTATAAAACCTGTCTGTTAAATGTGTGCTGGGGGGCATGTAATGCACAGAGGAAAACACTTAAGTTTGATCATGGTAATGAGCAATTTGACCATTATGTCATTGGTAGGTTTTTTTTTTTTTAAGGATATATTTTTAAGGGTATTGGGAAGACTCAGTTGTATTCATAATTCCTCTAGGAACCAGTGCTAAGTATAGGAACATTATTTCCTCTGGCACATTCTATTTTACTTCCATAAAGTCCACAGTGGTCCATGCTTATGTTGTTTGAGAGTTCAGAAGCCCACAGTTGAGCACGCAGCCCAGGGGTTCAGTATTTGTCCAGCAAACCCAGTGCCCTGGCTTCATACTCCATTGATTCGAGCAACAGGAAACAACCACCTTGTATCAAATCCCAACAAGATTTAAAAGATCCATTTTAACTTTGCCCTTGTCATTTGCAAACAAAAGTCCTATTGGCTCAGAAGGTCAAGCTACTGGTGGACAAGGCCTGGTCTTTCCCCAGTGTTAAACATTCTCTATGAAAGGCCCTTCATAAGCAGTGTCTTGGAGAAGCAGCAGGGAGACAAATTAACAACTTGCAAAATAAGGCTGTGTTTTCACAATCTGTCATAATCTCTTTGATCTTGTTATGAAAATCCTGTCAGATTCCTCCTCCTCGTCTAATTTATGGCTCACTAAGGATCCCAGGCTCCACAGTACTGTCATTGCTAGGTGTTCTGAAAGAGCCTGCCGTGACACTCTCCTCAGTGCCCAGTCTGTTTCCCATCTGTATTCCTGTGCCCTAGAAATTATTGTAACACTTGAGCACAGGCTAGCTACTGTAAATCCTGAGCACAAGCTAGCTGTATTTTTTGTTTGTTTGTTCGTTTGTTTTTTTTAAATATGTAAAACACTTTAGTTATAGGGGGAAATGTAGACAGGCTAAAAAAAGAAAAAGAAAAAAAGCTGAGAAAATATGTACTTTCAGAAACTAAAAGCACACACAAAGTACCAAAAAACCCATTACATAACCTTGAACATATTCCTTGATCTCCTTGTACCTACTTGGCCATGAAATTAGGGATAATGTAAGCAGCTGTTCCATTGGCCATGAAATTAGGGATAATGTAAGCCGCTGTTCTATTGGCTATTCACATCAACTCATAGTTAATAGATGGAAAGCAGTAAACAGTGCCCGACTCAGAAGAGAGAGATTACTTCCAACCCAATGTCTTCCAAACTTGGGGCAGACAAACCACTAAAGCCATGTGTCTAGCTGGAAACACAAATGAAACCTGTAACATCACTCACTGCATGTGATGCTAAGGATCACGAGAAAAGGGCTGTGTTTGATTATTTGTATCTGTCCAGGTCTTAGCATAGCACTTGGCATAAGGTAGGCACTTTGTAAATGCAGCAATGAATGAATGTGCTAGGTACTAGGGCACCTTGTCATTTAGGTCCCCCCTTGCCTCCAGCCAAACTTAACGTAAGTGGTTGGCCCAAATTGGATCTCATCTGGATAAACATAGACTCGTTCAACCTTAGTAGCATTGATAATATTTGATTGGCTAATACTTTACAAGTCATTGTTTTCCCATTTTTACCCATATCCTCATAAGGCAAATTTAGAATTCATCAACTTATTAATTTGAGTCTTAGATGGCTGGATTGAGATTTGAACCCCAGATACATGATAGTTTCCACTATTACTCATCAGAGAAGCCTGCTTGTTTAGCTTTCTGAGGCTGGATGTGGCTTGAACCTAGGTTTCTCTCCTGATTTTGCAATTGCTTTCTTTAAACTTCTGCATCTTCTCCATGGCTTTGGAGACAAGAAACTTAGGTGAACAGGAAGAAATGCTGATGGATTTGACCTGCTGGGTGCTGAGAGGTATAACTCAAGCTATAGGGCTTCATGCTAATATGCATAGTTTGGGTGATTTGAACCTATTTGCCTAAAGAATCAAGTCAATTTGCTTGTTCCCTTTGTCGGGTTTTATTTTGTTTGATATGTGCAGTTCAGGGAATGCCAAAGAATTCTGGATTTGTGGAGGGGACCCAGTGACTGGTGGGGAACGCTTAGATTCCTTTAGTTTTCTGATTGCACCATGGGAGGTGAGTGCACATTTTCTATTGCCCAAATTTGTACTTCCATTTACAAAACTATTCTTTGTGTATTGGCTGAAATAGGTATTGCAGTTTGGCAAGGACTCTGGTCAATATTGTTCTCAATATTTCAAGTGTTGTTGGCTCCTCTCAGAGCCAGCCAGAAAATTTAGTCACAATTTCCTTTTTATATGATAATATTTTATTCACATTGTATTTATTTCATTTTTGCCGAATTACTCTTTTAAGAATGATGTTATTCCCCAGTAGTCTAGAAATGACCCTTCCTTTCTTTCCCCTCCTCTTTGAAGTTTTTGAGCCATCAAAGGCCTTTCTTCTCTACCTATAATAATGAGGACTTTCATCACTGATGGTTCAAAATACCTTTTTGAGAATAACCTTTTTAAGTCATAAATAAGAAGAGTACCAGGGAATGTTTGCTTTCCATTTTTAGGCAAAAAACAGAAGCGAATAGAGTTTGAAATATCTTCTGTGGCAGAGTTCTGAAGCCATGCAACGTGTCTCTTAAATCACCATTTCACTTTTGCAAAGGCAGACGGCAAAAATCTAAGCAATGGCTGGGACCACCCAGCTTGTTCATTTCTGTACATAAACTACCATGACAACGCAACACCTGAAAGAGAATTAGAATTTGTATTTTAGCTCTACCTAGAATCTTGAATTTGACTGTGCTGTTCAAGATTCAAGAACAACACTGGCTGTCAATAAGTCAGATCCAGTGAAATAATCATCATAAAAGAGTTCATGGACAGTGAATCCTGGATAGATAAGCAGTAGGTCATGAATCCTGTGCCGCTAGAGAAAGTGTTAAGTGATGGTTAAAATGGAACCTTGTCATCTTCCAGCCATCAGCTAGATAATGGACAAGCATGCCTATCCAGATATCATAAAAACAGCTGAGTATACTCTAAGTTCTGGGAAATGTTGAGAAAGGCTACTTTGGATTTCACAAGAAGACATCTTCATGGAGCATCATTGCAGATAAATCCTATTTCATTGGTTCATAGGTCTCTATCTATTGATCTAAGAGCATTCATAGAACATCTGAAGGCTTTTAAAATCCTTATGTCTCCAATGTCTTAAATCTGAATACAACTTGATGAACTTAATGGTTCACATATGTTGAGTGTTTCATTGGCAAAGCAGCTTTCAATTGTATTCTTCAGCAATGAAATTCTCACTCAGATACCAGACAAATGTCCCATGATTCAACTTAGTCCTGAGACCATGTAGCTATAGCAACCATTTTAATGCCACTTGACCCTACTTCAGATGACAGTCAACAGTCTTGCGTCTTTTGTACCTTTGACCAACTGTCTAGAAGTCCCACCTTCCCACATTCCCACTTATGAGGTTTGGTAACTTACTAAATGGCCCGAGAAACTCACAAAATACTTTGTACAGGTGTACTGCATCTTTTCAAAGGCTACAAGCAGAAGTAGATTCATAAGAGAGTTTGTCACCTTTGACCAATGTATACCAAGCATGCCCATAGGCTTTGGCCCCAGTTCCTGGTCACCATCATTCTCTGAGGTCACCTTTAGACTCCATGTCTCTGACATCCATTGGTACTTATGTTCTCTGCTTGGCTTATTTCATATAACATAAGGTTCTCTGGGTTTGTTCATGTGCTGCACATGACAGGGTTTCCATCTCTTTCTCAACTGCTTAGACACATCCATATTCATTCTGCATCTATCTAGTAACAGATAGGTTATCCTATCTTCTCTAGTCCAAAATGGTCTTGATAAACAGGAAAAGGCAGACATCTCTTAGACATGCTGATTTCACTTCCTTTAGATGCATACTCAGCAGTAGGGTTACTGGATCATAGTTTTCCCAGCATTTACCTTATGTTTTCGCAATGGCCAATCCAGCAGGAACAAGATGATGTGTCCCTGCAGTTTTTATGTACCCTTCCCAGGTGATGCCTCAGTTGAGTCTCTGTAAATCTCCATCTTCTGTATTCTAGATGTCTCTGTTATATAACTATTGCTGTGTGCCTCCCTTTGTTCATGCCTAAATCAGGTCAT
The DNA here is from genome assembly GCA_902729485.2 of Mus minutoides. Taxonomy (NCBI): domain Eukaryota; kingdom Metazoa; phylum Chordata; class Mammalia; order Rodentia; family Muridae; genus Mus; species Mus minutoides. Next base: position 9,134 of record LR750496.1, on the reverse strand, counting down.
GTGTGTGTTTGCTATTGAGTTATTCAGATTCCCCTTATGATTTGAGAATCACCTCCTGATGAGTTATGTAATGAACAAGCATCATCTCTCTCCCACTGAGGGCTCTTTATCTGCTGTTTGTTTCCTTTGTAGGTTCCCTTTTCCTTTCTGATGGTTTTATACCTTTGTACTAGAGGTCATGTCTGAAAATACCATTGCCCAGACCAACACAAGGGAGCCTTTTCTATGGGTTCTTCCAATAGTGTTAGAGCATGAGTCTCACATTTTGGTACATGTGGTATGGGGAAAGGTGGAGTTTCTACTCTGCATGAGAAATCTGTTTCCCCAGCACATTAACTGGGAGATTGATCCTTCTGTATCCCAATGTATGTAAATATGTGGATTTACTTCTGTGTTTTCTCTCATTTCATTGGTTGGTGGTTTCCTTTCTTTCTTTCTTTCTTTCTTTCTTTCTTTCTTTCTTTCTTTCTTTCTTTCTTTCTTTCTTTCTTTTTCTCTTTCTTTCTTTCTTTCTTTCTTTTTCTCTTTCTTTCTTTCTTTCTTTCTTTCTTTCTTTCTTTCTTTCTTTCTTTCCCTTTCTTTTCTTTTTTTTTCCTTTTCTTTTATTTTAACATTAGTGGCATGCTGTTTGGCTTATAATGTATTTGTAGTATATTTTAGAACCAGATAGTATGACATTATCCTTTTGCTATAATTTATTTGGTCATTGGTGGTTATTTTTGCTTCCACATAAAATTTAGCATATATGTAATATATTATATAATATATAATTGTATATATAATATAACACAATATATAAATTTAGCATATATTATATATATATAAAACATATATAACAAATGTGCGTGTGTACGTGCACACGCACATTTGGGTAGAAGATATGAATCAGTGAGCAAGAATACATGCTGTGTAAGCATGAGAACCAGAGTTCAGATCCTCAGAACCTAATTGAAAAAATGAAAAGAACTTTATATGTCCATAATTCCAGTTCCGGGGGAGGGGGCAGATAGGTCTTATGAACTCCCTGGCCAGTCAGCCTGGTCAAATCATGAGCTCCAGATTCAGTGAGAGACCCTGTCTCAAGGGGAAAGAGTGGAAAACTATAGAGCCAGACATTTGATGACTTCCTCTGCTTTTGAATGCAGGGGTAGACACCTACATGTACATGTGTATACTCACACATAGGCCCTATACACACATAACCTACACACATCATATGTGGGGTTGAGGTGTGTGTGAGTATGTATATGTGTGTGTGTGTGTGTGTGTGTGTGTGTGTGTGTGTGTTGGTCTCCGTTGGTCTCTAAGATGGGCCATGCTTCAGTGGCAATGGTGGCATAGCCAAACATATTCTACACTATGAAGCAGCTTGCAGAGGAGGCAGAAAGTTCATCAAGTCCTTGGCATCCCTAGTGAGGATTGTAAGTTGCTTCAGTCTAGTTCTTTATGACCTTTTGAAAGGACAAAAGAATGTTCTTACCACCAGAGGACACATTCTCCGGGAATCTCTATTAGTCTTACTGTGTCAGAGAACTCTACCTTGAAACCCCCTGTGGTTAGGAACTAGATTTCTTAGCAGCGGTTTTATTGATGAGGTCTTTCTTCAGACAGTGGCCCGAGTCATGCTGAAGAATGCTACTCAGAGTCTCTGGAATTGTCTAGAAAATGTGAACGTTCATAAAGGAATGGTGCACAAATCTTTTCTAGAAAATGCTGGTTGGGTGTCCTTGAAATACCAAACTCAGTTGTTATTTTAAGTAGTACTATTGAATAAACGGTCCATCTGAAATGGAAAGAAACTTCAGTGGCAATAAGGAAAATAGGATTTTGGTGTTTGCCTTTCTCTAAGGTCTTGATGAAGCCCTCTGTGGTGCATAGCTGCCATTCCAGCACTTGGGAGGAAAGAGTAGGAAGACTTCCCAGCCTGGGCTACAGAGCAAGACACTGTGTCAAAATACAATGACAGAACAAATCAAAAAACCTTTAGGAAGTACTAAATAGCACTGAAAAAGAGAAATAAAGACATGCATACAGGATCCCCATTCCAAGGCTCTGCTCTCACCATCTATGAAGCTCTTTGCAGTGTGTAGAGGTCAATACAGAGAATCACAGCTGGTTAAAGATCCCAGGGTAGGTGGCTGTGGAGTGCCCACCCACTACTGATACACCTATATCAAACCTGCTTCCCTCTTGACTCACCTAAGAGAGGACAGATGATTCTAACAGCAAAAAGACCAGGAAGACTGCTGCAAATTGTCTGGACATTACTGAGAAGTCACATCTGTGAACTCTCACCCCAAGATATTCATGAGATCAAAACTGCCAATGTAACAAGGAGGGAAGCGCCCACAAAGCCCCACTCTTGGCTGAACTATAGGCATTTTGGGGTTGCTAGGGGAGGGAGGGAGAGACAATCTACTGGTGCTGTGTAGGTTGTTTATTCCCCATTGGACAGCCCTCCAACCATGCACATGCAGGTAGCACGAATGGGACTCAGATATATTGAAGAAGAAGAACAAGAAGAAAAAGAAAAGGAGGAGGGGCAGAAGGAGACAGAGGAGGCAGGAGAGGAAGAAATGACATTGTGAGGAGGACCTGAGCTGTAGGGTGGATCTGAGAGGAGGTGGAGGAGAGAAGTGAGCGGTTGATACAGTCAAAACATATTATATTCATGTGTGAAATTCTTGAAAAGTAAATAAACACATCTTCTAAAGCACCTCTATATAAGAAAATGCACGCAGATACACATGCCTTTACTCAGCTCTCAGCACTTTTTTCTGGGGCTCCTGCTGTTTCTGTTTGCCTGTTTGGCTCCTGTGAATGACATTTCCAAGTAAGGATTCTTCAATGAGTCCTCAAAGATGGAGCTTTCTTCCTGACCACAATCCTGAACGGTTGGTAATACCTTGGGGGTGGGGGTAAGGATGGGATCAAGGTTTGAACTGGGCGTGGGCAGAGCTTAAACACTCAGGCATCCAGGTTGCTTGGTTCTGACTGCGATCTTCCCATCAGGGAATGATTTTATAGAACAAAAGCGCTGGCCATCACAGTCTCTAAGAGGATTTAGGCAGATAGGCTGGAGAAAGTCAATAGTCCTATGAAGATTGTAACTTCAAAGATGCCTTAGAGCCTTAAAGCCCCCTAACTCATGAATAATAAGAGGAGGTAGGAGTGAACCTTTTCACTTGTCAGGAAAACTGAAGGTAAAATTCCTGGGTGGAATGCTTGTTGATATTTGCTTTTCCTTACACAGCCCCATGCTAACACAGTCCCAAACGTTTAAACCATTTTCAATGTGCAGTGTTATGTTAATACATTTAGCTTTGGGATATAGGGAGTGTTTTGTTGTTGTTGTTGTTGTTGTTGTTGTTGTTTAATAAAAGATCATCTGGATTCTGGCTAAAACTTGCATAGCTTTTTCTATTTATCACACATACAACTGTTTATTACAATACTGTATGTCACAATGTAGAATCCGTATCTGTTTAACTCTTAGTCTTGGACATCTCCCGCTGAAAACCAGAAATGTCACTTCTGTGGAAAAAAAATGGAGATCAGGGGAGCCTACCTTTGGTCTACATAGCATGCTGTTATTTCTAGAAGAGCCTACATGCCAAGGGATATGACGTGCAGTGTTATTGAATGGCAGTTTTCTCTGAACTGAAACATTCTCTCTTGAGACATGTTACTAGAAGTAAACAAGCCTCTTGTGTCTTGCAAGCTCCTGGGGCTGCTGGGAAAAGCCTCTGAAAAGCTGAGTTACAGGAGAGCCAATCTCTCAGACCTGCCCTTAGAGTTGAGCAGTGATCCCCGGGAACACAGCTTTCATGAGTTGTCCCCTTTGTTGGCATTGGTTTTGGGGTAATACAGCCACTTTTGAGTCATGTCTCCTGCTTGTAAGAAATCCCTCACCCAAGATTTGTATGACAAGAACTTCAAGTCTCTGAAGAAAGAAATTGAGGAAGATCTCAGAAGATGGAAGGATCTCCCATGCTCATGGATTGGCAGAATCAATATAGTAAAAATGGCTATCTTGCCAAAAGCTATCTACAGATTCAATGCAATCCCCATCAAAATTCCAACTCAATTCTTCAAG
>LR751644.1:106443-149770 GCA_902729485.2 Mus minutoides | reverse complement strand
TCCTCCCTGTGGTAACCAGCTGGAGATCTCTCCTCCCTGCCCCTTTCCACTCGACCTCGGACCAGAGTCTGCCCCACTCACACACCCCACCATTCTCAGTTCTTTCTTGACATCCAGCTGCCTCTGCTGTGTCCAAGACTGAGAACCTGACATCCCTGGCCTCCATGAGGCCCAGGGACCCCAGAACCAGCTCTTCCATGGTACCCAGAGGCATCTGTGGTCCCTAAGAGTCTGAGCCCAACTCCAGCAGGTCCCTGTGGACCTCAGACTGTGCCTGCCCCACCCCTAGAGCCGGGTCCTGTGGGTCCTGCGGGCCCAGTGCCGGCCCGGTGGTGCTGTATGGGTGCGCGCAGTCAAACCTTCCTGTGTCCTGCCTTGTCCAGCAGCTCTAGCCCCAAGCAGATGAGGGACTCCATTTTTGATCCACAAGTCTCTGTCCTTCCTTGCCTACCTAAGGCACTTTCTCATTGATTAAAATATTTACAGCCTATAGCAAAAGGCAGGATCTTAAGGGGGACATTGGTAGAGAGAGGAACTCTGGAAAAGAATTAGAGATGGAAGATTGGCCAACAAAATTGGACTTATGAAACTGAGGAGAGATAGCCAGCCACGTGGTAGAACTTAGATTAGTATAAATGAGATAAGATGAGTTGTAAGCCAGTTGGGAACAAGCTTAGCTTAAGGCTTAGGCATAAATAAATGAAGTTCGTCCCCAGGACATTATTCAGGGCAAGGGCAGGCGTAGAAAAATGCATGTTCCACGTTTCCACCTTTTATACTCTTACTGGTCACTAGGCTTCAGGCCACCTTTCAGAAACAATGTATTTTATTTATAGGCATTATTATTCTTAGTGTTGTTGTTATTATGATTATATTTCATCCTGAAATATCAGCAAAGTCTTCCTAATTCTACTCAGAGTTTTAGCAAATCAAGAAGTTGTGGAGACAATTTTAAACTTAATGAGACAAGCAATAACTCTTCACAAAATAACCAAGAACAGAGCACAAAGAACTTTTTTTTTTTAAGACAAAGGGGAAAAAAGTACAGGAAACGAACTTTGCTATCACACATATTCTCACAGTGTCCGTCCCTCATTTTAGGAAACTTAGGAGAAAGCTTAATACTTCATTATGACATAATGCCAGAACTCGTGGTTTATAATGGCCTCTGTGAATCATGACTTCCTACAGACATTAGTTGCTTTAGGAGTTCAGGGTTCAGCGGGTACTTTGGTCTTTAGACTATTTTAATTTTGTTGGCTTATAACTTTTCAGCATGCATAGGTGATGGCAACTAAAATAAGCTATTTTCATTTATTTAAACTTATAATCATCCCCAAAGCATCCTTCCTCTGTTTTTGGATTACATTTGCATTTTATGAATCCTGCTTGTGAAAAACATCATCTCTGAGAGACACCAGCAGAAAGGTTTGGCAATGGTTTCTTCTGCTCTCACCAAGATGGACAAAGAAGATGTATTTACTACCTAACATCGCTGAGTAAGCAGGAGTCCCTGAGAAGGTAGCTCAAGCATGACCAGTATCTAGACAATGGAGAGGAGATGGCGTTGTATGGGTAGATATGGAAAGCAAGAAAGAACAGATACGAAGTGAGCCACGACGGAACAAAGCTCGCAGGCTCCGAGAGAAACATCTTTAATAATAAAGTGATTGTAACAGACAGGATAACTTATAATCTGGGGAAGATGAAGGCCTGTGATTTTTCTTTTAACCATGATAAGTTATTTAGAAATCCCTGGAAAGCCAGATGTCACACAGCACAAAGAATGTCAGTCTAGTCATAAAGTTAATTTACATCTGTCAAGAATTTGGATGACCAATGAAATGTAAGAGAGAAGAGTCCACCACACCCTGATGCTAGCTAGGAACATTTCCCTCCGTGTGGCTCACGGTTTGCAGAGTGAGGCTGTTGCTTGTATGACAAGTGTAATGATGCTGCAAATGCCATACTCTGACTTTGTATTTTTAGAAGAAACCTACAGATTGAAAGACCAAAAGACTTCATGGTGATTATAGAATAGGACATAGTTGTTAAATGTTAATAAATACTAATGGTATAACTTCAAGTAGCTGAAGAATGGGGCCGGGGGTTCACTAGTAGAAAGTGATTACCATACATACAAGCATGAGGACCTGAGTTCAAACCTTAGCTCCCACATACACCAAGTGTGGCGGTGTGTGCTTGTAATCCCAGTGCTAGGGACGCAGAGACAGGCAAGGGTCACTAGCCAATCACAGCATAATCTAATTGGCAAAGAACAGGTGCCCATGAGAAATCCCGTCTCAGAAAACCAATGTGGATGACACTTGAAGAACACCCGGGGTTGTTCTATGGTTCCATAAGCACCAGAATGCTCTTACACACACACACACACACACACACACACACACACACACACACACTTGCACACATGGTGGGGAGAGGGTGCCCAAAAAGTAAAAGAGAAACACATAATATATATGTATAAAATATGTAATATAAAAGTAAATATACATACATACGTATATGTATATATATATATAAATATATATATATATATATATATATATAGAGAGAGAGAGAGAGAGAGAGAGAGAGAAAGAGCTAGAAGAAAGGGGCTTTAATATTTTTTAGCATAAAGAAATGATAATTATTGGAGGAGATAGAATTGCATTGCATGTTGGTTTATCCTGACTTATGTATATGTGTGTTCAATGTGTACATGTATAGAAACATCATGTGACATCCATAAGCATTTGTAATTTTTGTACTACTAAAAATGTATTTTGAAACCAATCTATATGATCACAAGAGTTAGGGGTTTTTTTTGGTGTGTGTGTGGCGAGGGTAATTAAGTCACAAGAGTGGAGCCCTAGTGAATGGGATTAGTACTCTTATCCAAGAGGCTCCAGAGAGCCTGCCTTGATTTATGAAAGTCCCCAGCAGAAAGTCACTCTCTGAGAAAGCGAGACATTTGTCAAATACTTCATCTACTAGCAGCTTGGTTTTGGACTTTAGAACTCTATCAGAAACAAATTTGGGGGTTGATTGTTTGTTTTGAGAAAGGGTCTCATTTTGTAGCTGTGGCTGGTCTGGAGCTTGCTATGTAAGACCAGGCTGGGCTTGAACTCTCTGAGACTCTGCATGCCTGTGTTTCACGGGAGCTTTGATTAAAGGCATAGGTCACCACTCTCCACTCCTGGCTCTAAATGTATGTAGTTTATGAGACACCCAGTTGATGGGATTTCATTAGAGTGGTCTGAGCAGACCGCAGACCGGGCCTCTCCTGGGAACGGAGAGGGGCAGCTTGCTTGCCTCCTTCTGTTTCACCTTGACCCTGCTTGAGTTCTCACGCCTTGTACACGCATGTGATTGCAGCAATACATAGAAGGGGCTAGCGAGGAATTACCAGTGCAACCTAAATGCAGACCTACCTTGCTCTGATCCAGGGTTTGGTGTGCATGTCCAAACCACTTCCCCAGCTGCCATGTTTCTCTGAAGCCGGTGGCAAAAATCCCCTCTCTGGGGCCAACTCCTCTGCAATCGCTCTGATGTGGTAGGGCTCAAACCCGCAGCAGCCGCCAATGTACCTGACCCCCAGGTTGTAGGCCTCTCTGGCGTATTTTTGAATATCCCATCTGGTGGCAACTCTTGGCTCCAGGCCTGGAATACAATGATTTTGATGTTTCTGTTACCACCTCTGTTATGGTTTAATGTGAAATGTCCCTCATGGGCGCCTGTGTTTGGATAAAATGTCCCCAGCTATGGAATACTGGGAAATGTTGTGAAACCTTCAGAGGGAGAGGCATGCTGGAGGAAGTGGGTCATGTTAGGCAACCCCAATCCTGTTCTCATTCAGTTTCCCAGCGACACATTCAGTGTGTGACCAGCGACCTCACACTCCTGTGGTGGCCATGCCTTCCCACTGGGATGCACCACATCCCCTCCAACTCTGAGCCACGACAAATCCTTCTTCCCTAAAGAGGCCTCTGCTCAGGTATTTGGTGAGAACAACAGAAGAATGACCAGTGCAGCTCCATCTTTCAAATGGCAGGTTCTTGACTGGTTGGGTTTTTCCCCACACACCCATCCCAGTTTAAAAAAAACAAAAACCCTAATATAAATGCCAGAAAGATTATGCATTCTTTAGGTAGCTTCTGTTTGGTTAACACTGTAAGTTCTTTTCTTACACGGCTTTACGCTATAAAATTGTATCAACTTAATCACAGTAAGGGACTTTATACAAACCCCAACTTACCGAAGGGATACTCTGGGAGGTCCACAAACCCTCCCTTGCCGCAGTCAGGTGTGTGGAAGCCCAAGCTCTGGACCATAAGGTGAGCCTGCAGACCGGCATCCCTGAGGCCCTCCTTCATGAGCTTCATGGTCTGCAAGCTGGTCCAGGGCCCAAACCGGCAGTTGACGCCAATGATGTCCGCCCCTGTACAAGGCAATAAAGAACCATTGCAACTTACGGGGCGTTCCTTTGCTTGGTCATTCTTTCAGTAACAGTTAGGAGCTGAGCTGATTGTGGTGCATGCCTGTGAGTCCAGCATCAGAGAGCAGGGTGATCACACACTCAACACTGGCCTGTGTACGCTAGAAATGATTCAGTTTTATTTCCAATCAATGAATCATCAATCAATCGATCTTAGAAGCCAGCTTAGCGATTAGCCACACTAGGATCTATAGACTTTTCCTTTTTGTTCTTTTATTTCTCTGACAATATTAAGCCAATTTTCTGCACTCCCCAAGCAGCCACTGCACTGCCATTGGACACAGGACACTTTACCTGCTTGGGCCAGCTTCACAGCACACTCTCCAGGTGTCACGTCGTGCATGTCCCCCTCTGGGCCGATGCACATGGTCACAGCCACAGGTGCCCCCACCTCTCTCAAGACTTCCACAGCCCACACAGCTTCTTCCACATGCTCAAAATACTAGGAGATAGCACTTTTAAAAATCGGCCTCAATTAAAGTAGACTCCTGAATGGCAAATCCCAAATGCTTTAAAACTTGTTATAAAAATGACCAAGTATATAGTTTGTGGAACAGCTTTTGGAGAGATGTGTCTCCATCAGATTAGGAGAACAGTGGCTGTCTGAGTAAACATCTGAATTCCTTTAATCAGAATATATGGAGTTTTATTTGTGAGTCAGTATTTGGCGACATTGTATCTGTTAGTAAAACAAAAATCAAACCATTTTAAAGGTTGGCTTTAAGAGACAGCTATATATTTAAAATAGAAAATTTGAAAGAACAAAAACTTTCCTCACCAGAAACCCAATGTGCTATCCCTTGCACCACAGAACCACCTACGAATAAACATTTTACTTTTTTTTTTTTTTTTTTTTTTTTTTTTTTTTTTCGAGACAGGGTTTCTCTGTGTATCCCTGGCTGTCCTGGAACTCACTTTGTAGACCAGGCTGGCCTTGGAAATCTGCCTGCCTCTGCCTCCCAAGTGCTAGGATCAAAGGCGTGCACCACCACGCCCAGCTTAAACATTTTACTTAATTGATTTGGGCATCATCTTTTATGAAACTGGGCTTGGCTCTGGAAACATATTTTATCATGCATTATACTTTACAGTGTTTTTATATCATTTCTGGGTAGGATTCCTAGGCAGTCCCTAAAGCACAAAGGGAAAAGTGGAAAGATGTTCCCAGAAGGTTAGACTATACAGCATGAGATGGAGTGTCTGTGTGTCCTTGCTGATGGTGGCTACCGTGGTCTGTCTGCTGAACCCATGTCAGCTGGAGGAGTGCTTCCCAGGAGCCTCCTTTGCTGCCACCATTAAAAGGGTGGCCTAAAATCACTGGACAAGAGCCAGCAGCAACCTCCCTGTGTCTTCACTTTTCTGTCTGTTTTCATTTTTCTAGACAGGCAGGGTTTCTTTGTATAGTCCTTGGTTTTCCTGGAACTATTCTCTGTGGACCACGCTGGCTTTGAACTCTGAGATCTACTTGCCTCTACCTCCCCAGTGCTGGGATTTAAGGTGTGTGTCACCATACCAGATTTCTTTCTTTGCTCTTAAAAGAAATTCTACAGACTTCCATTGAGGAATGAGAAAGATAATCAGGTCAGGCTCTGAAAACAGTGGCACTATGTTCCCACCCAACTGGAGAACACAGTTCTAGGAATGAATGCAGTTCTAGGAACAGTTTCCCAGAATCTATAGCAAGTTACAGACAGCACTGGGTCTCAAGCTGGTTTGTACCAGTACACACAGTGATGGAAAACCAGTAGCTGGATAACTATTTTTTTTTTTGTTGTTCCAAGACCAGAGTTGAGGGGTTGATACCCGGCAGGAACAACTGTGTTGGGAAATCGGGAAGAGAAGAGGGAGTCTTTCATGTCCTGTCAGAGAGCAGCTGTTATGGCTTATATACGGAATGTCCTCCAACAGGTTCCTGTTGTAAAGGCTTGGAACTCAGCTGGTGGAGCCAACACTGAGAAGAGATTGGACCACAAGGGCTGTGACTTCATCGATGTTTTTCAATGCGGATGGATTAATAATTTGACAGCATCTTTGGGCAGTAGGAGGAAGCGGGGTCATGTGGGAGGAAGTAGGTACCGGAGGTGTCCCTTTGAAAGCCATCTTGTCTATGGATCCTTCTGCCCCCTCCGTTTCCTGGTTGCCCAGCCTTACTCTGCCACACCCTCCTCCATCATGTTTCTGCGGGGACTACAGACCACGTGACCTAGATCCAGCTAGCTGAGGACTGCACCTTCAAAACCATGAGCCCAAGTGATTCTTTTCTTCTCTTAAGTGTTCTTTTGTCTCGGGTACAAATCTCAGCAGTGACAATAACAACAAAAACCTGACTTAATGTATCAGTACTTATCTTTAAATTGCCGTTCATATGCGATAGGCCAAGGAGTCGCAGAGAAACATCGAGAAGGGCCGGATGGAGAAGGCAGTTGTTCAGTGTCATTGCTAGTGAGCTCTGGTGAACTTGAGCGGCCAGCTGCCTGCTAGACCTCACTCTCCAACTCTCTCCACCCTCCCTCCATGCTTTCCAGCCTGGCTTCTGTGGGAAAGGGTATATCCTAAGCCCCTGTCCTCCTTGTTCTCACCGTATTGTCCCCCAAGTCAGTTTACTGCAACCACTTAAACCTCAGAAAGCAAACCTCACAGAGAGGCATGTCACAGGTCCATCCCTTTGCCTCACAGAGAACCCACCACACAGATGGCAGAGCATTGCCTGGGCTGTAGTGTAACCTAAACCGCTGACCATCCACAAAGAGGAAATGAGGGCATAGGACGGCTCAGTCCAGTTCTTCTAAGACCAGTCTTACCTCCGCAATCAGGAAGTCCACATTTTTCCTGGCAAAAACTTCTAGCTGTAGTCGAAAAATGTTTTTAATTCTAGTTTCATCCTTGTGGTACTTGTAGAGTGATGTCTGGCAGATGCCCCCTGCCACCAAAGCATCCCCTCCACCAGCCACCTCCTGGGCCAGGTCACAGGCAGCTGCATTCACGGCTTCCCACTGATAGCAAGAGCAGAAACATGAGCCCGCTGTTATAAATGTACAATAAGACAAGTCACAAAGGGAGCAAGTCAAGCCTGCCAACTGCCATTAAAGAAAGATTGAGCATAGCTTCCTGTTACCAGTGACTCCTGTGTGAGTGTGTGTGTGTGTGTGTGTGTAACATGTACTTGTGGAGGCCAGAAGTCAATACTAGGTGTCTTCTACAATTGTTCTCTGTGTTATTTTTTGAGACAGGTCTCTCATTAAGTCTGGATCTTAGGGATTTAGCTAGCTTGGATGGCCAAAGAGCTCCAGGGATCTGCCTGCCCCCGTCCACCCCCAACCCTGATGATGGAGTTACACATAGGTGTGCACCAATGCCATTGGCTTTTACATGGGTCCTGGGGGTCCAGACTCAGTCTTTGTAGTTATACAGCAAGTACTTTACTGACTGAGCCATCTCCTCAGCCTCAGCAATGACTTTATATTCCCATTATTGTTATTACCCACACTGGATTTTTAGACTAATTATGAGGTGTAGTGCTCTTGCTCTCTTCTTCCTCTTCCTCTTCTTCCTCCTCCTTCTTCTTTGGTGTGGTGTATGGGTATTTTGGCCTGCTCTTATATCTGTGCACTGTATATGTACCTGGTGCCTTTGGAAGCCCAAAGAGGCATCAGATCCTCAGGGACTGGCATTACAGATAGTTGCAAGATGCCATGTAGGTACTGGGAATTGAATCTGGGTCTTCTGGAAGAGCAACAAGTGCCCTTAACCATTGAGCCATGCTTCAGTTCTACCACACTGGATTATATTATTATTTTAATAACTTTATTTTTTTCTCTTCTTTTACAGATCACAAGCCTCTTCAGAAGAGGGTCTTAGCCTTTATATCATCTTTCTTCTTAGCACAGAGAACACCATAATGATAATCCTTGGATAACCATTTACTGGTTCCCATGGTTCCCATTTAGTGGCAACCAATATGTGGGTTTCTCGAATGAACACAAGCATACATAAGTCACTTATCATTAACAGTTGGCTTTGCAAATGTTTCCTCATCCTTCATCCCATCTGCTTTCCTGACAGGTCTGAATATAGCACTACTTATTCTCTTTTCCCAGAGTTAAAGCCAATGTACCATGCAGGGATGGTCTTACATGAAGTCACACAGGCAGGAGACAGTAAAGTTGGCTTGGTTGTTGCTATTTGTAAGTCAGTGCTAAGTTCCTAAGTACCTCCCATTCTCCAGAAAGACAGGAGGGAAAGAACAATACAGAATGAGAAGTGTGGAGAGCTTGGCAGGAATCTGACATTGCCCATGACAAGGAAGGAAGCTCGGGGAAGCATCTGACATCAGGGCACTATAAGGAGGGAAGTTCAGGCAGTACTCTAACTTTAGGCTGTAATAGAGAAGTAGGTTAAGGCAGGAATTTTAATCTTAGGGTGGAATAAAAGAAGTAAGCTTCCGGCAATATTTTGGGCTTGGACAAAGAAGTGGGCTCAGGTATTTCTGACAAGCCCACGGAGACAACTGTCACGGGAGTCATCGCGGGACCTTGCCTACTGCCTTGCTTGTTTCTCATTGTACTGCCCGCCCTTAATACTTGCATGTCATTAAAAACGTATAAAAGCAAATTGGGAAAAATTAAACCTGCCTCAGGCTCAGAACTGGCTGGGATCATGCTACAATATTGTTTAATTGTCTTTTTTATTTTTAATCCTCACTCTTGCACTGGAGAACCTGTTGACTGACTGAGTGGGCTTGGTCTGAAAGGTTAAAAAAAAAGATCTAGCTAAATGTTCTTTCTACTCAAAACACCTCTGAAGGGCTTCATCACCCTTTCAACTGTCAGCTCTGTCTGGTCTTGTCCTCTTCCACCTATACTGACAATATTCTGTAGAATGGTGAATTCATGGGCATGAGATGTGATCTGGTAACAAGTGCAGTGACCCAGGAGTGTAATCATTCTTTCAGCTCCTTTGTGGGTTCTTTTTTTTCCCACCCTTCTCCACCCTTTCAAAACCTCCAACACTAGATAGGAGAGAAAAAAGGAGAGAGGGGAAAGGGGTAACGTTATCATTAGGCTATGTCCTGCTGATTAGAGGGTGTCGAGTTCCTTAAGAAACTTGGATCTTCACTGTTGGGATATCTAGTTTCTTCTTGTTTCTTCTTTGTGTATGAATACTTAACAAACGACAACCAACCCTCACCACCAGAACCTTACCTTTCAGGGCCCTAACATTTAAATACCCTCTCATAAGGTCCCCAGAGTTCCAAGTCACAATTGCAGACTATCTGCAGCTGGCAAAAGCATAAATCAAATCACAGTCAGCTGCTGTGGACAGTCTGACGCAGCCCCATTTAACCCCACACCTGGGATTAAAATGGAAACACATTTCCATAATATTCCTATGCTTTTTTAAAGAATCCAACCTTCTCACTGCGTAAGGGCCATTTTCCCCACCTTCCACGTACACACGAAAAGGTTCTATTCCCTGTGGTTGCTCCCTACCCATACCCAGTTACCTTGCTGTCCATATTGTCTTCAGTAGCAGAAAAGGTGAATGTCTGCAAGACATCAGCTCCCGCTCTCAGGAATTCTGTGTGAAGCTGACGAACTGCCAAGCAGTTGAAATTTCAATTACAAAATCAAATTCCAGAAGTAGATGTTCTCAGTAGCAGCTCCCCGTCCCCTTCTCTTCCCTCCCTACCAGACCATATTTCAAGCCTAGAAATGATAAAGTGACAGGCTAATGTCATTGCTGTGACAGTACGGCATGCACTATGGAGCAGTCTACAGGGTCCTGCTCACCTGTCTCAAGTAGGTTTCATGCAGAGATAGAGGCCTGGCTGGCTCCCTGTTCCCTCACCCCTTGTCTAGAGTTTATTGACACAGCAATGTGTGAAGTATGCCGCTGGCCTATTATCACCAATGTAGAAAGAGTGAAGAAGCTCACACAGGGGCAGCCATGCGTGATACCCACAACAGGCTGATGCAACAGTGACTATGTGACAAGCAGCCCTGGCTGCCTCTAGTCTCTCAATCACCGCTCTGAGGTTGGGGATGTAGCTCAGTTGGTGGAAAGATTTCTTAGATGCATAATGCTCTGAGTTTGACCCTCAGCACCCTGTAAAGCAGGTGTGGTAGGTCACACCTGGAATCTTAGCACTCAGGTGGAGGCAGAAGTCATCCTTAGCTACGCCGCTAGCTTGAGGACAGCCTAGGATGTATGAGACCCTGTCTAAAACAACAAAAAAGAAAAGAAAGAGCCGGGCGTGGTGTCGCACACCTTTAATTCCCAGCACTTGGGAGGCAGAGGCAGGAGAATTTCTGAGTTCGAGGCCAGCCTGGTGTACAAAGTGAGTTCCAGGACAACCAGGGCTATACAGAGAAACCCTGCTTCGAAAAAAGAAGAAGAAGAAGAAGAAGAAGAAGAAGAAGAAGAAGAAGAAGAAGAAGAAGAAGAAGAAGAAGAAGAAGAAGAAAAGAAAGCCCCCCCACTACTTTTCTTCCTGACCATCACCCTCTCCTGGCTAATTCCTCATTTTCAGTTTAGCTAAAAGATCTTCCAAACATAAGAACAAAGTGAAAAATTCCTACGAGGCACCAGAGAAGCAATGCTTCTCTAGTCGCCACCAAAAGCGAGAATCTGCAAACTGGGGAAATTGTAGTAATGGCCACAAAGCTCTAAAGATGCGTGGACGGCTCATGGGGGTAAACCCATCTGTTCTCACAACTGGCTCACATCCCTGCCCCATGCGGCAGACAAAGGAGCAGGTTCTCAATGAGGTCAAGGGACTTGTCTAAGGTCACATGGCTGGTCTGGGGAAGAATCAGGCAAAGACCCCAGCTTTGCGTGGCGTATGTCCATGTGAATGAAATCAGGTATACTCAAAACCTGTATTTCCAGTGTGTGTGTCCTGATCTCCTATTGTATTCTTTGGCTTTATTTCTCCCACTCTAGGAAAATCAACAAAGCCAGGCAGAGTTAAAGCATCAACCAATTGCAATGGTTTCTACATCTGACTCTTGCATTTTCATTTTTCTCCAAGTCAGGAAGATGAAGGGGAGGGTTACATTCTTCGAAGTCTGGTCCCCACAGCCTGGCTGTCTGCATCATTGCTGGTGATGGCCACCAGCCATGATCACCATGGCCATGATTGTTATCTGCCATGCACAACCTTCCGCAGGATGAGTCTAAAGCTACCAGTGATTTTTGCTAACCTAAGGGAATGCTTAAAATAGTTACAAGGAAAATATTCAAGGAATGAAAATTGAACTGTATATTTTAAACAATGCTTGTTCAAGAAGATATGAATGAGAAGAGAGACAAAGAGATAGAAAAACAGAGACAGAGGAGGGAACAGTGACAATTTCCCTTGTGCTTCAGTCCACACAACTGCCATGACCTTCACTCTTGGCAGTTATGCAAGAAAAATAATTCTTACAAATGCTTGCCATTATCCCTTGATTTTCCCTCATGGCGTTTAAGCTGTTACTTGCACACACACTACTCGTTGCTTTGGGCACTTTTACCTGCACTTGGATGCTCTATCACGGCTTCTGGAGTCCAAAGCCCCGCCTTCACGAAGCCTCTCTTTTCCAGAGTGAGGAGAAAGCTGCCGTCCCCAACCACAACCTCCCCGCTGTCCAGACGCTCCAAGATACCCTGGGGAAGAGAACAGAGACTCACAGGCTCTCTCCACAGCCCACCTTTTCTTTTAACGTCATTTCAAACTTTAGGAATGGCAGCTTTGCTTTTCTGCTGAAATTATATCTAAGAGCGTTTTAGAAGACATTACAGCAGGGTTCCTGGCCAATCAAAATACCTGTTTTGTGCAGCCAAGGAGCTATGGGGACCATTTTTCTCAACTAACACTTTCTGGGTCAAACTCTACTGAAAGTGCTGATTAATCTGACAGTTATGTTAGTTTTTATGTCTGCTCTTCTCTGACAATGTATTAGGTTTTGGGGGTACAATACCTTCAACTCAAACCCCCAGACTCACAAGCTCCCTTGCTCTTTCGCATGGCCTCATCACACTACTGGCCAGTGAGTCAAGTGGAAGCCATCTTGTTTCTCTTTTCCCTTCAGACTGGAATGTCCTTATGACTTCCTGGTATAGAGCCATCTTGTAGCTATGGTATCCTTAGCTGCTTGTGATGTCAGGTGGAGCCAACTGGTGCTGAGGTCCTCATGACACCTAGAGTAGCCACACCTTTACACCAGTTTGAGAATCAGATTTAAGAGTGCTCACAAACAGTCCTTGGGGGGAAAACAGTTACTCTAGTGTTCTACCTTAGGTCCCTTCTTGCACCCAATCCTACAACTTGTTTCTATAAAGCATTTCTTGGACTTATCACCCTATTGTCACAGCCATGATTACAGAATGATCTTAACAGACCTCTTACCTGTTATGGTCCTTTCCCTGTGCCCTGACACCTTCAATCTCTTCATCCATGCGTCCACCCTTCCAACAGTGTCTATTTCACTTTGATGGCCAACTGGGTAGGGCAGGTCATGTATTTTATTTGTCTATATCCCTCCCCCCCCCCTCGTTAGCATCTAATGGAGGAGAGATCCTTAATGAACTGAGTAAGTGCATTGCAAGTGATAGGATCTGTGTCCTGAGAAGCAAAACCAAGCTATCTTTGATCAAAAATTAGCAGGCAAAAAAGAAAAAAATAAGACCACAATGCAGAGTTTGAGTGAGTCTTTGTGTGACAGGATAGGTCACCCATTTTAATTTCTTATCTGAAGTTTGTCCAGATATTTTCGTTAAATTTAAAATTTTATTTGTATGCATGGATGTTTGTGGGTATGTGTGTATAGTGACCTACAAGGCCAGAGGACAGCAGATCTTCAGGAACTGATTACAGAGGGCCGTGAGCCACTGAACATGGGTGCTGGAACTGAACTTGGGTCCTCTGGAAGAACAGCGAAGGCTCTTAACCACTGAACCACCTCCTTAGTCCCTTGCCCAACATATAAAATTGTCCATTTTTCTTCATTGTCATCACAATAACTAGATTGTGGATATTAGAACCCAGAGCAGCCTGTTGCCCATCCTTCTGGTTATCCACAGCACCTCACTAATTCTAATGACAGCTTCAGGGGTCGGGGACAGGGAGAGTCAAGTGCAGAGGTGGTGAGTTCCCTGTGACAGTCCTGTCTTCTCATTTCCAGTTTGGTCAGTACACCTGCTGAGTGGAGAGTGGGGGCCTGGGGCTCCGTACACCTCCCTTCTGACTATATCAACCTGGACGCCTCTGGATTTACCATCTGCTCTCAGGGTGAGGATGCTGATCCTCAGGGAGGCCATTGGCCCAGAGGGAGGTGGTGGATACAGTCAGTCGGCCTAGAACATCCTCCGCCATCTGCCATCTGCCTGGCTTTTCTGGCAAGGCAGGGTCCATGGTTTGAGGAATAAGGCAGAGACAACAGCTGTCCAATTGCACAACAGCAGTCAAAGTCACTGACGACCTGTTAGCTGAGGAGAGACAGAACCCTACTTCTCTTCCAGGTACACATTAACAGGGCCACTATGTGATAATTGTGCCTTTTCAGGAGCGGAGTCCCCAGAGGAACAGGGACAGAACGCTTTCAAAACCTTTCTTTGGACTTTTTGTTTCTTTGTTTGAGACAGGGTTTCACTAAGTACCCCAGGTTAGCCTCAAACTCAGAGACTTTTCTGCCTCTGCTGCCTGAGTGCTGAGATTAAAGGTGTGTATTATTACACCAGCCGCATAAAAAGTGATTTAGCCAGGAGTGGCGGTGCAGCCTTCAATCCCAGCACTTGGGAGGCAGATGCAGGTGGATCTCTGTGAGTTTGTGTCTGGCCTGCTATATAGAGAGTTCCATGCAGGGCTACAGAGTAAGACCTTGTCTGAAAAGTAAAAACCTCTTATAAAAATTAAAATTGAAAAGTGAATTATGGGGCTTACTAGATGATTTATTAAGTAAAGGTATGGGTTGCCAAATAGTACGGGTCCCCAATAGAATTTAATCCCTGGGTCCCATTTGGTAGAAGGGGCAAACCAGTGTCTGCAAATTGTTCTTTGACCTCTACAGGCACATCATCGTGTGCACATGCCCATGCATATACACAGTAAGTAAATGCACACATAAATTTAATAAAATTAATTTTTAAAAGTGAATTATAAAAAAATGACCACACAGAATCTCAGGTGAAGTAGTGTTCTTCACATTTAGAAAAAGAAAGTCTTTTTATTAATTTCACTTCCTACACTTTAGCTTTTGTCATTAGAGAGCATCTCTTCGGACCCTGACTGGTTCTCCACCTGTGTGTTGGCAATTACTGTCGCACAGTTAGGGTGGATTTGAGTCCTCTCAGTCCTCTCTCACTTGGAGCTGTTAATGGCTGACTAACAACTTAGCAAGTGATTGAACCTGGACTTTACTAAGATCACTATCCTTATGTCACCTCCGTTCCCAGTTTCTTAGCATTCAGAAAGCAGCAGTACTCCAGGCCTCTGAATTATGTGTTCAGGTGGGCTGTTGGGGGTGGCGGGTCCTGGGAGGTCCCTTTTCCTAGTTCACACTTTTCTAGTTGTTTGACTGTCCCTTGCTGCCACAAGAAGTCCTCAATACTGTGGGAAGCTGCCATGGGGAAGGGCCAGAGCACGTCTGCTGAAGGCAACAGAGTGGACCCCCACACCCACCCCTGCGAACTGCATTGCTTCCCGCGGCAGGTGTGAAGCTGCAGGGCGGGGTTGATGCTCTTATAAACTCATAGAAACTGACAGGAACACCCGCAGGCGAACCCCCCTGGGGATGCTGCCTGTGCTCCTTTAAGCAAGAAAAAGGAGGATCCATTCAGATCCCTCTTCTGTGAACACTGACTCTGAGCAGGTCGCCTGACTCTCCAGGCCTGAGTTTCTTCACCCCATAAGTGGGGATACCAGCGAACACAGAAATTCTGAGCTGGGTAAGGGCTCCAGGAATGCTAATCCACACGTGATCTAAACTGAAGCTCTGGACCGCCCAGCCCCCTTGCCGAGCAAAGCTAAGACCTTAGGGTTTGTCGAGTAGCTGAAGCAGGATTCGAACTCCCGCGAAGAAGGAAGAAAGCGACTTGACCGACACTCACCTTCTTGGCTCGAGGGCCTCCAGCTGGTGCCATGTCGTCGCCACTGTGCAGGCGCGGGTCCTGGTGGCACCGGTCCTGGAGGCGCAGCGCTGCCGGAGCCCGCCCCTCTGTGGGAGGACCCATCCCCCCCTACCCCAACCCCCACCTCCACCCTCTCTACCTCCCTCCTAAGGCCGGGATCTGTCTATGCTCGACTGCCACCTCGCCATGCTCCGCCCGGGTGCGCTGCGGCTGCGGGGCTTCGCGCTGCGGGGCTCCCCCAGGCGCCCAAACTCCTCTGGCCTCCGGGAAGGGTGAGTACCCGGTGGCTGCCGGTTGGGAAGAGAAGCAGGGCAGGCTTTCTGGCTCCCAGGAATGGGCTGGGGTTCTCCTGGAATTACCTGCTAACTACCAGGTGAAAGTGTCTCTTTGACTCCAGCCCCCTGGCCTGTCACCAGCAGGCAGTGTGTGCAAGACTGGGAGAGTCTACTGTGCTCAACCGCTCAACTGGTGGCAGGCTGTTTCTTGTCTCTGGTGCTTCTGTGTCTTGATGGTGTTTGTTATCATTGTTTTGTTTTTAATGATTAATATATCCTCGAGATTATTCTGTACCAGGGCGTATCGATTTGTCTTATTCTTTTTAGTGGCTGCATAGTTTTTCATTTTATCAATACTTTATATTATAATGAAGCAGCCTACTCATTAATATTTAGACTGCTTCTGGTTTGTTGTTACCGTAGAGAACGTGAATCAGACATTCTTAATGCAAATATGTTTGGACAATATGGGAATCTGTTTTAAATCAGTTTTTATTTTTATTTTTGTTTTGTTTTGTTTAAAAAATTTTTTTAAAGAAATAAAATTGTTAGGGAAACGGTTAGGTTATTTGAAAGTGAAAGACAGCAAGGTTCCTATGAAATTTGAATGCCCCTGCATTCAAATACTTGTTTTCCATGTCTTCCTGGGCTCCTAGAGTAGGATTGTCAAATTGCATTCGTGTGAGCAGATATTTTCCTTTAGTGTCTGTCTGTATGCATCTTTGAAGTTCCTGCTCTGACGTCATTTCTGACGTCATTTCTGACGTCACTCCTGACATCATCCATGGTGGCAAGGTGAGGTTTCTGTTCATAGAGTCACTCAACAAACACTATTGTAAGCTGACTCAGTCTTCATTTTTTGTTCTGTGATCTGCAAGAACGGTTTTTGAGTTGCAATCCAGATTTTTGACATAGTGCTTGTGGTGAGCAGGCTTATTCCAGGTACTGGGAACACAAGGCCCACAGAACTGCAGTTCTGGCTCCCTTCGGACTCAGCAGCCACCTGCTGAGCACAGTTTCTCATCAACAAATACAGGATGTTGGCCAGTCTCACAGGAGCGCTGCAAACGTATTTAAAGGAGTACACAAGAGTGATTTGTAAGCTATAAAGCATCACAAGTGGGACACTGCATCTGACACAGGAAGAAATACAGAGTTTCCATCTTGGGTTAATTTGTATACAACTGACTAGATAGTTCTTATATGCATATGACATTTGCGTATATTCTGAAATATTGAGAGTAATTGCAGATGACATTTCTAAGAACTGTAAGACAACCTGGCTGTAGTGGCAAATCCCTAAAATCCCAGAATTCTGGAGACTGAGGGGGACAACATCAACCTCCAGGCCATCGTAGGCTACATAAGATACATAGTGGCCCTGTCTCAAAAACCAAAACGAAAATGAGATAATTCTAAGAGTTCTTCCTACAACTTTTTGGTCAGTGTGTCTGAATACACAGTCACACCCCATGTTGTTAAACCTGTGCAGAGCATATGAATTTCTTGTCTGGAAAATTATAACTGCAGATTAGAATTTAGACATCAAGATACTCAACAACTTAACCTTTGTCAGATAAACATATCATCTTTTCCCAAATAAGGAGAAATAAGACAGACAGAGCATGTCAATTCCAGGGAAGGCTCCACCTTAAAACTTACCCTTACACCTGCAGTGGTGGTGCATACGTTTAATCTCAAAACTTGGGAAGCACAGGCAGGTGGGTCTCTGTGAGTTCGAGGCCAGCCTGGTCTACAGAGCAAATTCTAGGACAGCCAGAGCTACCCAGAGAGACCCTGTCTTGAAAAACTAACCAACAACAACAAAAAAACTTATCCTTAAAATGACAGCCTTTGGATTTGATGCCACCGACTATGTGATGGAGAGTCTTCCCAGAATTCTTATTAATCTGTACTGTGACTTTCTATGTTAGACACCAATAAAATGAGATTGGTGACTGGCAGAGAAGGAAGGCTGGCCAGCAAGTCCTAGGATCCCCTTGTCTCGGCTACCCCAGCACTGAGATTACAGACGGGAGCTGCCGTTCCCAGCTTGGTTTGCATGGAGTCTTGGCGTTAAACTCAGGCCCTCTTTACCAGTTGAGCCACAGCCGCAGCCCCAGAATGTGGGGTTTGTTGTTGTTGTTGTTGTTGTTTGTTTTTTTGTTTTTGTTTTTTTTGAGACAGGGTTTCTCAGTGTACCTCTGACTATCCTGGAACTCACTTTGTAGACCAGGCTGGCCTCGAACTCAGAAATCCGCCTGCCTCTGCCTCCCGAGTGCTGGGATTAAAGGCATGCGCCACCACGCCCGGCTCAGAATGTGTTTTATAAATGAGAAAAAAATAATCCCTAGATCGAGAAAGAAGCTGCTGCTGCCACCGCTACTGCTCATTGCCTTAGCTACAACCAGTGTGGGTCATCCAGTCAGAGGTCAGACGCCCCAGGTTTCTCTGTGCAAATTGTAGCCTGTGGTTGTGGCGTTCCACAGACTGGCAGGGGAGGGAATCAGACCCAAACTGGACCTGATATCTCTGAGTGAGTCACCATTGTTACAAACACCGTCTTTCAGACAGGAAAGCCCAGCCTCATCCCCAGAATGGAAGGACAGAGCAGAGACTGTGATCATTGGAGGCGGCTGTGTGGGCGTGAGCCTGGCTTATCATCTGGCCAAGGCTGGGATGAGAGATGTGGTCCTGATGGAGAAGTCGGAGCTCACGGCTGGCTCTACCTGGCACGCAGTAAGGAGAGTACCCCAAACTATTCTGTGCCCCGAACCAGGCACCAGGCCTCCCCATTCACAACCCCCCCCTCCAGAAAGCTCTTCAGAGGATGGGACCCCTTCACCTAACCAGAAAGTG
This sequence comes from Mus minutoides, assembly GCA_902729485.2. Lineage (NCBI taxonomy): Eukaryota > Metazoa > Chordata > Mammalia > Rodentia > Muridae > Mus > Mus minutoides. The sequence goes on along the minus strand of LR751644.1, from coordinate 131,029 downwards.
TCCTGACATGCTTTCAAGAAGTGGGAAATTGTTACTAGGATGTCTATTAGGTTAAGCAGGTGGATTCTGGATTCTGATCCTGGTTTGTTTGTTTGTTTGTTTGTTTGTTTGTTGTTGTTTTTTTTCATTTCTACCCCTGTAATTTCCAGAAAGTTCCTTCTATTTCCATGTTCTGAATTGGTTTTGCTTTGTATTTTTGTAATGGAGTCTCACCCGGTAGCCAGCATGTGTCAATGTTCTTGTGAAGCAGCATGCTGAAGAATGGCTTAGATAAAACAACTGGCATGGCTCCCATACTGTCAACGAGGGATGGGGAAGGAAGGATTCGGTGATTGCGGCCACGATATGTGTGCGCATGCGCACACAGACACAAAGCACGTGCGCATGCACAAACGCAAACTCATGTGTACGCGCTGAAGATCTTGACCTTACTGGCTATCTCTTTCCACAGTCAGCTTTCCTGTAGTGAGGAGAGGAAAAGGAACTGTCTCCCAGGGCCTCTTGGTGCTCAGCATAAACTCCCAGGATGGGCCAGGTGTCTGGATAGGAATGGTAGTCAAAGCTGAATGCCGGTGAACAGTGCCGCCCAGACCCAAGCTCTGTTGGCTGCAGTCTCACAGTTCCACAGACAGCCCACGCACACTGGTCAGCCAGTGCTCCTGGAAAAGCAGAGTCAAGTCCAGCTCCTCTCCCTCCCACCCTTCATACTTGGTGTGGGAGGGAAGATGGACACCTCCCATCACCTGCCTGTACCAGTGTTCCCAGCACAGATGTCTCCTTTCACTGGTTCCCCCTTGACTTCCTCCTGCCTGCAGAAGCCACAGTTCTCTAGGCCCCGCCTCAATCCTCCAAACTCGGATTTTCTAGGTAGACTTCATGTTGTTCTTCTGAAAGCAAGCCTACTTTCTCTACCTTTTTCCTTCCGGTGTGCCTAAGGTTACTATTGCTGTGATGAAACACCATGAGGAAAAGCAACTTGGGGAGCAACGGGTTTATTTCACTCACAGTTCCGTGTAACAGTTCATCATCAAAAGCAGTCAGGACAGGAACTCGAGCACGACAGGAACCTGGAGGCAGGAGCCGATCCAGAGGCCATGGAGGAGTGCTGCTTACTGGCTTGCTCCTCATGGCTTGCTTGGCCTGTTTTGTTTTGTTTTTATAGAACTCAGGACCACCAGCCTAGGGGTGGCACTGCTCTCCCATATCAACCACTAATTGAGAAAGTGCTTACAGGATTGTCTACAGCTCTATTTTATAGAGGCATTTTCTCAATCAAGGTTCCCTCCTCTCAGATGATCTTAGCTTGTGTCAAGTTGACAGAAACTAGCACGGCGTGCATTTTGTCACCACTCTTGACTGAAGGACCTGTATTATGGTAGGGCTTCATGATCACTGTCTTAGTTAAGGTTTCTATTGCTGTGAAGAGACACCATGACCATGCAACTCTGACAAAGGAAAGCATTTAATTGGGACGGACTTACAGTTCAGAGGTTTAGTCCCTTGTCATCATGGCAGGAAGCATGGTGACATGCAGGCAGACATGGGGCTGGAGAAGGAGCTGAGATTTCTACATCCAGATCCACAGGCATCAGGAAGAGAGAGTGACACTGGGCCTGTCTTGGACTTCTGAAACCCCAGTGCCTGCCCCTAATGACACACTTCCTCCAACAAGGCCACACCTCCCCAAAGTGCTACTGCTTATGAGCCTATGAGGACCACCTTCATTCAAGCCACCATGGTCTCTCAGTCTTTTCCTCCTGGAGGTGGTCTGGGTTCAGACAGAAAACACTCAGAGTAGGACCTGAGCCTTAAAGAGAAGAGAAACCCTGTAAGGAGAGCAGAATGCAGCAGGCGCAGTTAGGGTGGCAACTCTAAGAGGGGATGCCTAGCAGAGTGAGAAGGAAGCTGGGACAGGGGGCTATGGCCTCTGGGGCTAAACAGGCAGGGGGCAAAGAGAAGCAAATGGAACTAGGTCCCCAGGATTGCTTATAGAGCCTCACACCTCCTGACTGCTAAGTCAGGGCAGGCAGCTACACATTAAAATTGGAATGACTTATTTGTTCACAGACAGAGGTTGGGTATGGCCTGTGTTTTAGAGTAGCTTAAGAATTCCCTGAGATTTCAGTAAATGTGCCTCCAAAAAAGGATACATATCTTAGCCTGAACTATTTTAAGAAAACCAGGCAGAGATTTTAAAATGATAGTCTCTTATGCAAAATTAACTTTGCAAAATATTTTTTTCCTATGCAAAGATATATCAGAATACTGGGAAAAGCACCTCTGCCCCCATCTTGACAAGGCTTTAAGCCAGAGCCAAATGGGGGACCAGTGTGGAGTCAGGCAACAGCAGCTGGGTGGTTTGTGCCCCCCTTGGAATAAAGGACAGAACAGGACCTGTCCTTGGAACTGATTATGGAAGCTTTTACAAGTCCATGAGCCTTCTCTATAAGGAATGACATCAGAAAGTTCCCCAAGCCAAGAATTTCCAGCTCAGAGATATTGGGGGACAGATTGAGAGTGTGCAGAGCTGGAGCCCCAGCTAAATGGAGGGGCTATGAGAACAAAGGCAGCATCCCCGGGGGTCCCTGGCGTGGGACATGTTTTCTGTGATGGACTGCTCACAGGAACAGGCAACAAGGCCTAGAAGACAACACAGCCTGAGACTGGATGTTCAATGTGGAGCCAAGTCTGTAAACCCGAGGTCCTGCTCACTTTAACAAGGCTCCTTTGTCAGTACATGACAGATGATATCACAAATGGTTTTGGAGAATAGGGTCCTCCACTTCCCTGGGAATGATGTCACAGCACAGTCTTTCAAGATCCAAGGACAGAAGACTCAAGATGCTCCATTTGGAGTGTAGGAAGATAATCTAGAACTTTGCACTTATTTACATACCTGAGAAAGAAATTAAACTTTACTAACATAAGTAGCATCCAATACAACTGACATATCGTTTCCAGTTCCAAGGTTCATGGGGGCAGGCCAGCCGGACTGCACAATGGGTTTATCTTAGCTCTTTGACTGCTATGTGAAACCACCATGGTGACAACCTTTACTGAGACATTTAGTCTAGTATGTGGAGAAAGGAGGAGAAGGGATTGAAGGTGAGATTAGCACTATGGAAAGATTTGTTACCCGACAGTAATGAAAAGGGTTATGAAATTTAAACATGTATATCTTTTATAATAAGACAAGTGTTGCAAATGTGCTGACCTTTGTTAGTAATCCAAATGGATGTGGGTGGTTTCCATGTAGCAGTTATATAGGTTTTAAAAGATATGTCTGGGGCTGGAGAAATGGCTCAGTGGTTAAGAGCACTGACTGCTCTTCCAGAGGTCCTGAGTTCAATTCCCAGCAACCACATGGTGGTTCACAACCATTTGTAATGGGATCTGATGCCCTCTTCTGGTATATATGAAGATAGCTACATTGTACTCATATAAATAAAATAAATCAATTTTTTAAAAAGCTATGTCTGGGAGCACCGCTTAATAGGTGTGGTCTGCTCCTTCCAAGGAAAGGAGATGCTATAACAAGGTGGACAGCTGGCTTGCATAGCAGTCCTATTGAGAAGAGAGCATGTTAAAAGGGATGTTTAGAAATGTGGATAGGGCCTAGAGAGATGGCTCAGCAGTCAACAACAGCTCTGGCTGCTCTTCCAGAGAACTAGGGTTCAATTCCCATCACCCACATAGCTGCTCACAACTGTCTCTAACTCCAGTCTTAGAGAACCTGACACCCTCACATAAACAAACAGGAAGGTAAACCACCAATGCACATAAAAGTGAAATTCTAATTAAAAAATATATTATAGAAATGTGTATATTATGGTTAGGTTTTCTGGACTAAATGATATCTCCATGTGTGTGTGTGGGCAGGGGGGGTTATCTCTCCTATGTAAAAGATACAATTTTTAACTTACTAATTTTTTTTGATATGGAATTCCAATAGGATTTGTTCCCTTTTATCTAAAATACAGAGAGCATGACACTTTCTAAGTTGTAGCAAGAACGGAGAGACAAGGGAACACGATAGTCAGCTGTCAGCAGAAACCTTTGTACATTGGTGGGTGCAGTGTACTTGGAATGGAGGAAGGGGCTTAAAACACAGAGAACACAGTCAAGAGAACACTGCTTCTACTCTGGTCTGTGCAGGACTGAGAGCCGTTGCCAAGTGCAGGAGGCCTAGGAAGAATGCTACTGCTAACTGGTCAATCGAAATTGTCAACCAGACAGGCTCTAGGATCACCTCTGAGACAACCCTCTTGGCACATCTGTGAGGGAGTTCCTACATTGTGTTAATCGAGGTGCGAAAGCCCACCTGAATGTGTGTAGCGTCATGCCATGTGCCCGTCAGAGGCTCCAGCTGAATAAGAAGGGAAAGGGAGCAAAGACCCAGCATTCCTCTCTGCTTCCCTAGGGCAGATGCAACATAATGGCTGCCTTCACCTCTCACTCCCATGCCTTCCCTACCTTGACAAACTCAAGCTGGAAGGCAGGATGAACCTTTTATTCCTTTAGTGACTTCTTGTCTGGTGTTTGTTCACAACAATGAGAAAAAGAGACTGACACACAGGAGAACTGAAAGTTCAATGACAGCACTCTGTTTGTTGGGGGTGCTCACCTTTAATCCTAGCACCTGAAAGGCAGAGGCAGACAGATCTCTGTGTTTGAGGCCAGCCTGGTCTATAGAGTGAGTTCCAGGATACCCAGGACTACACAGAGAAACCTTGTCTTGAAAAACAAACAAACAAACAAACAAACAAACAAACAGTTTAATGCCAGCCTGGGCTATACAAGGAGACTGCTTGAAACAAAAGAGATTAAAACAAACAAGTAAATACATACATATACAAATAAACAAACAGATAAACAAATGAACGAACAGTCTTGGACATAAAGCAAGCCTAGAATTAGGCTGTATTTTTAATACTGTATGGTTAATCCAGTGTATACACAGCTTAATAATGAAATACGTTAATCACGAGAATGTGATTCATGAGCTTAATATGCAAAAGCTTTCTGGCACAATATGAGGGAAATTATTTAAAATATTTCCCTCATCCCAAGCTCACTTAGTATGCTTCACAATCGCTATTAATATAGTAACCTATATTTACATGTTATGTGTAAATGAAGGGATAAGAATATTTTAGTGGTTATGTGCAAACATCTGAGTCTAAGTGTATGAATAAAAGATTCAGAGCCACTGGAATAAATGGCTTAGGCCAGAAGCTGAGTTTTCTGAGGTGGTAGAGGCCCCTCAAAGTCAGGAAGGATTATTAGAATTGGGGATCACACCACAAGTTAGCATCTAGCACTCCCCAGTATTTAGCATCTTTGGATGTTTTTTCTAACGCCTGCAGTTTTTCTCATACTTTGGAATTGTCAATACACTGTAGGGAAGAACTTTCTTTTCTTGTTATTTTAAATTTATGTCAATAAACACTTGCAAATTCTGAACTTACTTGAAGATATGCATGCGAGTGTTTGTGCATACATACTAGTGTGTCTTTCTATGTGTCTTGTCTATTATTTGTTTGAGCTAGGGTCTCAGGTAGCTCAGGCTGGTCTTGAACTNCCCCTCCCTCCCTCCTCCTTTTTCCCTTCTCCCTACTCCTCCCTACTCCTTCTCCCTCCCCCTCCCCCTCCCCTTCTCCCTACTCCCTCTTCCTCTCCCCTCCCCCTCTCTCTTTATCTTCTATACCAAATAATATTTCCTTTATTTTCAAGTCAAAGCAGGGTCTCTTCCTGTGAAGACCTCTTTGGCCTTCCCAGTCTCTGGGAGTCTTAACTGATGAGCCATCTCTTTAGCTCCCTTACTTCTTGCATCCGCAGCTCTGTGGCCTAGCACTTAACCATGTGCCCAAAGGATAGGACAAGTATTTTCTTTTTCCTCAAACTTTTCATTTTCTATATCCACGTTGAAGTCACAGAAGAGAAAGACGCTGTGTGCTCTCCATGTCTAATGTAGAGAGGTATTCAATTAGTAATAGACTATGCAGGACGATTCAAATAATTTGAGTGCAGGAGAAGCACAGTACAGATAACTCTAAACTTTAAACACAAATTCAAAAACAAAAGCCAACATAAGAAGCCAGTTATTAATGCTAGGAAGCACCCATGCACACTGGTCCCGACTGTCATGGTAATGAGGAATAGAGAGAAACACGGCTTGCTCTTACGTGGGTATTCTCTTTCAGTAAGAGCCGGGCAGTGGTGGTGCATGCCTTTAATTCCAGCACTTGGGAGGCAGAGGCAGGCGGATTTCTGAGTTCAAGGCCAGCCTGGTCTACAGAGTGAGTTCCAGGACAGCCAGGACTACACAGAGAAACCCTGTCTCGAAAAATGGAAGGAAAAAAAAAGAAGATTGGTTAACTTTTTCTTGTCCATGCATTTCCAAAATAATTTGTTCCCAAAACTAAGTACACAGAGCTAAACGTCTTTGATAAGTCCATGTGATTCTTTCAGATGAGAATTCACTAGCCCCTCCCACTAGCAGGGGAACTGAGGACACAGAGTAGATAATGTAGATAATAAAAGTTGGAAAATTTCTGAAGGCTTGGTGTGGTGGTTTGAATAAGAATGGCCCCCATAGGCTCGTATATTTGAATGTTTGGTCTTTAGGGAGAGGCAGTACACCTTAGAGAGATTAGAATATGTGGCCTTGATGAAGTAGGTGTGGTCTTGTTGGAAGAAGTCTATCACTGGAGGTGGAATTTGAGATTTCAGAAGCTTAAGCCCAGCCCAGTGTCTCTCTTCTGCTGCCTGTGGTTCTGGATGTAGAACTCTCAGCTACCATGTCTGCCTGCATGCCGCCATGCTCTCTCCCCACCACGATGACAAAAGGTCGCTGCATGCAAGCTCTGGTAAAATGCTTTCCTTTATAAGAGTTGCTGTAGTCATGGTGACTTCACAGCAATAGAACACTGATTAAAAAACCCAAATTCACCAAGGATTCCGGCTTACAGTATCCCTAGACATAACCAGAGCTCTCTCCGGTCAGTGTTCAAGAGCATTCATTTCCTCAACGGGTGGGATGACAATGAATTGAAGACAGAATTAGGGTCACGGGCAGATACCCAAAGGAGACCAGAGATGCTCTCTGGTTGAATGAGCAAAATATACAAACACACACACACACACACACACACACACACACACACACACCACATACCATACACACACACAGACATACACATCACATACCACACACACACACACACACATACACATACCACATACATACCACCCCCACACACCCACATACACACACACATATACATACCACACACACACACACACACACACACCACACACACCACACCACATACACACCACACGCACACACACACACACACACACCACACACACACACACACACACCACATACATACACACATCATATCACATACACACATCACATCACATACACACACCACATACACACACATACCACATACACACACATACACATACCACATACATACCACACACACACACACATACACACACCACACACACACCATACCACATACACACACCACACACACCACACACACACACACTGAATATCAAATATGTGAAAGGAAAAGAGGGTTTACCATGTTCAGAGACCCTGGCAGCAGTTCCTATGGTGGAAGCATTCTCTGCTCTCACAGGAGCTGGGCTGCATGGTGGCTCAGGGACTGGGGTAGGATTTTTGTCAGAAGCCACTGATGCACACATCAGTGCTTGGACAAGTTCAGATGAAGGCCTCAGGCTTCTGGTCTGTAAATGGTGGTTGACTAACTTTAATGGGAATAGTTTCGAGTTTCAGAGAATCAAATTCTCATAGGAGAAAGTTATAAATATTCCTAAATGGATTTGAGTTTGAACAGATTGTGTTCTGATGAGCTCCCCAAGATAAATTAGCTGAAAAATGAGACCCCAGATACTTAATTAAGAAAACTCTTGCTTCGTGTAATTGCCTAGAATTCTTGGTCTGGATGCTACATTGCATCTGTCAGAGTTGATGGAAGGGGCTGCAGCATTCCTAATATTTAGCAATCTTTTCCAAAGAATAACTAATAAGCATTTATTCAACAAATATGTGTAAGTGTGCCTCTATGCTTTCAGAACAGGTTAAACTTGAATAATCATATTACCTGTGCACCGGTCTCTAGTCACCAGAATTTGCAGTCTGGGAAAGGGACAAAGAGTCTGTCCATTCGAGAGCAAGCTGGGATTAGTTTAAGACCCCCCCCCCCCTTGCCAGTCCACAGTACTTCTGCTTTGGGGAGCACACCTATGGGTTCCCAACTCAAGTTTCATCACTTGCCTCACCCCCAACATTTCCTAATACAAACTGGGCATCATTAATCCAAAAATCCAAGATCCCAAGTGTACTCTCGAAACTTTGTGAGCATTGGGAGAGACACAGTAGAAACTTCCATACCTGGTCTCTGATGGCTCAACATAAAAAAACCTTACTTCACGCTCAAAGTTATTTGGAATCCTTTGTAATATAATGTATATATAAGGTGTCTAAGAAACAAATGGATTTCTTTTTTTTGTATAGTCCAGGGTTCTCATAACAATGCATTATTATGTACATACAAATATCCAAAACTTAAAATTCAAATTTTACATTTTATTACATTTAATTAATTAATAATTAATTTGTATATGTGTGTCCACTCACTTGCTCACAGACATGTTCCATAAATATGAGAGGGCAATGTGCATGAGTTGATTCTCCTCTCTTACTATGCAATGGGCCCCAGGGAACCCAGGATGGGGCTCATCAGGGCTGGTGGCAGGAAAAGTCCCACTGGGTCATCTTGCTGATATCCAAATTCAAAACTGTAAACACTTCTGGTCCCACACATTTCCAATAAAAAAACAGTCAACAACAGCATGTATTCTAAACCTTGAACCTAACCCAGTCCCTTTGCCCTCGTCCCAGTGACTTTGAGGCTCTTCCTGGACATATGTATGAGTTGGCTTTCACTCGGCTCGTATGGCTGAGCTGCTTTATATACTGTGTGGTGAGCTGTCTGCTCTGGGGTCTCAAAGAGCCACCAATGTGTTCTTTCCGGTGTTTACCTGACACTTCTTCATGTCTCTGCCGCATGAAAATGCTGCTTAGGAGGGATGTCACCAACAGTGTGCAAATGTCACCTTACGTCTGTATTCTCTCCCCTCCTACTTTTGAGGCAGGTTTAACAACTTACTTTCATCCCGGGATAAACTTGAAGAAAATACATTATGACAGCATCAAACTTTACGAGAGGCTGGAAGAAGAAACTGGACAGGTAAGTGCATTACAGNAGCCCTCAGCCTGTGCAACTGTTTGCTCCAGCTGCCCTACCGTTCCCTGCAGACAGACTGTTCCCTGCAGACAGACAGTTCCATCATGCCAGGGCTTTCTCTCTCTCTCTCTCTCTCTCTCTCTCTCTCTCTCTCTCTCTCTCTCTCTCTCTCTCTCTCTCACCTAGCTCCTCAGGCTTGCAGTGTTGCCCAGCTTACAGGAACACTGACTAAACTGCTGCTGAACAAATATCTTTTCGTAAGATGCAAATGTCTTATGTCATGATTATGATCGCCACCTAATAAATCTCTCTTACTCACTAGATTTTTCACTATGCTAGAGAACGGTTTGAGTGCCTGAAGACAATTTATTTATGTGCTTTGCCTGGAATTATTGTCACAGGTGGTGGGATTCCATCAACCAGGTAGTATCAGGCTTGCTACAACTCCTGTAAGGGTGGACGAATTTAAATACCAAATGACGCGAACCAACTGGCATGCCACGGAACAGTATATTATTGAGCCCGAAAAAATCCATGAGCTGTTCCCTTTACTCAACATGAACAAGGTATTTATTTGAAGGACAATTTCACTTTGTCAACTTGAACTAAAATTATGTTAAAATAATATGTTTTAATGAGTTAATTAAAAGTAGAAATAATGGATGTATACAGTCTGTAATGTCAACATTAGATGGTAGGTGTTACACTGTGGGCAGGTCACAGTGTAGGCTGTTATTAAGGGATGTCTGCAGGGACAACGAAACCCCTTTTTAGTGATAACTAAGGAAACATTTCTATACCTTTCTGTGACCGGATCCCTCAGACTGAAGTGCTTCTACACACCAGCTGTCTGCTGGAGAATGGCAGCCTGCTATAAAGACTCTAGAAGGGAATGCTGAAGTTTTAAAAGTCAAGAAGCTCTGTGCCATACTCCCTCCTACTCCGCCTGCTCCTGGCGGTGCTTCCCTCTCAGGCCATGCCAGGCACAGATATAGAATTTCCTTAAGGGAATTCACTTAACAGGAAACTTAATGTTTTTTTTTCCCCTTCCGGTTGAGCATAGTATTTTTTTAAAAAAAGATTTATTTATTATTATATCTAAGTACACTGTAGCTGTCTTCAGATGCACCAGAAGAAGGGTGTCAGATCTCATTACCGATGGTTGTGAGCCACCATGTGGTTGCTGGGATTTGAACTCAGGACCTTCAGAAGAGCAGTCGGTGCTCTTAACCACTGAGCCATCTCTCCAGCCCTATTTTTTTAAAAACAGAATAGTGGCAACATTAACACGTACTATGGTAGTATTTATGTAAACAGAGACCATGCTAAGCTCTTTCTATGCAAACTCTGGCTATTATGACCCAGAAAACAGAACCTTAAACAATTTACACAGTAGGATAAGTTTGTTCAGTTTAGAAGAGCTGGAGGAAAGTTTTGAACCCTGGGCCCTCTGTGACTCTGTCCTGGGTATGGGGAGACAGCAGGTTGCTTGGGGAAGCAGACAGCCATTTCCCTGCTAGTGAGTGTGTCAGTAGCTCTGGTCTCTGAGTGCTTGTGTAACTGCTGTGGGTGCTGAGGCGTTGTGCTCTTGTGAGTTTTTACAGGCTGCAGGGACTCTTTCTTGTCCATGGGTTTGTGTGATGGCATTGTCTTCATCAAAGTCCACCTCTGCTATACTACTAAGAATCCATTTATATCCCTTTGTATGTCAACTCTGAAACACTTCCTTAGAAGCTCTCATCAATACAGATTTCCTCAAAGTTCTTAGGCAATGGAAACACATGGACCAGGACGTGCCAAGCCAAATAGTCATGGGATCACTGCAGCAAGCACAAAGCCATTACAAAACACCAGCGTGACATCCACAAGTCACCATGGCATGAATGTCATTAAAACCCAAAGTCTCTTGCACTGGATACATAAGTACAAAGACTAAATTTTAGTAAAATAACAAATCTGGGCCCAGATGGCATCTCTGATAAATTCTAACAGATAGTTGAAGAATTGATATGAATCTTTCACAAAGTCTTCTAAAATTAGAATTGAATATGTTCTTATACAACCTATAACACCAGTATGTCTCTGATATAAAAACCAGACAAAAACGAAGGAAGAAAAGACATACTATTGTTCTTTCTAAATCTAGATGTGAAAGTCTTTAATAAAAATCTAGTAAACTGAATTAACAATTTTATGATATTGCCAAGTAGAGTGTGTCCCAGGAATGCAAGGTTGGTTTAAAGTCTAAATGTTAATCACAGTAACAAAGGGCAAAGAGCACAAAATAATCTAAACAGATGCAGGAAAAATATTTGTCAAGACTCCCTGTTCATAGCTGCTGGCATTTTCTTGCCAAATAGATGAGATCTTGTTACATCATTTGCTCTGCTGCCTCTGTCAGCGCACGTCACCCCCTTCATTCCCTCAGAGTACCCAGGCTGAAGTCTTAACACAGCAGGTGTGCAAGAAGTCATTGTTGAATCATAAACTGAGTATACATTTTCATCAAACACATATACGTGCACATATATACTGAACGCTAGTACTTTCATATCCTAGGCTACCACTCTAGCACTGAACTATAACCCCAGCTCATTTTTTTTGTTTGTTTCTTATTTTGAGGAAAGGTCTCCAAAAGCTTTCCAAGCTGTTCTTGAACTCATTCTGTTCCAGGCAGGTGTTGAACTTGGAATCCTGCCTTAGCCTTTCTAATATTTGGGATTATAGACCTGCACCATCAGACCCAGCTGATATTGAGTATACACTAACATATAAATATATTTACAATATTGAATACTTAAATGTATAACTGATATATCAACTAGAATTAGATTTGGCTTTAAACTTGAAAAACCAAAATAATAATGCTTCTGTCTTTTTCTCATTATTTAAGCACTTGTACTGGCTAGTCTTATGCCACCTTGACATGACCTAAAGTCATCTGAGAGGGGGGAGCCTCAATTGAGAAAATGCCTGTAGGGAGGGCACAGCCGTGGTGGATGGTGCCACCTCCAGGCTGGTGGTCCTGGGTTCTATAAGAAAGCAGGCTGAATAGACCATGAACAGCAAGCCAGTAAGCATAAGCTCTGCATAAGCTCCTGCCTCCAGGTTGCTGCCCTGCTTGAGTTCCTGTCCTGTCTTCCTTTAGTGATGAACAGTGATGTGGAAGCCTAAGCTGAAAACCCCTTTTCCTCTCCAAGTTGCTTTGGTCATGTTGGTCCATCACAGCAACAGAAACCTTGATTAAGAAAGTATTGAATAGCCACTAAGCCATCAAGGCTTCAATGATCAAGCCACCCTCTAGATCATTACATTGCCAGTCCAGGGGTTTGACTCTTGTGTTAGTGTTCCTTATGTCAGATGGAACCCAGCCATCACATCTGCATTTCAGACCCCAGGATGGAGAAACTAACAAAGATGGGCATACGTTAGTTATCTTCTTGGAGTGGCTCTGGAAGCTGCCATGTAACCCTTTCCTTTGTACCCCATTGACTAGAACTTAACATTAGCTTTAGCCACTGACTGCAGATAATAGCTGCCAGAAGATTGGAAACTATACTCTTTGTTCTTAGTGGCATGAAGACAATTGCAAAGCCTTATCAAGTGACTTCATGGTGACAAGTGACTCAGCTCTCATTGTGAATCTTGCTCAAGTCTGAGTATGACTTAAGAAAGAAAAGACATGTTAACTGCTGTTGAGATGCTTTCCCTCTGTGCTGGTATCAAACCCAAGAACCCTGTGCATGCCAGGCAAGCACTCTGCCACTCAGCTATGTGTACATCCAGCCATCGATGCACTTTTAAAGTCTAGTTTTATTAAGCATTTTTAAGCAGGCTATTTTTGCATTGAGTAATAAGCATCAATTTCTTTGAATATTGACTTTCTTATGGTTGATTTAGATTTTAGCCGGACTGTATAACCCAGGAGATGGCCACATTGATCCTTATTCTCTGACGATGGCCCTGGCTGCTGGGGCTAGGAAATATGGGGCCCTTCTAAAGTATCCAGCACCAGTGACATCTCTGAAGCCCAGGCCAGATGGGACATGGGATGTGGAGACTCCACAAGGATCTGTGAGAGCAAATAGGATTGTGAATGCAGCAGGTAAGCCACCAGCCCTCCCCTTCCCCCGCCTGGCTTTCCCCTCCATTCTCGCCTATCCACTACCCTGGTTTCCATTCTTTTCTGCTTTAGTTGTGTCCTGACAACTTAGGTGGCTTTCTCCTTTCAGGCTTTTTCTTTGTTCTTTACTGGTTATGCTCATGATCAAACTCCAGGGATCAGGGATGATCAGGGATCAGGGATGAAGGCAGCATGCTTGCCTGGCACACTTGACGATCCCAGCACTTGGAAGACACGGGCAGTGGGATCAGAAGTTCAAGGTCCTTTCTGTTTTCTATGGGGGGTTGGGGGGTGGTGAGCCTAGCCTGCGATACTTGATATCCTGCCTCAAAACAACGAGCAAACAAACAAGTTTGGACCTAAGTTCCATGCTTCCCATTTCTTACTATACAACTGTTTTTAATGTTCTTTTAAAACTAGATGTGATCATTTCTGTTTCTTCCTCGTCTCTCTGGATTACTTTGACTAGTCAAACACTTCTCACCCCTTTCCTTTTAGAACATTATTAAGCACATTTCAGTCGTGTTGTTGAGCTGTCCTGTTATAGTTGGTGGAGTAGTGAAGGCTGGAGGGATGGGAGATAATCTAGTGATCATTCCACTTGTTATTTGTGGAGCCAAGGCCCAGTATCATCATAGCTATTGACTGAGCTGCAAGGCCAGGTCTGAAAGATCCAGGACTGGAATCTGGTCTTTAGATTTTTGTGCTTAGATACTTTCAAACATGTTGGTTACACGTGAAGACATCCTCAGTCCTGTAGGCTCAGAAAGAGAGTCCATGGAAATACTGAGCTGCTGGGACTGGGTTTATAATTTATATTTTCTTTTCTTTAAAATGTATCCATTTATCCTTGTTTTCTGTGTTTGAGTGTTTTGCTTGAATGTATATGCACTAGGTATATGCATTGTGCCCTCGGAAGCCAGAAGAGCTCAGCAGATCCCCTGGGACAGATGGTTGTGAGCTGCCATGTGGGGGCTGGGAATAGGACCCTAGACCTCTGGAAGAGCAGCCAGTGTGCTTAGCCACTGAGCCATCTCTCCAGCCCCAGTTTATATTTTCTTACAGTTAATGATAACTCATTTAAAAAATATTTATATATTTATCTTATGTATATAAATGCTCAGTCTTCCCACACACCAAAAAAAGGAAATCAAATCCCATTACAGATGGTTGTGAGCCACCATGTGTTGCTGGAGATTGAACTCAGAATCAGGACCTCTGAAAGAGCAGCCAATGCTCTTAACTGCTCAGCCATTTCTCCAGCTCTTCTCTCTCTCTCTCTTTTTTTTTCCAAGACACATTTTCATGTAGCCTTGCCTGGTCTTGAATTTCTTATGTACCTGAGGGTAATCTTGAAGTTCTGATCTTCCTGCCTTTCCCTATGTAGTTCTGGGATTATAGGTGTGGATTATATTGTGGTAGGATTATCAATTATAATATCAGTGGTCCCACAACCCCACCTGGATCGTGTGGGACCACTGACCTTGGAAATCCTGGTCCCAGTCACATAGAAAGATGAGTTTTCTGGCTTCTAGACTCATTGATGGCCCAGTTGACTGTCAGTTTTTAGCACCTTCATTAATATCTTCAACATCAGCAGCTATACGATCCAGGGAGACTATAGAAAAGTCAACTCCTAGCTTTTTACTAGGCCATGGGTGCTTCATGGAACAAAGATGATAGCTCATTTAAACCTAAAATAATCATAGAGCAGTGTCTTAGTTAGGGTTTTACTGCTGTGAACAGACACCACGACCAAGGCAACTCTTATAAGGACAACATTTAATTGGGGCTCTTACAGGTTCAGAGGTTCAGACCATTATCATCAAGGTGGGAGCATGGTAGCATCCAGGCAGGTATGGTGCAGGAGGAGCTGAGAGTTCTATATCTTCATCTGAAGGCTGCTAGAAGAATACTGATTTTCAGGCAGCTAGGATAAGGGCCTTAAAGCCCACACCCACAGTGACATGCATATTCCAACAGGGCCACACTTTCTAATAATGCCACTCCCTGAGACAAGCATATACAACCCATCACAGTAGTTCATTTAAACCTAAGATACTCATAGGCCAGAAAAGGATTTTTTGAGCCATTCTTTAAATTATCAAATGAAAATATCTATTATTATGATTACCATTATTGTTATCAGAAAAAAATGATATACTTTGAAAATACACTTGAGTCATGTTTCTTTTGTTTTAGCTAATAAAATTTATTTTAAAATATACAATTCAGTATTGACATTTTTAAGTCATCAAAATAATTTATAATAGTCAAATGCCTCTTACATATACATGATATCTTCTGAAGCTAAAAGTAATATACACTAAACCAGTTTTTAAAATCTATTTGGAACATTAAACATCATAAAAGTAGGAAAAAAAAACCTCTTATGAAGTCCTCTTTGAAAGGAAATTGTGAAAAGTTCCTGATTAGACAGAAATCTTTCCATCTCCAAGGGAGAATGCATAGCATAACTGTGGCTTCACAGAATGAACTGGGTAGTGTTCCTTTTATTTCTATTTTGTGGAATAGTTTGAAGAGTATTGGTATTAGGTCTTCTTTGAAGGTCTGATGGAATTCTGCACTAAACCCATCTGGTCCTGGGCTTTTTGTTGTTGTTGTTGTTGTTGTTGTTGTTGTTGTTGTTGTTGTTGGGAAACTTTTAATGACTGCTTTTATTTCTTTAGGGGTTATGAGACTGTTTAGATGGTTTATCTGATCCCAATTTAATTTTGGTATTTGGTATCTGTCTACAAAATTGTCCATTCCATCCAGATTTTTCAGTTTTGATCAATATAGGCTTTTGTAGTAGCATCTGATGATTTTTTTTAATTTCCCCAGTTTCTGTTGTTATATCTCCCTATTCATTTCTGATTTTTGTTAATTTGGATACTGTCTCTGTGCCCTCTGGCTAATCTGGCTAAGGGTTTATCTATCTTGTTGATTTTCTCAAAGAACTAGCTCCTGGTTTGGTTGATTCTTTGTTAGTTCTTTTTGTTTCACTTGGTTCATTTCAGCCCTGAGTTTGATTATTTCCTGCCTTCTCCTCCTCTTGGGTGTATTTGCTTCTTTTTGTTCTAGAGCTTTTAGGTGTGTTATTAAGCTGCTAGTATATGTTGTCTCCAGTTTCTTTTTGGAGGCACTCAGAGCTGAGTTTTTCTCTTAGCACTGCTTTCATTGTATCCCATAAGTTTGGGTATGTTGTGCCTTCATTTTTATTAAATTCTAAAAAATCTTTAATTCTTTTTTAACTTCTTCCTTGACCAAGTTATCATTGGATAGGATGTTGTTCAGCTTCTATGTGTATGTGGGCTTTCTGTTGTTTTTGTTGCTATTGAAGACCAGCCTTAGTCTGTGGTGATCTGAAAGGATTCATGGGATTATTGCAATCTTGTATCTGTTGAGGCCTCTTTTGTGACAGATTATATGGTCAGTTTTGAAGAAGGTATCATAAGGTGCTGAGAAGAAGGTATATTCTTTTGTTTTAGGGTGAAATGTTCTATAGATATCTGTTAAATCCATTTGGTCCATAACTTCTGTTAGTTTTAATGTGTCTCTGTTTAGTTTGTGTTTCCATGATCTCACAATTGATGAGAGTGGGATGTTGAAGTCTCCTATTATTATTGTGTGAGGTCCAATGTGTGCTTTGGGCTTTAGTAAAGTTTCTTTTATGAATGTGAGTACCTTTGCATTTGGAGCAGAGATGTTCAAAATTGAAAGTTCTTCTTAGTAGATTTTTTCTTTGATGAGTATGAAGTGTCCTTCCTTATCCTTTTTGATATCTTTTGGTTGAAAGTTGCTTTTATTCGATATTTCAATGGCTTCTTCTGCTTGTTGTTGTTGGTTTTTTTTTTTTTTTGAGCATTTGCTTGGAAAATTGTTTTCCAGTTCTTTACTCTGAGGTAGTATCTGTCTTTGTCACTGAGGTTTGTTTCCTGTATGCAGCAAAATGTGGGGTCCTGTTTACATAACCAGTCTGTTAGTCTATGTCTTTTTATTGGGGAATTGAGTCCATTGATGTTAAGAGATATTAAGAAATAGTGAGCCGGGCGTGGTGGCGCACGCCTTTAATCCCAGCACTCGGGAGGCAGAGGCAGGCGGATTTCTGAGTTCGAGGCCAGCCTGGTCTACAAAGTGAGTTCCAGGACAGCCAGGGCTATACAGAGAAACCCTGTCTTGAAAAACCAAAAAAAAAAAAAAAGAAATAGTGATTGTTGCTTCCTGTTATTTTTGCTGTTAGAGGTAGAATTATGAATGTGTGGCTATCTTCTTTTGGGTTTGTTGAAAGATTACTTTTTTTCTTTTTCTAGGTTATAGTTTCCCTCCTTGTGTTGGAGTTTTCCATCTATTATCCTTTGTAGGGCTGGATTCATGGAGAGATATTATATAAATTTGTTTTTGTCACAGAATATCTTGGATTCTCCATCTGTAGTAATTGAGAGTTTTGCTGGGTATAGTAGCCTGGGCTGGCATTTGTGTTCTCTTAGGGTCTGTATAACATCTTCCCAGGATCTTCTAGCTTTCATAGTCGCTGGTGAGAAATCTGGTGTAATTCTGATAGGTCTGCCTCTATATGTTACTTGACCTTTTTCCCTTATTACTGCTTTTACTATTTTTTCTTTGTTTTGTGCATTTGGTGCTTTGATTATTATGTGATGGGAGGAATTTCTTTTCTGGTCCAATCTATTTTGGAGTTCTGTAAGCTTCTTGTGTGTTTATGGGTATCTCTTTCTTTAGGTTAGGGAATTTTTCTTCTATAATTTTGTTGAAGATATTTACTGGTCCTTTAAGTTGAGAATCTTCACTCTCTTCTATACCTATTATTCTTAGGTTTGGTCTTTTCATTGTGTTCTGGATTTCCTGGATGTTTTGTGTTAAGAGCTTTTTGCATTTTGCATTTTCTTTGACTGTTGTGTCAATGTTTTCTATGGTATCTTCTGCACCTGAGATTCTTTTTTTTAATGTCTTGTATTCTGTTGGTGATGTTTGCATCTATGTCTCCTGATCTCTTTCCTAGGTTTTCTATTTTCAGGGTTGTCTCCCTTTGTGATTTCTTTATTGTTTTTTATTTCCATTTTTAGATCATGGATGTTTTTGTTCACTTCCTTCACCTGTTAGGCTGTTTTCCTTTAATACTTTAAGGGATTTTTGTGTTTCCTCTTTAAGAGTTTCTAGCTGTTTACCTGTGTTCTCTGGCACAATAAAAAGCTGTAAACTTACAAAGTACCTTTGCTATTTGGTGGGAAAAGTGAAGGAGTTATTTCCAAATCCAGTCTTCTAAGATGCTGTAGACTAGAGGTTCCTGAGAAAAATGGGATGGAAGAGCAACAAACAGAGAATCAGGGGAAAGTAACATTCAAGGAGTCATGTTTTCTTATAGTTCTTCCATTAAACCACAAACCTGATTGATGTTAGCTTAAAACAAAAACACTTAATTTGTAAAATTACATTTTTTTATTAATTTATTTTAAGGGGTTGAGACACGTGCTTACTGTTGCATGTAAAGGTTGGGGTACAACTTGCAGGAGTTGGTTTCCACAGGCAAAGTTTCCACATCAGAGGGCTCAAACTCTGGATGTCGGGCTTGGTGGCAACCTTTACCTGCTGAGCTATCATATCAGCCCCTTATATTTTTAAAAAATGGACCTAGAAAAATCATTGTCTTTAATATTTAAAAGTCTACATTAATATTTCAGATTCCTTTGAACTCATGTCTCCTATTTGGAAAGCATAAGATATTATTCTTTTAAAATATGCTTGAATGGGCTGGGCATGGTAGGGCACGCCTTTAATCCCAGCACTCAGGAGGCAGAGGCAGGCAGATCTCTGAGTTCAAGGCTAGACTGGTCTACGGAGTGAGTTCCAGGATAGCTAGGGCTACACAGAGAAACCCTCTCTCAAAAAACCAAAAACAACCAACCAAACAAACCAAAAATACAACCAAACCAAAACAAAAATACTTAAAACTATTATAAGACTTGCCTAAAAATAGAAACAATTAAATAAAAACCATGCCTTGAATGTTACTTTCCCCTGATTCTCTGTTTGTTGCTCTTCCATCCCATTTTTCTCAGGAACCTCTAGTCCACAGTATCTTAGAAGACTGGACTTGGAAATCACTCCTTCATTTTCCCCACCAAAAAGCAAAGGTTCTTTGTAAGCTTACAGCTTTTAATGGTCTCCTTAGTTCAGTCCTAAAAACATTTGGCTGCTATCATAGTGATAGCAAACACAGAGACCTCCATATCCAGTTCCTGTGGCAGACATTACTAATCAATAACTGTGCTCACTTTAGGCAAGCTTGCACAGAGACCCACTGTGCTTTGTTTCAAAATAGGGCTTCAGGACCTCATGCAGCCATAATGTACATTTCAAGAAATAACTCTATATTTAATACATTTCCCGACCGCTTCTCTAAAATGGATAAAATTACTTACATAATAAGGTAGCATTGCAATGTCACATACTGTGACATCTAAGGCATTTCTGAAGAGCAAAGTGACAGCGCTCCAAAGAGATCTGCCTGAGCCCAGGACCTGGTTATCAGGTAGGGTTCTCCATGCAGCTGTGAAATTCTGAGGTTGCTGGGCTCAGGAAAGCAGAGGCAGTCCTTGAAAAAGACTGTGCTGTCTGAGAAGGCACCTTCAAGGGACCGATATTAATGAGGGCCCTGCATGGAGTGGTGATCCTCCTCAAAGTGGGTATTGCTTCTCAAAGCTGCCCAGTCAACTCTACTTGTTCCATGGTATTCTGGACGCCCTTTGCTGAGAGCTGTGTGAGCTGCCTATCTTGATTCTAAACTCTTGGTCCTGTTCATACCAAATCTTCAACCTATGATCTACCCCTCCCATTTTCTCTTCCTTTTCTTCCACTGAGCAGAAGTTGCTGTTTACATAATGGTAACCCCCTGGGAAGTATGGTGGAGTGTGTGTGTGCGCACACATGTATTCATGCATGTATGCCTTCACCCCTCTTGTAGTACTGAGATGCTTTAATAAGATCAATTTAATGAATAAAAGCAAGTGTCCTGTTAATGATTGCAGATTGTGGCAGCTGGAACATTGCCCAGAGTTACTGGGTGAGAGGAAGATGCCAGAGACCTTTAGGCAAAGTCCTCAGGGTAGCTCTGGAATCCAGTTAAAGAAACCAGGATGCAGACACAGAAACAGTCACACTGTGAGAGATGTGAAGGCTGCTTGCTGAGTCTTTGCGATACCCATAAGAAGGAGTGGGTGAGGACAGAGCTATGTGAGTTTGCTGTTTTCAGTCTTGTCTAGGGCACTGGGCTCTCGGGCCAGAGACCCATGCATTGCCAAACCTGTGCCTGAGGCAAATTACCAATTTATAAACTGGGGATAATAATACTGCCCCCAAAAGTTATTGTGGATAGTAAACAGCTAATAACATAAAATACTCAGGGCTGGAAAACAGCAAAAAATTAGGTATAATGATAAATAATAGTTAAGATTATGATTCCTATTTCCTTTAGAGTTTATGTCTTTGTCTGGGAAACATTAGCATTGTGTATCATGGCTTCTTGATGCTATTCATGAGAGTATTCCTTTATTTTGCCCCAAACCATCTAGCAAACATCTGCTAGGAAATAACTTCCCAAAGAACTTGGCTATCAAGCTAGGCTATCTGGGCGTTATCGTGGAACATTTCTTATTTCTTGGGCATCAGAAAAATTTTAATTTAGGGAGTCTACCTGGGGGCTTGCAAGGTATATTTATTGTATGTGTTTTGTTTTGAAATGCTAAGGATTGGACCCACAGCCTTGTATGAGCTAGTATGGTTGTCTCAGCTAGGGTCTCTATTGCTGTGATAAAACCAAAAATCAACTTGGGGAACAAAGGGTATATTTTATTTTATATTTCACCTTAATAGCCCATCATGGAGGGAAGTCAGGGTGGGAACCCAGAGGTCAGAACTGAAGCAGAAACCATGTAGGAGCATTGTTTCTTTATAGAGTGTGTTCAGTTTGTTTTCCTGTACACTCCAGGGCCATCCACAGTCACTAATTTAAAAAATGTTCCACAGGCTTGCCCATAGGACCATTTTATGGAGACATCTTCCCAGTTGTGATTTTATCTTCCAAATGACTCTGGCTTGTTAACATAAAACTAGCCAGGACTCCGAATCCCTGCTTTAAAAACTGCATTTTAAATAGTACTGTCTATGCTATATGATTTTTCAAGACCCCCCCTTTTTTGGCTGTGGGGTTGGGGGTTGTTGCTGAAGACTGAGGTCACATTCACATTAAGTACTGTGCCGTTGAGCCATACCCTGTTGGTTCATTCGGTTATTTATTTAATTTTACATTGAGCTAAGGTCAATTGCCCAAGTGGCCTCAAACTGTATATAACATCAGTGGCTTCAAACTTGAAATTGTTTTACTTTCACCCCTGACTACATATGGATGACATATCTGTATCATATGGACACAGCCCATATCACCATGCTAAAACGTCTCCTGAGGAGCACCTGTAGCCTGGCATGCCAACAGGAGCATGTGCCGTCCTTTCTCTTCTCTTTTCTTCTCCCCTCTCCTCTTCCTCTTTCCTCCCCTCTTCCCTCCCCTCTTCCCTCCCCTTCTCACCCCTCTTCCCCCTGATCCTTCCCCCTGATCCTTCCCCCTTCTCTTCCTTTCTCCTCCCCTCTCCTCTCCTGCCGTCCCCTCCTTTCCTGGTGTGTGTGTGTGTGTGTGTGTGTGTGTGTGTCCCTCGTTGTGAGCAAGCAGGCTGAGGAGAGGTTCTCAGCACCTCCACCATCTCATCTTGGTGTGCAGCAGGCTAGCTGCCTTTTAGTCTCTGGAGCTTTACAAATGAGCTGGCTTCTACAATTATTCCACAAGCCCCTTGCCTGGGCACAGGGACATGTCATAGGGACACAGCACAGCACAGGTAGATACTGTTTACTATGAAGTAAAGCTTTCTTGTACATGGTAAGGAAGGTGCTTGTTGACCTTGTTTCTAGTTGACTCATTAAACCTGCGAGGACTTTGTAAACCTTACTTAGAATTTTCCTAATATGACAAATCAGGAAACAAGTGAATGAAGCTAATGCAGAGCCCAGTTTTTATATAGAAAGAGTTGCTGCCTTTTGCCTGTTGCAGTGTACCAGAGTAGGAGACCTCCATTGTCACAGTGTGGGGGCCATCTAGAAGAAGTGAACTTGGTCCTGAACCAGCCTGCCTTTGTTCTAGCCTCATTCCTACCAATCACTGTACCTGTGTTTGATTATCCGACATGCGTGGTGATGGTGGTGGTAGTGGTGGTGGTGGTGGTGGTGGTGGTGGTGGTGGTGGTGGTGCGTCTGGTCACAGGACACGGCCTCACACACTCAGGGTAAATGCTCTACCACTGGGATGCATGCCTATCCCTGTGTCTTGTGAACAGCCGTCATTTCCAATTCTTGTCTTTCATCAGCCCTCCAGTTGTGTTAGAGATGAGTAGATTTTTTTCCCTTTTAGGATGAATTTTTTTTTTCTGTGCTTGACTCTCCCCTTTGACCTTGGTTGCTAGGAGCTTTAGCAGGAGTTGAAGTATAATCTTGGCTAGACTTAGACCAATTCAATAAACAGAAAAGGAGGCTTCTCAAATACCAACATCAGAGGGTAAATGGGATTTAAGGCAGTACAGTTAGACAGGATGTGGGCAAACATGTATACTTTGTTTCTATGATAAAATGCATTAATAAGCAAGGTGCTAGACTCAGAAATTTGTAATTATGTTTGAATAGGACAGAATTTATTTTTTTCAATTTATGTTTTTAATAGAAACGACTGGATCAGGGGTACTGCAGTAGTTTGAATTGCTTGGCTAAATAATGTGACTTTAGAGCTAAAAACTGTCCTAGTATGTACAACGACAATAGATGACTTTGCTATGTTTTCCTACAAAGAAAATCCTGACACTGGTAATTTATACCTTTCTACAGACAGCAATAAATTAAGTCTCTAAATTATTAAAGACCAGCAAATGTCTCTGATGCCCACAGGTTGGATTTCAAGTTTACAAACGGGGAGGGGGGATGTGATTACTCAAGCAAGAGTAACCTGACAGGCCAGGGCAGCACAAGAGAGCACTTAGATGGTGTTTGCTTAGATGGAAAAAATGCAGGCTGCCCAGGGATGCTGGCTGCCCAGGGATGCTGGCTGCCCAGGGATGCTGGCTGCCCAGGGATGCTGGCTGCCCAGGGATGCTGGCTGCTCAGAGGACCTGGTCTGCTTCCCAGCTAACTCACAGGTACCTCGGTACCTAGCCTTGAACTATGTAGTGACAGGCTGAACTATCTCAGAACCCCTTGCCATATTTTTTTAAAAGCAGAAACAAAAACAGCAAAAAATTTAGAATACAATCTAAAAGCAGTGATTGAGAGGGTTCGCCAGTTCTTTGATAATTACTCAAAACTACTATGAAACAAGCTGCTCAGAAGTCCCTCCCTATGAACAATTTACAGATGGATAAACACACCATACCTTTGTCCAAAAAAAAATTACATTGGCCATTTTATATCCTAAAATACCTTTTTATGGGTAATGCCGTGGTGTTTATTTTAAATAAGGTCTTGCTAGCTGGGTGTGGTGACTCATGTCTGTATTCCTTCACTGGGGGAAAATGGAGGCTAGAAGTTCAAAAGGTCAGTGCCAGTCTGAGCTATATGTATTTGAGGCCAGCTCTGGCTACATGTAACCTCATGCCAAAATGAAAAATTTAAAAAAAAAAAGTGAGAGCAAGAGCGAGAGCAAGAGCAAGTAGAGAGGAGCAAAAGCAAGAGCGAGTGCGAGCGCCCTCGCTGCTGCTGGGGCAATAGCAGCAAAAAGTGCTGAGATTTGGTGGTTGTAAACCCTGAGGTCTCTCAGACAATCATATCCAGGTCCAAACCTTGGGAAACGAAACATCTGTCTCGAGAATGGATGCGCCCAATCTCCATGTTGCTGTTTGCTCTTCTTTTCCGCAGCACTCGGGATGAACCCACCTCGCACATGCCGGAAAGTCTCCCCACCGAGCTTTCCTACCAATCTCTCTAGTTTTCTGACTACAGTGCACAAGTAGCAGAACTCAACGTGTTCTCCTCCCAAAGTACATAGACTCTAAATTTTAAGTCAACAGGACAGCTTTGAGTCTGTGGAACTGGAGGAGAGCAAGGTTTAGGAAGGAGGGGT
>LR751644.1:43943-101443 GCA_902729485.2 Mus minutoides | reverse complement strand
ATTTGCATGCCAGAACATACACTGATTTGTTTTTAGGGAAAAACTGGTTATTAAAACATAAAGATTATATTACCTGTGTGTCCTGAAGAGCATAGGTGACGTCAGAGCTGATGCCCTGTAAGATATTTGGACGTGTTTCAACACTTGAATGCACCACATTTGTAACAACCGAAACATCTTTGTATCCAAAAGATACGGCATAATCCATGCTGGTGGGGTAGGGAAGTACCTCAGTGACTGGATCCTGCATGGAGAACCTCCTTTTGACCTGATAGAACTGGATCCCAATCGCTACGGCAAATGGACGACGACACAGTACACCGAGGCCAAAGCCCGAGAATCGTATGGGTTCAACAACATTGGTGACGTACTAACTTGCTGTCATCTAGGAAAACCTGCGATCCCTCTCACTTTAGACACTCTGTTCTGTTCCCTGGGACTGGTGGGAGACTGTAAACAGCACCATGCCTTAAGAAATCACCAGGAATTTGTTACTGTGTCTGTTTAATGTATTGGGTCCATCACTGAACATGTTATCATATACGGTTAATGTATTGGGTCCATCACTGAAGAAGTTACTGATTTTAAGCAGTTAGTGTAGTGTATTTTTACTTTACTCATTGATGATCAGTATAACCGACATCCTTGGAGGAAAATCCCCACCGTTTCCATTTTTAAAAGCCCTCCAGTGTATTGAATCACTTCCATTATAAACTATTAAAGCACTGGAATTCCCTTCGCAGTTGGTTATCCTAAAGAAGAGCGGTTTGCTGGGAGGCCAACCCAGAGAGTCAGTGGGCTCTATAAAACCCTGAAGTCCAAGTGTTCCATGGGCTTCCATGCAGGCTGGGAACAGCCACACTGGTTCTACAAGCCCGGCCAGGACACTCAGTATAGGTAAGTGAATGTCTTAGCCTGCCTGTGGTTTTGATCAGAAGCTGCCACTGCAGGGGTAGACAGGAGAAGGACAGTAGGGCACAGATTCCTCTCCATCATAACTGTGTCACTTTTGGAGGAGCACCGAGTCTACTCTGATATCATTTACCTGCTTATAATGGAGGTAAATTCCTTAGGCCAGCCCAGGGGATACTGGCCAGTTTCAGTGATGCCTGGTCTACTTGGTAGTTACCAGGATCTCAGAGGAACCATTCTCAGCCCTACCCAAGTACAACAATGGCTTTAACTGGATGCTGAAGGTTTATCATGGCTTAGGGGTTCTGGACAAATTTCATGTCATTCAAATGCTGTGCGGAAAGGACTCAGAGCTCTGGGTCATGAAGCAGACAAGTGTACCTGCACTTGGGGTTAAACTAAACCACCAAGTATGCCACCAATACAGGCCTCTGAGTCCCTGTGAAGTGCTGCATGTCATGGCTGGACTTGGGGTTAATGGTGATTGTTTGTCCCAATGAGAAGCCATAACCTAAGAAAACATAAATAGCAAATCTAGAGGCTAATTTACAGTTTCTGTCAACCTGTCTCTTTGCTATTTTAAACAGGGTTCAGGACTAGAAAAATTATTTAGTTGGTAAAGCGCTTTGTCATGCAAATATGAAGAGTTGAATCCAATTCCTAGTACCCGTGTATAAAAACTGGGCTTGGGGGCATATGCCTGTAATCCCAGTGCTATGGAGGCAGAGACACATGAGTCCCTGGGCCTTGCTGGCCAGCCAGCCTAGCCTGTGGGTGAACTTTAGGCCAGTGAGAGACCCTGTCTTGGAAATAAGACAAGGTAAGCATCCATTCCTAAGATATAGCACAGAGGTTGGCTGTGGTCTCAACATGCACAAGCACATATGTGCACATGCATCCACATATAAACATATGAGCACACAAAACAACAGGTTTTGAAGTCTACTTTAAATTCAGGTAAGTGGTGTAGAATCTAGAGGTGGGGATGCTGTAGACGAGTTTGGCTCTAGAGGGATCTGGTCGAGAATGGTCGGAATGCTTATGATTCAGATAAATACTAGCTTGGTTTTTCATTTTGTGATGTTTAGATCTGGCCTAAGTTTCTTTTTTTTAAAAATATTTAAGCTACAGGAAAACTCTGCAGACTTAGCAATCTGTTCAGAAGCTAAAAGCACCATGTTAGAAGTCCATTTGCTAAAATGGAGATGAATCAGTGACCTTTGTTCTAGACCTTGTTCTGTCTAGCTACTGCAAAGGACCTAGAAGCCACTCTGTGCTTTTTCTCTGAAGAGAGAAGGTGCTGGGCTAGACCACTGCTTATCTCACAGGTGGGCTAGACCATTGCTTATCTCAGGAGTGGGCTAGACCATTGTTTATATCAGCTGTGGGCACCCCTGAAACCTGCCATGATGCCCAATCCTCTTTTAACAAGTGGAAGTGATTTGTATTCACAGTGTTGGCTAGATAGCTGTGTGTGTGTGCTCGTGCACACACATGACATATACATACATGGACACACACACACTCAGACATATACATGGATACACACACAGAGACACAGGCCCAGGTAGACACACACAGACACAGAGGCATATGTACGCACATGCACAGATACACATGCACAACATTCACACACACTCCATTCTGATTTAATGAGGCTTTACAGCTGGTATTTGAAAAATACTCTCCAGATTATGCAACCAGGCTTCAAAACCCCTGGACTTCCACGCTGCCCTCCAGACCAGAGTACCCATGAGGTCTGTCTTATTTTTCTCACTAATTAACACTTCATTCACTATAAAATGGGTCAAACGGATAGATAAGTAAACCATAAAAGGTCAGATTCCAAAATGTGTATATGATTTACAGAACAGATTTGAGGGTGCCCCTCTCCCAGCTCCAGAAAGCTTTCCTAGGTGGGGGAAACAGATTAAAATATTCTCATTTTATATTTTATAATTTTTGGATAATGGATGGCAGTAAATATTGTGTTTCAGGCCAAGTTTCCGCCGCACAAACTGGTTTGAGCCAGTGAGCTCTGAGTACAAACAGGTTATGCAAAGAGTTGGTGTGATTGACCTGTCTCCATTTGGCAAGTTCAACATCAAAGGCCGAGATTCCACCCAACTTCTGGACCGTCTCTTTGCTAATGTCATTCCCAAGGTAAATAGACAAGGTCCAGGATTCTGACCTGGTCCTTTTTTAAAAACCCAGATCCCACCTTCTTTGACTCCACCTATTCCAAGTGGATGCCAGAATGCTTCAAGGGACCAGGAGTGTGCAAGCTAATCCCAACTGAAATTTCTGTTGAGTCAATTGTCATTTAGGAAAACTAATGACATCACTTGATGTGTCAGTAAGATCTTAAAGGTTGATTGTAGTTAAATGAGTGTGTTGTTGGTTATTTAAATTATTACACTTATTTTTATCTATGTGTGTCAGGCACGTAGAGGTCAGAGGACAACTTGCAAAAGTCTTTCTTTTTGACCTGTAGATCCTAGGGATTGAATTGAGGGTGGCTTTGACCAAAAGTACCCTTACCTCGGCGCCATCTTCCTAGCCCTGAAGTGCCATCTTTAGGACAAGCAATTTTTGTTGTTGTTGTTGTTGTTGTTGTTGTTGTTTTTCGAGACAGGGTTTCTCTGTATAGCCCTGGCTGTCCTGGAATTCACTTTGTAGACCAGGCTGGCCTCGAACTCAGAAATCCACCTGCCTCTGCCTTTCAAGTGCTGGGATTAAAGGCGTGTGCCACCACGCCCGGCTAGGACAAGCAATTTTGTATAGTTGTTTAAATGGAAAACTTAAATTAATCTTTGGTTTAGTTCATCTACTTGACATAAATGGTAGGAGGTGAGGCTTTTCATGGGTCACACAATTGACATGTGTGTGAAGACACTTAATTCATTCTCAGATGATTCTAAATTCTTTTGTGCAGGTGGGTTTTACAAACATAAGTCACATGTTGACGCCCAGAGGTCGGGTGTATGCTGAGCTGACGGTTTCCCAGCAGTCTCCTGGGGAGTTCCTATTGATCACTGGCTCTGGGTCGGAACTTCACGACCTTAGGTAAGTGGACATCTGATGAAATACAGGTGACGGTGACTCAACCTCACACAGTTTTTCTTGTGCTAGAATTCTAATTTCCTTTCTATTGCTGTGATGAAATGCTGTGACAAAAAGCAATTTAGGGGAGAAAGGTATAGACTTCAATGTACATTTTCAGGTTACAGTCCATCACTGTGGGGAAGTCAAGGCAAGAATGGGAACTTCAAGCAGCTGGTCATACTACAGCTACAGTCAGGAGCAGGAGAGATGAAGGAAGGCATGATGACTTGCTTGTGCTAGCTTGGTTTTTCCACTGTCACACAGTCGTGGACATTCTTCGTTTGAGGGGAACGGCGCCACCCATGGACCCCCTGCGTGGGGAATGGCGCCACCACAATGGGATGAGTCTTCTTACTACATTTAACTTAATTAAGACACCGCCCACAGACATGTATACATGTATACATTGAGATTCTTTCTATAGATGATTTTGGGTTGTGTCAAATTGACAAAGATGCATCGTGGGAGCTGGAGAGATGGCTTCGCTGTTGGCAGCACTGGGTTTGGTCCCCAGCACCCATGTGGAGGCTCACAACCATTTTAATTCAAGGTCCAAGGGATCTGATGTCATCGTCTGGCCTCCAAGAGTACAAGTACATACATGGTATACAAACATACATGTAGGCTAAACATATCCACACATAAATAAAATAAAATAAGTAGAAAATAGAAAAAAGATACAGAGTACTTAAAGAACAACTTTAATTTTTTTTAAAGTGTCTGTGTGTGCAGGTGCAGATGCCTGGAGAGAACATAGTAGGGCATCAGATTCCATGGATCTGGAGTTAAAGGAGGCTGAGAACATAGCTGGGTGCTGAGAACTACACTCCAGTTCCCTGCAAGAGCTTTAATTCTCTTAATCACTGAGTCGTCTCTCCAGTCCCCAACTTTAATTGTTAAACCTCATCAATGTGAATAAACCTCACGTGTTTTATAGCAATAGTTGAAGCCTCTGCCCCAGACTGGAGAGATGGCTCAGAGGTTAAGAGCACTGACGGCTTTCCCAGAAGTCCTGAGTTCAATTCCCAGCAACTACATGGTTGCTCACAACCACCTGTAATGAGATCTGATGCCCTTTTCTGGTGTGTCTGAAAACAGCTACAGTGTACTCATATATACATTTTAAAAAATGTTAAAAAAAAAAAAAGCTCCTGTCCCCTCCACAAGGTGCCCCATCCAATTGTTTACTGGTTCTGATAATTTTAACTTTTTAAAAAAGATTTATTTATTTATGATATGTAAGTATACAATGTAGCTGTCTTTAGACACACCAGAAGAGGGCGTCAGATCTTATTATGGATGGTTGTGAGCCACCATGTAGTTGCTGGGATTTGAACTCAGGACCTCTGGAAAAGCAGTCAGTGCTCTTAACCGCTGAGCCATCTCTCCAGCCCTAATTTTAACTTATTTATTAAACATCATCAGTGATCCAGAACTCCTTGTAGACATGACCTTAATTAATTCCCTTAAGATTTTGCAAGGGCTGGGGGGAGGTGCATCCTTCACAGGCCTGAGTGCCAGAGTTCAGACTCCTCAGCAACCATATAATGGCTGATAGGCACAGTGGCTTACAGGTAATTCCAGCACTTAGAGGCAGAGACAGGACATCTCTACAGCAATCTGGTCAGCTAGACTCTCTGAGTGGGTAAGCTTTGGTTTCAGGTTAGAGGCCCTGCCTCAAAGTAACAAGGTGACATGCTGTCTTAGTGTTTCCATTGCTGAGAAGAGACACCATGACCAAGGCAATTCTTATAAAGGACAATATTTACTTGGGGCTGCCTTACAGGTTCAGAGGTTCAGTCCATTATCATCAAGACAGGAGCATGGCAGTGTCCAGGCAAATGTGGGGCTGGAGGAGCTGAAAAGTCTACAGCTTGATCCAAAGGCATACAGGAGAAGACTAGCTTCTGCATGGCTAGAGGAGCGTCTCAAAGCCCACCCCCACAGTGACACACTTCCTCCAACAAGGCCACACCCACTCCAACAAGGCCACACCCACTCCAAGGCCACACCTCCTAATATTGCCACTCCCTGGGCCAAGCATTTTCAAACTACCACAAGTGCCATCAAGTATCAATCTTTGCCTCTGCACACACTTACAACATGTGAGCATATATATATATATACACCCCATATACAACAAACATGTGCTAAATAGAAATATTTTGCAAAGTATGAGTTATCCTCATTTGCAGATGAGGAAACAGGTGTGGGTTCAAGTTACCTGCTAAAGTCGGCATGACTGATTAAAGCGCCACATCGCATTTGCTTCAGCCAGCTAACTCCCTTGGTGAGCTTCTCCCTTCGGGATACCCTGTGCACACCAGGCTCACAGCTAAATTGCTAACCTGCCTTTGCTTGAACCTCCGGTCCACTGTAAAGTTTCCATCTTTTTAGTCTAGTACCCTGAAAGTGTGGGGGATACTACTATTTAATCAAGGTCTGACTCGGACTTTGACCGAGTGGTAGAATTATGGAAATCTGATGAACAAGCACAGGGTGTGGAGGTCACCTTAGCCATAGAGCCGCGTCTCGTCTAGAGGAACACTGTGATAGACTCGCAGAGCTCCAGGGACAGCTCAATAAATTATAGCCTGGCCCGAGCGTTGCCTTCCAAAAACTCATCAAGACTTAGAAATTGAGACTGGAGTTTTTCCTCTTTTCCGTGAGATTGTCAGAGCAATTATGTGTCTGGTGGCAGGCACATTATTAATGGCTAGCAGCACACGTATGCATCTTGTGTACAGGTATTGAAGCAAATTCAGGTTTAAATTAATTTTTGAAGATGGGACCATTAGTTTAAATGCAACAGAACCATCACTATTTATAACCGTGGCAAAGCTCATTTGAACTGGAAGATTCTCGTTACCTGGAAGAATTCCCTCCCAAGTCTTAAGTGGGCAATTTACATCCAGGGAACTCAGTTTCTTCAACCTTCAGAGTGAGATGGCTGCATGCCCTGACCCTCTAGGGACTTTCTGATAATTCCAAACTTGAAGGAAGACTTCAGAGACATAGTATAGTAGAAACATGCATTATTCAAGCAACATTTACCCAGGCTTATGACCCCAATGCAGATGGATTGAAGAAGCAGCCTTCAGAGGTGGATATGATGTGGAAATTCAAAACATAACGGATGAGTTTGGGGTCCTGGGAGTTGCAGGGCCATATGCAAGGAGAGTCCTTCAGAAGCTGACCTCAGAAGATCTCAGCGATGACGTATTCAAGTTTCTTCAAACCAAATCTTTAAAGATCTCAGACATTCCAGTCACTGCTATCAGAATCTCCTATACTGGTAAGAATGGGGAAACAAGCTAAGGTAAGGAAAGGCCACCAGAAATGGGACACACACACACTCACACCCACTGCGGACCATCACACCCTCACAGTGCATATCACACACAGTCACACACACACACATAACTCACACATAACCACACATACACACTCACACATAACTACACATAAACACTCATACATAATCACACATACACACACTCACACATACTACAGACTGTCACACAGTGCATATCACACACTGTCACGCCTTCACAGTGCATCTCACACACAGTCACATACACACACAACCACACACACAGTCACACATAACCACACACACAGTCACACATAACCATACACACTCACATATAACCACACACTCACAGATAGTGTGGCTTCCAGCCCATCGTGATCACACCAAGCTTTCCACTAGAACTCTCACTCTTCCTGATGCTGCAACTCTTTAATACAGCTCCTCAGTTGTGATGACCCCCAACCATAAAATTATGTCATTGCTATGTCATAGCTCTAATTTTGCCAGTGTTATATCTGTGTTTTCCGGTAACCCCATGATAGGATTCGTTAGACCCCCCAAAGGGGATGTAACCCACAGGTTGAGAACTGCTTCACTGGATGAGGGCTCCTGGCACATCCCCCCTTCAGTATGTGTTCACTGGAGACCTCCACCCAGCCTTGCACGGGTATATATTTGGTATAGGATGCTCTTCAGTCAGTGATGCTCTGGCTTACTTCTGAGTTCCTCTGACTCCCTTGTCCTCTTACTGAAGGAGCATTTAGTGGCCAACCTTCACTTAGCCCCATGCTGCTCCTGCTCTGGGGTGTCCTGGTGGAGCCCATCACTGTCACCCTGTGATAAAGGGGACCAAGAAGTGTTCTCTCTGTTAAACCACAGCTCCCTGGCTTTCCATCCTAACTTTTCCCAACCTCGGCAAAAAGAGTGATGGGGGTTGGGGGGGGGGAGAGTAACAGCGAATGAAAGGATCAAGGTGTGTGTGTGTGTGTGTGTGTGTGTGTGTGTGTGTGTGTGTGTGTATGGGGGGGAATAAGAAACAAAAGAAGTTTAAAGACTACCACTAGCTATCGACAAGGAAGAAATGTGAATACTTCCACATTATTTTGTATATGTTTAAGGCTTTTGATTCCTGGGATGGAAGCTGGAGTATCTAAACATTGAACTCCATCCACTCTCCTTTATTTTTGTGTGTGTGCACATATGTTTGTGGGGTTCCACATGCTTACATATGGGGAGGCAGTGATCAAACATGTATGTTGCCTTGTTTTCTAAGACAGGGATTACTCCTGGCTCAGCGAATCAGACTAGGACATTAGGTGAGGCTGGTCAGGGCCAGTTCTTTTTTTTTTTTTTTTTCATTATGTGGGTCCCAGGAATCAAACTCAAATCATCAGGCTTGGCAGCAAACACCTTTACCCACTGAGCCATTGTGGGCACCTTACCCCACCCCAGACCTCTAGCGTGTGCTTTTTAAAAATGGGGATTCCGGGCAAACTTAGATCTTTGTGCTTACCCACATGATAAGTACTGTCTGAACTTGCTCCTCGCCCTCTTTAAAGTTGTGTTATTTTGTTGTGTTTTATTTTTAAACAGTGTCTCAGTAGCCAAGGCTGGCCCACAAACCTCTCTCAGCTTTCTGAGTGTCGGGATCACAGATGCCCTCCCATACCCAGACGAACCCTGTGAAAACATGTGTTAGTTGTTTACTACCATTGCCATGTAAACATTGGAGGTTCCGTATGGGGCCAGGGTCCGGGCTAAAAAGTGAATCCTGACTGCAGTCTCTCTGCGCAGGAGTCAGGCTTACACACAAATGGTCACTGAACTGACCCGCTCCTTATGAGCTGTTCTTTTAAAGACCAGCAAAATTTGCTTTGTGCGAGTGGGGTTTTTTCCTGCACGTGTTAGTTAAGGGATGTGAGCGCGTGCCCTGCCAGCTCCACTCTCATGCCTGTGTGGGCTCTGCCTGTGCATTTCAGGTGAGCTGGGCTGGGAGCTGTACCACAGACGAGAAGATTCTGCCGCACTTTATGAGCGCATCATGAGTGCCGGCCAGGAGGAGGGCATCGGCGATTTTGGAACCTACGCCCTGAACGCTTTGAGACTGGAGAAGGCTTTCCGAGCCTGGGGCTCAGAGGTTTGCATGCTAGCTAGCATCCTTACTAACGGATGCTTACCTTATTGTATCTAATGTTGGGAGACTAGTTTTCATAGCATTACTACTATCAGTTCTGGCTAGAAGAGAAATCAAAATGCCATTAAATGACTTTGAGTAGGGAAAGAATTCCCCTGCCTCTTTACTTCCCAGATGAACACTGACTGGGTTTGGGGGTAATGTTTATTCTGCCTTAATTTCCCCTGCTTAGTGGTGAACCCAAGATACTTTCTGGCAGGCACACGCCAGAGGATTTGAGTATCACCTCTCACATCCTCGCTTTCTCCTCTGTTACGTCTCATTTCCCTCTCATAATCATCCTTAGGTGAACTAATGTCCTTTTCTTTTGAGGGTCAAGGACAGTGGTCCCGTGAGTGTTGATCTAGTCTTCCCCACCAGTAATAGTGGAAATCAAGAGTTTCTCTGCGTACAATTCTTAACCATTTACACAACATGTGTATATGCATAGTAGACTCTGCTTTGCTTCTGTATTAGTTTCCTTACTGCTTCCGTGGGAAAAAAATACCCCGACAGAAGCGACTTCAGGGAGAAAGGGTTTCTTTCAGTGCACAGGTCCAGGTTACAGTCCTTCAGAGCAGGGAAGTCACAGTGGCAGTGGCTTGAGAGAGCTGGTCACATCACATCCATAATCTGAAATGATTGCATGCCCTTGTACAGCTGCTAGGTGGCTTCCTGCACTTTGCTCAGGATCCCCTGCCAGGGGATGTGGTGTCCACAGTTATGATGGCTCTTCCCACATCGACTGTTGACATCAAGATAATGTCCCTATGTGCGTTCCCAAAAGCCCTTGTTCTATGACTTACTTTTACCACAACTCTTATTTTGCATACAATCACTAGATTCATTGAGCCCTCGACATCCAGATTCCTGTGATTAGGGTCCTATTTGCCTTGTGGGAGAAACAAAACCCTAACTTTTACAAAGAACTGATGATTTGGGGGCCATTGTAAACATGAGCCTCAGAGTGGGGACTCTGGGGTTTAAATTTATCCTTTACTAATCTCTTGGATGGCCTGGAGTATTTATCCTAAAGAATCAGCACAGGCATAGAGATGGTTAGTAATGAGCTGAGCAAACACACTATACAGTTAATTTCTAATTTAACCCGAAAGCTCAGGTAGGTACCCTTGGGCCTTATCAACGCAAGCTTGCAGGAAGCCCAGTCCTGCCTGATGCAGCGAACTCAGTCTACAGCCAGGACTCAGGTGAGGCCAGCTGCCCTCAGAAAACAGGACAGTTTTGTCCCCATGCTCAGGAAAAAGGACAGAGAAGCCGTCCCTTGAGAGTTAAACATCACTGTGTTCTGGCCTCAATGTTTCTGATGGTTTTTTGTTTTTTGTTTTTTTTTTATTTTTGTTTTTCCTTCTGCTTCCTCTCGCTGTGCTCCATTTTAGGATCCTCTTTCCCAACAGTGCCAGAGCGCCCTCTAGTGTAGAAACATCGACAAAGTCGCTCTGGTTCCCTGAAAAAAAAAATTTATCATTTTGGCAGACTGAAAAATAATTTCAGAGTAACTCAAACTAATTTAGGAAATATGAGAACAGTTTTGTGTGGTGTAAAGTAGTCTTACGTTTATCTAGTTTAGTCGACTCTTGGGGAGGTTAGAGCAGGCAGTTCTCATTCCCATAAAGAAACAAACAACATTAAAAACCCCAGACTTCCAGAAAGGTCCTCTACTCATTCACACGGTTAACCGAGTCCATCGAGGTATTCTGTTCCCATTCCTATACATTCAGCAGTTCCCACCGAGTTTATCTCTTTCATTTCCCCTCAGTTCTCATCGTATAAATTAGAATCTTCAAAACTCCCTTAAAAACAAAACAGTGATAAACCCCCGTAACTTCATCCAGGTTTAGAACTAAATATTGGATTTCCCTGAATTGAAGCATCCTACCGAGATTCAGCTAGTTCTGAGCTTTAATCCTCCCTCCCCTTTTCTTTCCAGAACGCTGCAAAAGCCAGTGTTCTGTCCCCTGCTTGCCTCCCTTTGCCCCCATTCATGGCTAACTGCAAGATAAGCAAAGTCACTTGTTACTTCTTAAAAACACAATTATGTAATTTAAATTATTACATAATATACACGAGATTCTTGTTTGTGGAACATCGTGTACCAGCCTTCAAATATTTATTAAGGTAAAAGATCGGAGGCCAGAGAGATGGCTCAGTGGTTAAGAGCAGTAACGGTGTGAGCTTCTCTTGCGGAGAAGCAGAGGTCAGTTCCCAGCATCCTCGATGGGCAGCTCACAGCCCCGTTACTTCAGTTCTGGGAGAGCACACCCGCACACACCCACACGCAGACATGAACCCATACATGTGCACGTAATAAAAACAGAAAAATTAATTAACACCTTTAAAATAAAAGAGCGGTGAAAACCAATCCCAATGTTCAGTCTCTGTGTTTGCTATATTAAAAAAAAAATGACAGCATTTGCCAAAGGCTTCATTTGAATTGAAAATACTGCTTCAGAGACTAGTCTATAATTAATCTTTTAAAGAATCTTTACTCAAAAAATCATCCAGTGTCCTTGATTCTGGAGAGAATAAGATAAGAAAGTGATGTCTCTGTCTCCATCGTTGTTAGGCATCAGTTCAAGGTGGGAGCCAGTGTTTGACAGTATTTGCTGAGTGAAGGTAATGGGTTTATTTCTGGTTTAGTGCTCTCTTCATCTCCCCTTGCCCTGTACTGGCTGGGAGTGGCGATGAACTCCTTTAATCCCCCATCTGGAGGAAGAGGCAGGCAGATCTCTCTGAAGTCCTTTTAAGGACAGCACAGTTCTTCTGTGAACCAAATTAGCATGCTCATCTGGGATTCAAAACCTGTTTCCCTTCCAGATGAACTGTGACACAAACCCCTTGGAAGCTGGGCTGGAGTATTTCGTGAAGCTGAATAAGGTATGTTAACGTTCTCCAGGGTGTATGAAATGAATGTAACGATGATGGCAGTGTTTTACGAAAGAGCTACGCTTTAGAACTTCGCCAAGAAGAAACGGGTTGAATATAAGTACTAAACATGGCTTAATGCTCTGTGTGAATTATCTGCCATAATTTGATCAGTTTCGCTGTGGGCGTGTGCCTAGAGACTTAAGGCAGCAGAATTCAACTTCTTTAAGGGTTAAGACTTAAAACCCAAGGGGCTGGAGAGATGGCTCAGTGGTTAAAAGCACTGACTGCATTTCCACAGGGCCTGGGTTCTAGTCCCAGCACCCACATGGCACCTCACAACTGTCTGTAACTCCAGTTCCAGGGGATCCAACATCCTCACACAGACATGCATGCAGATAAAGCACCAATGCACATACAAATTTTTTTTAAAAATAATTAAAAGAAGACTAAAACCGAGGTGAAAGTTAGTAAAAATCACAAGATGATTAGCAGATTTCAACAGACATCTTTATAGAAACTGTGCTGCATGTATGTTGTGTGTGTATCAGCCACCCCTGGTGGCTGGTGAGGTCGCATGTCAGCTAAGCAAGCGGTAAGTACACTGACTTTCCCTGGGTGCTTAAAGGATAGAACAGCCTCGCCACATTGGGGCTTATGAATCAGTTTTGCATCTAATGATAACATCTAAATGTAAACACAAGATGTGTTTCCAATGTGCCCAGTACAAAGTGCATCTTTACTGAGGAGCCAACACAGGTCCAGAGAATTATTATTAACATCAATATGCCAAAGGGACACTCTACATCAGTGGTCCTCAGACTAGCAGGCTCAGTCTCATCTGTAAACTTGTTAGAAATGTCAATTCTCAGGTCCAATCCTAGGCTTACTAAAAGCAGAATTTCTGGGAGCCTGGCCAACAAAGCTGTGTTTTAATAAGCCCTACAGGGGTTCCTAAGAGTCAAGAAACACCACCGGTGTTACATAATTACTGTGGAAACTTAAATCATTGGAGGCCAGTTCATTGTGGCCCTGCTGGTTGGAGCCAGCCCTACACAGGTAAATGAGGTTATGCCATTGAGGAGTGCTTCAGACTTCAGAGTCATATGAAAGAATGTAAAAGGACTTGCCTAAGTAAGTGATGGTGGCAAGGTTAGGCGGAACAGCTGCTGTCAGGCTATTGGATAGGATTCTCCAAATACACTGCCATGTTTCTGAGCTCTAGGCTGGTTTCCT
Organism: Mus minutoides; assembly: GCA_902729485.2. Classification (NCBI taxonomy): domain Eukaryota; kingdom Metazoa; phylum Chordata; class Mammalia; order Rodentia; family Muridae; genus Mus; species Mus minutoides. The sequence continues at coordinate 87,821 of LR751644.1, read as the reverse complement.
CTCCCGTGGGAATATGTGAGCATGTGTCTATAAATTGGGCTATGGGAACTTTTTTAATGCTTGGCCTCAGCTCCCAAATTCTCAGCTGAAGTATTAACAGGAAATGTGTGTACTTGTTGTGTTTGATTTCAGGGGCAAGGACCCCATATAAAGAATTCTTAAAGGAATCCATCTTTTCTGTACATTTTCCCTGGCTTTTATTTTTATGATGTGCCATCTGTCTCTAGATGAGAGAAAGCAGGTGCTTGGAATTTGAGCAGCTCCTAGCAGCAGATTGCTCCTTGTGGTGACAGAAGTCTGAATTTGGCTGTTTAAAATAAAGATAAAAATGTCTGACTCCTCAAAGCACCTAGCTCTCTGCTGCCGGCCCCTGACTGGGATAGGTTCTTCTGCTTCCGTGTTCTGGATATTATTGTGGGAAGAAGGTCTCAGTGAATGATGTCTTCATATGGAAATGGATGCTTTAAGATGTTCTTTATGACGATCAACAGGTGCACATGTGAATTTATTAGCTCTTTTAAATGATATAATCAAATAACAGAAACTGAGCTCCAAAGCAAATTGCTTAAAAGATGCTAATTTTGACTGATGACATGTTTTTGGATGCTCAATTGTTGGCTCTTATTCAGGTGTCAAAGAGTTAGTTCTTGATGACTGTGTTGGATAAACAGAGGGCCCAAGGACTTGGCCCTACCTACCTAGGCTGGGTCTTTTCCACCATGGGGTGAATTCAGATGGTTGCTATCAACCTCACGGGAGAGAAGATACTGCTAATTTCTCAGACAAGAGACTAGATTCGATTGGCTGTTGTGACACCCTGCTGCTGGTGTCACAACCTTGTCATAGCTTTGCAATCTATGATGAGAGACAGCTTCCTGGAAATCAAATACTGTAACCTAAGCTATATATCTTGATAAGTCAAGTCCTGTGCCTATGAGCCAAAACTGTTACTCAGACATTTAACGTACAGAAAGATGTTCCTTTCAAAGCCTGTTGGAAGGTGTTCTATAAGATTTAAAAGGACAGTAATAACCAAAATCCACGTTGCTTTGGAAAATAGATGCCAGGCAGAAGCAGAGGAGAATACAGGGGAATATTTGGTTTTGATAATAAAAAAAATGATATCAACTTTAGAATTTTATTGAAGCCATTTCTTCCCTTTCTTTATCTCCAAAGTTAATAATTAGAATCTTTCCCTAAATCCGTAAATGCTCAACATGTGACAGCAGCCATAGTGAGAAGATATGTCAGAGTGGGGAGAGGGTGGGTGGGATGGGACTTTGCATTCCCTCTGCCTTTGAGGGCAAGAGCAAGTCACAGGGAGGTGACACCACCTGAGGAAGAGCATCCCTTTAGGCCAGGTCTGAAGTTGAGTGTGACACCTCGTCACCTGTCACTTTCTACCACAGTCTTCTTTCCTATGAGCTTAGTGGTCCTGACACTCTACCCTAGAACTCCATAGACTGTCTTATAAATTGAGACCTTCCTAAGGTATGTCTCTGATCTCTCTCTCTCTCTCTCTCTCTCTCTCTCTCTCTCTCTCTCTCTCTCTCTCTCACACACACACACACACACACACACACACACACACACACACAGCATGGCTGCATGCCCATTTTCAGGAGGAGCGTGGGGGAGAAGAGCAGTCACTGTGCTTTGTTAAAGTGAACCATGTTCTTGTTAAAACTGCTGAGGAGGTAGAAAGAAAGAAATTAAAAACAAGTATCTTCCATTACCAGCTCAGCTCCTTCTCGGGCACTGGCTATTGTGAAAGACACAACACATGCACTCACACACATATACACACTACTCACACATACACTTTTGCACTCATACACAAATACGCAGAGACACACAGTCATAGAGGTCACTGTGATCATCAATCAGTGTTCAATGTGAGGGTCATTGATATGGTCAGCTGGTGCAGTCACTACTTTTGTGGTCACTGTGGTGGTCAATCATAGAAGTCACTGTCATGTCCACAGGCACACTTATACATATGTACACACACAGGCACACATGCACAGACACATGCATAGACATGCAATGGACACATTCACATGCAAATACATTCACACACACATACACATTCAAACACGCATGCACACACAAACACTTATTAAATATGCACACACATGATTACACACTCTCATATGCACACACACTTACATAAACATTCGTATCACAACACACAAGTGTATACATGTATACTCACATGCACACAGTCACACACATATATACACACTCAGACACATATTCACATATACACACTTGCACAAACCTGCATAAACACATGCACATATGCGTAGACACTCATACACATGCACATATGCTCACGTATATGCACATACATGAACACTCACACATGCATACACAATGCACACAAGCAAACACACACATATCCATTTCTCAGACATTTATTAAATACCATTTCTGCCTCTTACTAAGCCCCTGGTTAAAGATACACTTCTGATGCCTCTCCGAACACAAGAAGCAAGGCTGTAGGATGGGTTCTTAACCTGTATTCTAAAAATACCATTCTGCATGGGGAGGGGCTGCCACCTTGTGGAAGTCAGCAGTAGCACCCCAAAAGGAAGAATTTCAAACCTGCAAAATGGGTCAACATAATCAAAAATTTGCTTTTAAAATTATAACTAAACTTCTACTAGCAAAATAGGTCTTACTCTTGTTATTAATGATATTTTGATTTATTCCAAAAGAAGTTTATGTGGGGGAAAATTAGTGGGCATCGGTTGGAACAGTGTATTATTCTAACCACTAAGCAGTGGGGAAGCAGCTGCTTTCAGGTGCTGTAGACAGTCATGGAACTTTCCTTCACAATTACTGAATCTTTGTTCACTTCTAGAGCCAGAGAGAGTTAACTGCCGAGAGGAGCATTCTTAGATAGGGCATGTTTTTTTTTTCCTTATACATCTATTCTTCCCCCTCCTGTCTTAATTTTCTAGCCATAGAAACAGAATAAAACATGACATATAATGACCACAAGTTAGAAGATAATGCTGATTCTAGAAGCCAGCAATAGAGAAATGTAAAACACCTAACAGGAGGTGGACAATAGCCTATAGATTCAGTAAGACTTAGCTACATTTATTCTTTGAGACAAGGTTTTACATATCCCAGCTGGCCTCATACTTACCTAGAGCTGAGGATGACCTCGAACCTCGGTACCAACGGCTCCACCTTCTAGTGTGGAGATTGCAGGCATATGCTATCATGGGAGCAAAACAAGGGCTTTGTGCAGGCTGGGCAAGCACTTTACAGCTGAGCTACACCCAAGCCTGACATTAGCTGTTATTAAAATACTAAAGTGGCAGAATACAGGTCAGGGCAGCAAATTAGAAAGCAACTCGTAATAGGTGACGAAGCTGTTGGTGGTGTCTATCACAAGGAGACTTGAGGTACTAGGAGTCAAGAAAGCCAGCGGTTTTCACTGATGGTCAACCTTGACACTGTGGGCCTTGATTCTCCAACGTAATATAGTGACTTAAAAAAAGAGATGCCAAGGCCACCTCGCCACCCTACGTGAATTAACATGAGTCTCAGCCAAGCCCTGATGGTACACATTTGTAATCCCAGCTACTTGCAAGTTTGAGGCTGGAGGAGGGGGGATCTCAAGTTTAAGCCCTGCCTGAGCTACAGGATGACTGCAGTGCCACCCTGGCGATGCAGTGAGACTCTGACTCAAGATTAAAAAGTGAAAAGAGGGTTGAGGCAGGAGGATTTCTGTGAGTTGAAGTCCTCTCTGGGCTGCATAGGAGCAGGCTAAAAGCACTTGCAGCGCGAGCATAAGGACCGATGTTTGGAACGCCAGCACCCAGGTACGTGTGTCCAGGCACTAGGCAAAAAGGGAGGGCGCAGGAGGAGCCAGGTTCACTAAGAGGCCTCAAAAATTAAGACGGGTGTGTCTTAGCTGGGGTTACTATTGTTGTGATGAAACACATGGCCAAGACAAGTTGGGGAGGAAAGGGTTTACTTGGCTCACACTTCCACATCACGGTTCATCATTAGAGGAAGTCAGGACAGGAACTCAAACATGACAGGAACCTGGAGGCAGGAGCTGATGCAGAGGCCATGGAGGGGGCCAAGCAAACTCACTACCTTACTCCTCACAGCTTGCTTAGTCTGCCTTCTTATCGAACCCAGGACCATCAACCCAGGGATGGCACCACCCCATCAGTCACTAAGAAAATGCCTTACAGCTAGATCTTATGGAGGCATTTTCTCAGCTGAGGATCCTTCTTTTCAGATAACTCCTAGCTTGAGTCAAGTTGGCATAAAATTAGCCAGCCCAGACAGGTAGAGGAAGACACCAGACGTCAACCTATGGCCTCTATGTGCACACATGTTCACCTGGATCTGAACACATACAAACTAATACACATGTATACACCACACACATGAGAGAGAGAGAGAGAGAGAGAGAGAGAGAGAAGAGAGAGAGAGTAAAGAAGAGGTCTAGAGATGTAACATAATGCACAATGCTTTCCTGCATTCACAAGAGTCTTGCTGTGTAGCTGGGGCTGACCTGAAATTTGCAGTCATCCTGTGTAATTGGTGTGAATCCTGCGTCTTCCTATGCACGCTGACCTGACAATGCTGCTGCAGTTGGCTTTCAACAATTTGTTTGAATGTAGTTATTCTGATGTAGTTGATTTGAAAACACCTGACCCGACCCAGGCCAATGTTACTCTTTTAAAGTTTTGTGTTTGTTTGTTTGTTTGATTGATTGATTTTATTTGTTTTGTGGAGGGGAGGACACATGCACTCCTGGCTCCTCAAGGCCTGCTTAGACTTCCTTCTTACAGAACCCAGGACCATCATCCTAGGGATGGCACCACCCCCAGGTGGAGATCAGAGGGCAGTCTGTGGAAATTACTTTTCTTCTTCTTCTACCATGTGGGTTCCAGGGATCCAACTTGGTTATCAAGCTTGGCAGCAACAGTCTTTACCTGCTGAGCTACCTTATCTGCTCCCCCCTCAACCCCAAATTCTAGGATCCAGATTGCTTCCGGTGTCCCCCTGGTGAGTTGTTCTGTGTTGTTTCACTGTTTTTTTGTTGTTGTTTTGTTTTGTTTTGTTTTGTTTTGTTTTGTTTTTTGATGTGTGCCGATGAGGATGCTGCCTTAGTTCTTTTAAGCACAGATTGGGTGTGGTTGCACAGCTGAGCGGCAGAAGTGATCAGAACGTGGTGTGTGGATCTACAGCGTCAGAGGGAGCTAGTAGGTCTGGCATTTCACCCAGATCATGACCCACATCTTTGTTCTGTTGTTTTAGAGGTGGACATCGGGGACTCTTTTCCCTGGGGAAGGTAGGGATGAAGATGAGGGTCTCACACCTACAGACAGCATTCACTACTGAGTGACAGACAGCACAAATTTTGAGTGGGATTTTGACATGTGTGTGTGTGTGTGTGTGTGTGTGTGTGTGTGTGTGGAGAGAGAGAGAGAGAGAGAGAGAGAGAGAGAGAGAGAGAGAGAGAGAGAGTGGGGTTTAGCTATGAGTGGCCTTTGTGTGGAAATTAGAGGACAATTTTGGGTGTTAGTCCTCACATCCACATTGTTGGAGGTAGGGTCTCTTATTATCTGTCACTGTGTATACCAGGTGAGCTGGCCAATTAGAGTCCTGGAACTCTCCTGTCTCCACCATCCATGTTGCCATAGGATTGCCATGTACATATTCCCATGTCTGACTTCACATGAGTGCAGATTATCTGAACCCAGGTCCTCTTACTTTATCTATTGAACCATGAATTTCAGTCCCTGGATTTACTTATTTTATATGTATAATACTAATGTATACTTGTACATGTATGTATATTACCACAGGTATATATGCATGCATATACACGCATGTGTATTAGTAACATATGTATATAATACTACATGTGTATACACACACACATACATACAATGCACTGTGTGCATACCTGGTACCTTTGGAGTTGAGATGAGAGGTCATAAGATCTTCTGGAACTGGAGTCACAGATGGTGATGATTGCCACGTAGGTGCTGGAAACCAAACAAGGGACTCTCTGCCAGAGAAGCCAGTACTTTTAACTGCTGAGCCCCTGGGTATTTTGTGAGAGTCATCCAACCCTTTTTATGTGACCAGAGAAAACAATTTAATTTCATTTCGTACCTGAGATTTCTAATTTGTAAAATGAAGTTCCCTTCTATGAGATTCAAATTCAAAAAACCACTTGACATAGAGGTTGAGCTATTATATTGTCTTTATGATATATTATATACATAATTGTGTCACTTTTAATAGCTCCATCCTTACTCTCTTACCCATTTTCATTGCTGAGTGATAAGGGGAAAAGAAAAGAAGGAGAGAGGGTAGGTCTGAGCTGAAGGATAGTTTAATCATTCCCCAAACACCTGTCAGAATATATCACACTAGCGGCTATTGAATTATCTTCCTCATATATATCCAATTTCAGTTATGAAACAATGCCTCTGCCCTAACAGCTCAAGTGTGCTCTTCACTAACTGCTTTGAAACCTATAAATCTGCGGAAACTATGGTCTCAGAAGAAATTTTAAGTAATTTTAGATTGATTTTCTTTTATGTATATTATTTTTGTCAACAGCATATTGAACACAAAGTCGTTGACATTTGAAGTAAACAGTTTGAAAGGTTTGATATGCATACCAAAATGAAATTATAATTGCAATGAAGAGGGCATGTCTCTTATCCCAGAGGCATAAGGAATAATGACAACCTTTGGTAATCTGAACTTCCTAACCTTTCCCACAGCTCCACCCAACCCCAGGCACCTGGCTATCTGCCTTCTGCCACCATCATTCATTTATGCATCTTTTAGAATAAACAGGGTGTCTATATAAATGGAATTAAAACAGGGTCCCAGTTTCATTATGTTGCTGTGATAAAATACCTGGACAAGAAACAATTTGGAAAAGAAAAGGGATTATTTTAGCTCACAATTTCAGAGTATAGTCCATTGTGTGGGTTCATGGCAGGAAGAACTGGAGTGAGCAGGTCACATCTACAGTGACGAGCAGAAGATGAAATACTGCTTTCTATAAAAGACAAAACCCACAAAACAAGATGACAACATCAAACTGTCACCATGTAAGCAAGTGCACTGTGTTTCCATCTTGGTGAGAGCAGAGCCAAAGCATGAAGGAGTGGAGAGAGCCTCGTTACTTATACCAGGCAAGAATAGCGCTGAGTTCTTTCCAAAGCAACACTCTTCTCAAACAAGGGTGGCCCGTTGGCCAGGTTAGCTCTGCATTTACAGGCTGCAGAGGACTTTGACCTCCCTACCATCTTGCTTCTACCTCCCAAGTACTGGGATTACAGGCATGTATCACACTGCCTAACAGCATTTCTGTACAACTGTTCCCCTGAACATATGTTTTATTTTCTCTTGGATAAATACCTAGGAGTTGAATTATTGAGAAAAACAGCAAGAATATGTTATGATTTTGTTTTATTTTATTTGGACTCATCATGCTCACTTGCTTGCTTGCTTGAGTGTGCTCAGTTTGATTTCTCCACTAGTGTATTGTTCAGAAACCCCTGCCTGGGGAATGATACCACCCACAGTGGGCTGGCTCTTCCCACATCAATTAACTTAATTAAGACAATCCTAACCCTAGACATACCCATAAGCTGACTCAGTGTAGACAATCCCTCATCAAAACTTCCTCCAGGTGATTCTAAGTTGTGTCGAGTTGACAATTAAAGATGACCACCACATTTGGAATGTATATTTTTGGGCATAGATCTACTCGGCATAATTCATGTTGTCACACGTTAGTTGGGAGATGAGGTAGGTGTCTTTAGTGGCAAACTCCTATTTTAATTGTAACTTCAAACTGCCCTTTCCTTTATTTTAAGCCAAAACTTGAAAAATAAGCATTCTCAGAGCACCCTTGTCCACCATTTTAACCTTTAAATATAAGATCATATCCTTGAGGTTTAAAACATCCAAAACTGTGTCTCCTACCTTAAATTATGGTTTACAACTGAGCCTGCTCAGCAATGGGTCAACCCATACACGAGTATGTGTAAGCTTCCTTGTTTGAGAGGGTGTTGCTTTGGAAAGGACTCGGTGCTATTCTTACCTGATGTAGGCTCTGACCACTCCTTCATGCTTTGGCATTACCCTCACTAAGATGCAAACACATTGAATTTGCTTACATAGCAATGGTTTAGTTCTTTTGATACGAAGCAGTATTGTATCTTCTGTACTGCGATATGTTTAAAATACTGATTTGTTGTTGAACATTGATAGCTTTAGGCTATCACAAATAAAACTGCTATGAACATTTTTTAAAATCATCTATTTAGAAACAGTGTGTTTCATATTGGCCAGGCTGGCTCTACACTTACTAGCTGCAAAGACTGCTCTCTCCACCATCCTGATTCCACCTTCCAAGTGCTGGAATTACAAGCATGTATCACAGTGCCTGGAAGCATTTCTGTACAACCAATTCTATGAACACATACTTTATTTTCTCTTGGGTAAAACCTAGGAGTGGAATTATTGAGTAAAACAGCAAGGATATGTTATAACTTTTTTATTTTATTTTATTTTTAAAAATATTTGTTTTCATATGTATGAGTTTTGGACTGTATGTATATATTGTGTGTATGTATGTTTGTATGTATTATGTATGCATGTATGTGTGTGTGTGTGTGTGTGTGTGTGTGTGTGTGTGTGTGTGTGTGTGCACCATGTGCATGCAGTGCCCATGTAGGCCAGAAGAGGGTGTCAGAGTCCTTGTAATTGCTATGTGGGTACTAGGAATTGAACCCCATTCCTCTGGAAGAACAGCCAGTGCTCTTAATTGCTAAGCCTTCTCTCCAGCCCCTATGTCAATGTTTTAAGATGCTGATTTTCGTTTGTTTGTTTGTTTGTTTGTTTTGTTTTGTTTGTTTTTCAAGATAGGGTTTCTCTGTGTAGCCCTGGCTGTCCTGGAACTCACTCTGTAGACCAGGCTGGCCTTGAAGGATGCTGATTTTTACAAAGTATATATATTTTTATTTTATATTTATAAAAACAGCATGTAGAAATTTCACTTTCTCTACATCCTTATCTGATATCTATTCTGGCCAGTCTCTTTAGTTAGAATCATTCTGTGAGATGCAAACTGGCTGGAATTTGTTTTCTTTATGGCTGATGATGTTGAATACTGTTTTTATGTGCCTGTCTACTAATTCTGTCTTCATTGGTAAATGTCTGGTCAGGTCTCTTACCCATTTTTGGTGGGGTTTTTCATTCTTATTGTTGAGTTTTTCAAGTTCCTTATATATTCGACATATAAGGGTTTGTTTGTTTTTTGTTTTTTTTTCGAGACAGGGTTTCTCTGTGTAGTCCCAGCTCTCCTGGAGCTCACTCTGTAGGCCAGGCTGGCCTTGAACTCAGAAATCTACCTGCCTCTGTCTCCTAAGTGCTGGGATTAAAGACGTGCACCGCCCCTACCTGGCTAAGGTTTTATTTTTAATCAAGCACATGCCTTGTAAATATTTTTGCAATCTGTTTATTATTATTTAATTTTTGAATTGTGTTTTTCAAAGAGTTTTTAATTTATGAAATGTAAAGTCTTCATCAATTGATCTTTAACATGGTTCATATTAATTGATTCTTCAGTTGATTAAAGGGGAGGGCATACATGTGCCTTGAAGGCAAGAGGACAACTTGCTGGAGTTGATTTTCTCCTTCCTTCCACCATGTGGGTCCTGAGGATTACTCTCAGATTGTCAAGTTTGTCAGCAAGTGCCTTTATACCCTGCGCCCCATCACTGCCCTCAACTGCTTTTCTGTGGGTGATGCTTTTAGTTTGTATCCAAGAACTGTTGCTTAACCCGAAGTCTTAGAGACAGTCATCTATGTTTTCTTCTAGAAGCTGTAAACTTTTTAAAAACTTTAACTTAAGTAAGTTATTTTGAAACAAGGTTTGAAACCACCTTCCTATATTTAGGTCTATGATGTACTTTTGGTTGATTTTTATATCAGTTGTAAGGTGTGGATTACGTTTGTTTGCATGTGGCTCTCTGGTTTCCAGCAGCATTTGTTGAAAGGCTGTACCTTGTGTGCTCACTGCCTTTGTATAAGGGTAGAACTCAGCTCTGGTCCTATTTCTGGACTCTGTTGTGTTCCATCAAAATACTAGTGTTTCCTGATAGTAATATTATAGTATACATTACTATATAATAGTCAATTACTATAATTTAAGTCAGATTAATTTTGGCTAGTCTAGGTCCTTTGGGTTTCCCATAAATTGTAGAATCAGATTGTTGATTGATATTTTTTAAACCCCTATTGGGATTTTGACTGTGAATACACTGCATTTATAGGTTAATTCAAGTCTCTTAGCACTTGAACAATGTATATCTCTATGTCCATTTAGATCATCATTAATTTCTGTCAGAAATATCTTGTAGACTCCAGTATGCTGCCCATGATATCAGGACCTGAGGTTTAATTCCTAGCTCCTACATAAAAAGCCAGGCATGGCTGTGCGCACATGTAATCCAATACTGGGTAGGCAGAAACATGATATCTTGGGGGCTTGATGGCCAGTTGTTCTAGTCTATTCAGTGAGTTTCAGATTCAGTGAGAAACATTGTCTCCAAAAACAAGGTGATGAAAAATAGAGGAAGATATCCACCACCAATCTCTAGTTTTCATTGTACATATACATGTGTACCCTCTACAAGAGTGCATCCATCCACATATACATATACACACATACACTCCATACACATACACATGCAAGTGCATTCTCTACAAGAATGCACACATGATACACACATACACACACACACACACACACACATACTCAACTTATAGACACATACATGCACACTTTCTGTAAGAGTGCACAAACCTGCATACATATACCCATACACACTCCATATATATGTACATGCACATGAACCCTCTATAAGAACACACACCCCATATACACATACACTGTACACATACATATTCACATGTGTACCCCTTCAAGAGCACACACATACTTCTATACACATATTCACACACACAAAAACATGCATATCTGCAACACATATCTACACACACACACACACACACACACTCACACACACACACGTAAAAGAAATCTATCAATTTTTGTACCTTTCAATCTTACTAGCCCTACACAGTTCTAGTAGATTTTTTTTTGTAGGTTCCATCAGACTTTTGACACAGATAACCACGTTGTATAAAAATACAGCTTCTCTTTATTTCTTCTAAAAATCTTGTTTCCTTTCCTTACCTTACTGCACTGCTTAGATCCTCCCTTGGCTTAGCCTTTGACAACATTGAATGGAAGTGGTAATGACGGATGCCTTCCCTTGCTCTTGCTCTTGCCCTTGTGTGGAAACTGTCCATTTTCCATCACTGGGGACTGTTCACTGTAGCTTTTCCACAACTGTATTGTGTCAGGTTGAACTGGTCCCTTCTGTTCCTGGTACTAATTGGGAGTAGTTTTTAGTTTTATCGAAGGGGTTTTCCACATTCAAGCTGCTAATTTTTTAAAAACTTGTTATCTGTTGAATTATATTTTATTTTCTAAGGTTAAGTCTTTTCACTTTAGGAATAAAATTAACTTTGTGGTTATACCTGATCTTTTAAATATATTGTCAGGTTGTATTGGATCATTTCTAAAGTAAGTTATGACATCCAAAGTAAATTTCACAGATATGATCTCCTTGTAGGGCTTGAGCATTTGAAATTATTTTACTTGTTCAAAACAACAACAACAACAAAAAAATAAGCTTATTCTATTTCTTTTGAGCAGAATGGTAGACTTCAATTCAGGAGCTAGAAATACAAAATATGCTTTATGATTTTAACTTTCTACACCTAACTCGGGACTGGCACGTGAAGACTGTTCAGTAAATATATTTTTGTTGAAAGCAGTGTCCAGAAGTGCTGTTAGGGAGGCAGCGGTGCCCGTCACAAAGGGGCTTTCTCGTCTGCCAGCCTGAGGAGTGATTTAAGGCTTCTGAGAAGGAAGTGACACTCAGCTGATGGAAAACCGATTAAAAGAAAGTTGTCCGTGTGACAGGAGGCTCTTTTCCCCAATTACTGAAGGAGTCTAGTGTAGAAAGGGCCAAGGCGTCAGCTGAGCAGAGGCTGAAGCGTGGGAAAGGAAATAATGTGGGCAATATTAGGAGATGGCATGGCGCTCACCCAGGGGTGAGCAGTGCTAGGAGATAGCATGGCGCTCACTGGAGGGGCTGCACGTGAAGGGGTGGAGGGAAAGAGAAGGGATATCGTCAGCGTCTGGAAACACAGGACAGATGTGCCTGGAAAACCGGAAGGACTTGTGGGTGCGGCATAACCACGTGGAAAGGTCTGGAAGGCAGCTAAGCCTGTGCGTTTGGAGCTCTGTTCTGGAAACAGGGGGTTGGGTTCTTCAGATTGCATGGACATTAAAGGCAGTGTTTGGAGCTCCTGTGGACCTGCCCTGCAATAAGGGCTCACCATGCTCCAGGGTACCAGCTGCCTCAGCCACAGACTCCTAGTGGCAGCAAAGCAGGGTTGCTGCAGGATTTCAGTGGCTTCTGTTCTACTTGCTAGTGCGAGACGAACAAGGTATTTCATCTATAAGCACCTCAGTTCTCTTAGATAATGAAGAAAGCATAAATCTCACAAGCCGGCTATGAGCTTTAGACGAGCTAAAGAACATTTGTCACCTCAGTAAACATCAGTCACTTTCCATCTGATTAAAGCCGATCTAAACGAAGCGCAAAGAAGAAAGGAGCCAGACAGGAGACCTTCCCAGTGTTTGTTAAGAACGCAGCAAGGAAGGCTTTGGACTGCAGCGAGACGCAGCTCCTCATGCTTATTTTCTGGATACGTGTTTGCTTTGCATTTAAGGACTATACTTAAAACACAAAATGGGCACTTGCTTTTCTCTCTACCCTAAAGAGAAATGAAAACTCCAGCCATCCCCTGTGGTGGGTGGATAGTGAAGCCATCCCCTGTGGTGGGTGGATAGTGAAGCCAGCCCCCAGCCCCTCCAGCATACAGAAATCTTCACGTTCTGGAGAAGAGCATAGGATTTGCTTCTGTGCTCTCCCCATCCTCCTGTGCATTTCACAGTCACAAATCACAACACAGCACAGTTTAGTGTTTAGAGACTGACAAGGGAATGTTTGCAGAAGTTTAACACAAGGGCAGCTTTTATTCCTGAACATTTGTTGTTGTTGATGTTCAGGACACTTTTGGAGGTTGACTGATCTTACAGAGTTTGCAGATAGTCAGCTGCACTGTGAGAATGCTAAACCTTAGCTGTGACTGAAGTTAAGCACAAAAGCATACACGACAAAGCCAACGGTCCAGACCACTGTTTTCTTTCCAATAATAAGCTTCAAAGGAGAGATGGCTCAGTGGTTAAGAGCACTGACTCTTCATCCAGAGGTCCTGAGTTCAATTCCCAGCAACCACATGGCTCACAAGCATCTGTAATAGGATCCAATGCCCTCTCCTGGGGTGTCTGAAGAGAGCAACAGAGTACTCGTATACATAAAATAAATAAACAAATCTTTAAAATTGAATTGAATGAAGGTCATAGAATGCATATGAGAGGGACCCTTTTAGCTTTCGAAACTTCTGGTTTGGTTAAATGGTAATTATCCTGGTGACTGGTCTGCTCTAGGCATGTGTTAAATGTTTCGCTTCTAGATTGTCTTGTTGAGACTTGAGACGGGGTTTTGTTACTTAGTCTAAATTGGTGCTGCAGTCCTGATCTTCCCGCGTCTGCCTCCCAAGTGCTCGGATCCAGATGTGTGTGACTACCCTTGCCCCTTCGGTTTCTGTTCTACCCCCTCCTTCCTTGTACCCAGCAACATCCCCTTTCTTGCTCCATTAAAGGCTTGGGGGTGGGGGGGGAGGAATTCTTGTCTGGCTAGTAATCTTAGCTGGGAAAATGCTGGTTGAGTTGTTTCTCAGCCATCTGTGCTAAGGGCCAGAGTGGAAACTTTATGTGTGTGAGAGAGTTCATTTTCCAGCCAGTAACAACGTTAAACTCTGTAACAGAATCTAACACTCTGTTACAAAGGGCCTGTTGAAGATGTGCTTGGCTGTATAGAAAAACAAAAACAAAAACGAAATGAAAACCCAGCTCACCAGGGCTGAAGGGGCTTGAGCTCTGTTGCTTAATCTCTCTGTTACTGCAGGAACACTTCTAGCCTTTGCGAACCTTGAGGTTCCTGTAATGTCAGTAACAAGACTGGCCCAAGTCACATGCTGCTGAAGGCCTCTGTGATTCTAACCTGGGGTAGGAAATAAGTAAAATTGGTTTGTCTTGATGGGGTGAAGGCTAAGTCAATCCTTTCCCCAAATGAGCAGCTCAAAGAATGCTCTCTTAGCATCTGAGTCACCCAGATGCACAGATGGCTGAACAGCTGTCCAAAAGATGCTAGTTAACACAGTAGTCTCAGGCCAGCAATGGCCACATGCTTCACGAGGAGGCCTCCTCCAGGCTGCCTTCGGTAATGTTCTGGGCCCATTTTAAATAAGCTTTGCAAGTGTGTGTGAGGGACAGTGACAGGAAACTGCCACCTGGATTCTCATTTCCATTCTGTCCCTTGGAGAAGCTGGTAACCTGCAGGAGTCTCCACCACTGCCTAGAAGCCTGAAGAACACAGAACAGGATTGAGGTGCCCAGTCCTGGCTCCTGGGGGTCCTGGTTGTGGGATATGGAACTTATTTCTATCTTGAAAACTTTTAGTATTTGCGTTTAAAGAATATGAACCAAACACTTAAGTCAAACTAATGATGACCTTGAATTTTCTGATGGCATTTTACTCCATATAAACGGAAAAGTAAGGCCAGAGGCTTTGCCCTTATTCTCTCCTCTGGTCTATGGAGGGCCCCTCTCCCAACTCTGTATCTGACTCCTGCTCCACTGCAACTGTCAGACTTGACCATTTGTGTCTTCAAGCACTTGATTGCCCTAAGACTCACTCCCCTAAAAATACTAGTTTAATTGATTTCATTTACATTAGCATGCAGGCAGCATGCATGCCATTGACAGGGCTTATAGAGGACAGATAATTATCTCTCGTTTGACACCGACTTTGTATATGTGTGGATGTTGTATTTAGTATGTATTACAGGTGGCTGCCTTAATGACCTTTATTGATATTTAAAAGTAATACACTAAAAAAAAAAAGTCAAGACTATTTTTAAGCTCAAGTCCCAGTGCCCCAGAAATCTGTACATTTCTCAAACATATCAACTGCTAATTATATAGGTAATTCATCAGTAGCTTATTAAACAGATATATTTCTGTTTGGAGATCATTTTACAGTACCACTTCTAATTACAGCATAACCTTCGGACACGTTTCTTCTCATTTATAATTGATTAGTAAGTACTAAAGGAAAATCTATCATTTTGGGAGACAAGCCAAATAAAATGGGTGAAATCTCATGACGGTGCTTTAAGTCTTCCCAAGTTGGGAGCCCAGATAGATTGGAAAGGGATGTGTGAAGAGGCAGGGGCTGCATTTGCTCAGTGCCCTGGGTGTATTAGTTATTTCATCCATTGCCGTGACAAAATGCCAGATAGGCTCAGGGTTTCAGAGGGCTCAACTCGTGCGTTTGCGTATAACATCATGGTGGTAAGGACACATGGGCGAGGAGTTTCTCCACCTCACGGCCAACAGGATGCAGAGCAGTACCCGAGTTAGAAGAGGGCATCAAGACAAGATGTGAGCCCCTAGCACATTCTATCAGCCATGCCTTCCAGGGACAAAACCTCCAGGTGGTGGCTTGTGTCGTCATGCAACCGAGCCTCAAGTTATTCTCCTATGAACTGGTGTACCCCTGTGGTACTACCTCAGGGCTGCTGTGAGGATGGCTGGGTTTATGAATACAGGCTATCAGACACATAGCTGGTGCCTAACAGTCCATAGATGCTACTTACCAAGAATTAGTCTTTTCTGAATTATTAGTGTTATTTTGTTACTGGAAATTTTGGGGAGTTCCACCAGGGGAGCCACCTGTTACCAAGGAAATTGGCACCACTTTCAGGGTTCTTAGTCCAGTTAATAAAAGAATTAAAGAAGAGATGCCGAAGAAATCTCAAAGACCGTTTTGTTAAGAGTTTAAAAGAAAGTTTAGATAGCAAGGTAGCTACCTATAAATCTCAGCGCTTCCCAGAGGAGGGAGTTGGAGAAGAGGCAGAGACACTGCTGAGCCTTTTATAGGCTGCCATGTCAAGGAAGCAGAGGGTTAGGGGGTGGGTTGGGGCTGAGGTGGGAGAATAATAACATACAAAGAAAGGAGAAGAGTCCAGAGTGTCCAGGAAAGCCTCCCCAAGCTTTGTCAAGTGTCTGGGAAAAGGACAAAGATAAAAAGGAGAAAAGGAAAAAGTTAGTCTTCTATGAATAATTCAGAATAGTGGGCAGATGTTCCCCAGACCCATGGCTGCAGCTCCAAATTTAACTTCACCCTGACAGGATTTCTAGGTAGGAAAAATATATTATCTCAAAGGGATAATTATTCCTCCCGTCTCTTTAACAGGGCTTGCTTAATATATAACTCAACATCCCTTAGCCATGGTCTCTTAGCTAAGGCATTGACCAGCAAAATATACTTCTTGTTACATTTTCATCCTGCCCACAGAAATATCTTTCCTTTAAATGGCCTTATCTGGGCTACTGTAACATTCCTTCCTTTGAAAAGGTAACCACACAGTCATTTAGGGATGGCTGGAGAGTTAAGTAGTTAATGCTACATAATTGGTGGTTAAGAGCATGTAGCTGTCTTGCTGAGGACCAGTTCTGTGCCCAGTACCCACATCAGGTGGCTCACATATCATCACTGGTATTTCCAGCTCCAGGGGATCTGGATGCCATGGGCACCTGAACTCACATGTATACATACCCTTTCCCCTTGAAACACTTATGTATACACATACTTAAATATAAGATAAACCTATAAACATATAAAATCACTTAGGAGATGCACTGAAACTGGGGAATATATATATATATATATATATATATAGATAGATAGATAGATAGATAGATAGATAGATAGATATAGATATATAGATATATAGATATACCAGGAAAACCTAGCAATCCAGTTTTAAAGTGGTTCCTCAGAAGGAATGAAAACTGGAGTTCTGGTCACACCCTCACCTACAGTCTCCTGACAGGATGTGCACTTAGGGCAGATAGGAAATGGGAGCTCCCTTTTTGCATTCTTGGCTGGGACTAGGTTCATTCCTGGAAGCGTCTCTAAAGTATCCATGATTGAAGCTATCCTTAGTTCTTAGCAGTTGGGTTGTTTGTTTGTTTGTCTGTTTGTTTTTATTCAGATAAAGTTTCTGCCCATACTTTTTTGCTTGTTTACCCTTTTATGGCACACACAATGCTTCTCCTTTGCCCGGGTACAATTGTGAATTTGGCAATTAGGCTGTTGTCCAGCTTCCCATCTCATCCGGTCAGTAGCTCTCATGCACTGTTCCTTGTTTCTAAAAGCTGTGGTCATGGTCAGTTCCTAGGACCTTTACAGGGGAAGAAGTCATTGACTTCAGTTGCTCAGTGAAGTTGGCTCAAAGTGGAGGGCTAGAACAAGCTCTTTGTTCTTTTAATGTTTTTTCTACGTCACTCCCAAATATCCCCCTAATTCTAGTTATCTCTCCCAGTACCCTCCCTCTACCCTACCCCCTGCTTGATCCTTCTTAATTCACACCCCCAGCCCTCATTCCACCCACAAAATCTACTCTATTTCCCATTCCCAGGGAGATTTATGCACCCATTCCCTTTGAGCCTTCCTTGTTACTTAGCTTCTCTGGGTCTGTGGATTGTCCCATGGTTATCCTTTACTTAACAGCTAGTGTCTACTTATAACTGAGCACATATCACGTGTGTCTTTCTGGGTGTGGGGTACCCCACTCAGGATGATCTTTCTTAGCTCCATGCAGTTGTTTGCAGACTTCATGATGTCATTGTTTTTAACAGCCGAGGGCATATACTGAAAGGATGTTCCACCTGATGCAAGGACACTTGCACAGCCGTGTTCATAGCAGCTACATTCATAATAGCCAGAAACTGGAAACAACCTAGATGTTCCTCAACTGAAGAATGGATAAAGAGAGTTTTCTAAATGTTTGTATTTGACTGAGCAGGTTCTTGTCTTTTTTTTTTTTTTAATTCACTTTTTCCTTCATCTTTCTTTCTTTTTTTTATATTCATTTCTTTTATTTATATGAGTACACTGTGGCTGTTTTCAGACACACCAGAATGGAGCTGCCAACAGTTGAAATGGGCCTTCCTACCTGTACTGGCTAGTTTTGTGTCAACTTGACACAGCTGGGGTTAGCACAGAGAAAAGAGCTTCAGTTAGAGAAGAACCTCCATGAGATCCAACTGTAAGATATTTTCTCAATTAGGGATCAAGGGGGAAAGACCCCTTGTGGGTGGGACCATCTCTGGGCTGGTAGCCTTGGGTTCTATAAGAGAGCAGGCTGAGCAAGCCAGGAGTAGCAAGCCAGTAAGTAACATCCCTCCATGGCTTCTACATCAGCTCCTGCTTCCTGACCTGCTTGAGTTCAAGTCCTGACTTCCTTAGTGATGAAGAGCAGTATGGAAGTGTAAGCTGAATAAACCCTTTCCTCCCAATTTGCTTCTTGGTCTTGATGTTTGTGCAGGAACAGAAACGCTGACTAAGACACTACCCCAGGGAACCTAATCTAGATAATCCTGCACAGGCATATTCTAGGACCTTTCTAGGCTAGATCCTGTCAAGTTGGCAATGCTAAGCCTTGCACAGAAGATATTAAAGATGCTAATAGCATTATGTGCAGGTATTATCACTGTTATCATTGAGGATGCTTCACTGACTTTGTGTTGTCTATGTTTCCAGGTTCTATAGTAAGCATTGATCATATAGTATAGTAATATAATATATATTATGTATAGTAATAATATAATATATGATTACATTTATATTTATATAAATTTATAATATATGCATTTATATATTACATTTATTAATTTATTTTGTGTGCACACACATATTTTTGGAGGACAACTTGAGGGAGTGAGTTTTCTCTTTCTACTGTGTGGGTCCTCACTCACAAACTCAGGTCAGAAGGCTTGCTAGCAAGTGTCTTTACTCTCTGAGCATCTCACCTGCCCCTAATCAGGAGACTTTTATGCCTGTCTAGTTAATTCCCTTATAGATCCCTTTTTAAAAATAAAAAGTAAAAAATTATCTACAAATCCAAAGAACTCAAATTCTTTCTAAGATCTCCCCTCTCCCATTTCTCCTGTAGTAACTATCTCACAACCTGGTCTTTATTTATGTCTTCATGCTCTGGGCTTGAAATTAAGCTAGTTTCACCCTCTGGGCCATGCTGTGAAGGGAGAGAGAATTGGACTTGGGTCTTGTAGTATTTAAACCTTGCTAATGGAAACCTTCCTCAGCATCCTGCACAGGCTGCAGCTTACATTTGCAGTCATCCGAGAACCACACAGTGTTGTGGCTGCATCCAGGAAGCCTCACACAGGACAAGGGAGCAGCAGGTGGAAGGGGTATAAGGACATCTCCTGCTGACCCCCAGAGGACAGGGGCTTATATACACACAATTCTAATTGCACACTATATAAATCTTAAGTTCTGGCCACAGAGGACATCTTTGAAATGGTCTGTTGTTCTCTTTTTTGCTAGTGAAGAAACTGTAGTCCGAGGTTGCTCCTTTGGGTCGGGGTTTTGTTATTGTTGTTGGTTTGATTTGATTTTTGTTTCTGATTCCGGGTAATCTGCGATAACAGAGTTTGAGGCTTTTGTTTTTATTGCATCTGTAACATCTTTCAGCAGAGCTGTGCTTAGTGTACTGAATCCCCTTTTCATCCAGCTGATGTAGGCTGTTTTTCTTCTCACCTGTGGAGTACGCCTATCTCCTGGGCAGTGTCCTTGCTCTGAGCCTCTGAGTTGGGAGTTTGCCTCACATTATCTAAGGTCCCCTGGCATTCTGGCTGGGTAGAGTTATCTTCTTCCTTTTATTATCTATTGTCCCCAGCGATCAGTTATTATTCGTCTGTGTCACCTGCTCAGCTGTGGGGAGTGTGACTAGTTAATGAAGGGAAAATCTTCAAATTGGAACAGGAGTGTCATCTGTCATGTGTCCTGGAAGAAGGAAGAAAGGGGGTAAAGGACAAGATCTTAGTTACAAACGCCTGCATCTGACTCGCTTTGTGAGCCCACAGCCTGGCATGACACCTCACTTGGAGTCGAGCTCAATGTCTCAGTCAGATGTCTCCTGAGGGTAGCTCTATGGGTTAATACATCCCAGGGAATTGTACGCTGAAGGAGAGGGAAGACGTAGCATGGGGGCAGGAATGGGCATTCTTTTGGCATTGTGTGTTAAAAACAAAACAAAACAAAACAACAAACGTCTGTTTCTGATAAAATGCTTCCAATGGGTAGAAATTGAGACACACTTTGTTCTGATAGCTGATTCTACTGTCCAGGCTCATTAGATACGGGGGCCTGTTTTGTAACCCACCATCGTGGTACTGTGCCTCATGCTTTCCTGCTGAGGAGGTTCTGGTAAAATTGTCAGCCCAAGTTATTACATTAAGTCTAACGTATTCCCAAGGAATAGGTGGCTGGTACTGTCATTTGAGCACAAAGAAATATTTGTCTAGATGTTTGATCCAATCTGTATTTTTTTATTTAATGTGTAATTGGTGAGAAAATAGCAAAGACGCATTTAAATGCTTGCATCTCTAACCTTGTCACGGAGCCTGGTCTCCCATTCATCATCATTATCGTGGGTTCCTGCAGCCTGCCGACTTCGTAGGGAAACAAGCCCTGAAGCAGATTAAAGCCGAGGGGCTGAAGCGGAGACTGGTCTGCCTCACCTTGGCAACGGACGATGTGGATCCGGAGGGAAATGAAAGCATTTGGTACAAGGGCAAGGTGAGTGCCAGGGCCACCACATCACCACGACAGAACTTCTCCATGCATTACCAGGTGCTTTTTGTTCTTTTTCTAATTTACTCACTTATTGAAAGGATGGCACACTTGATTTCTGAGCTGACATTAAAGAAATGCAAAGTAATTAACTGACGAGAAACCGAAACGCTGCTCTTTTTCTTGTTTTGCAAGCAGAAAAATCTATGTGCATTAAAAAATATATGTATAGCCAAGAGTTTTTAAAAAATATTGGGAATCAATATATTTTTATATCTATGAATGCAAAAGATGGCTTTTATAAGGATTTGGTGATCCGATTTAATCTCTCAAGAATCTCTTTAAAAGATATGATTGGCATAACAACTACAAATCCAAGTGAACACATCCTGACAAAGAGGCCATGGGTGATTTGACTTTGCTTTTGTTTTTCTTTTTTAGCTATGATCAGAATATTTTATTTTATTTTATTATTAGATATTTTCTTCACTTACATTTCAAATGCTATCCCCTTTCCTAGTTTCCTCTCTGAAAGTTCCCTATTCCCTCCCCCACCCTGCTCCCCAACCTACCCACTCCTGCTTCCTTGCCCTGGTGTTCCCCTGGACTGGGGCATAGAATCATCTCAAGACCAAGGGCCTCTCCTCCCATTGATGGCTGACTAGGCCATCCTCTGCTACATATGCAGCTAGAGACATGCTCCACTATGTTCATAGTAGCCTTATTTATAATAGCCAGGAGCTGGAAAGAACCCAGATATCCCTCAATAGAGGAGTGGATACAGAAAATGTGGTAAATTTGCACAATGGAGTACTATTTGGCTATTAAAAACAATAAATTTATGAAATTCTTAGGCAAATGGATGGATCTGGAGGATATCATCCTGAGTGAGGTAACCCAATCACAAAAGAAGACACGTGATATGCACTCACTGATAAGTGGATATTAGCCCAGAAACTTAGAATACCCAAGGTACAATTTGCAAAACACATGAAACTCAAGACGAAGAAAGACCAAAGTGTGGATCCTTACTTCCTTCTTAGAATGGGGAACAAAATACCCATGGAAGGAGTTACAGAGACAAAGTTCAGAGCTGAGACAGAAGGAAGGACCATCCAGAGACTGCCCCACCTGGGGATCCATCCCATAAACAACCACCAAACCCAGACACTATTGCATATGCCAACAAGATTTTGCTGACAGGACCCTGATATAGCTGTCTCTTGTGAGGCATTGCCAGTGCCTGGCAAATACAGAAGTGGATGCTCACAGTCATCTATTGGATGAACACAGGGCCCCCAATGAAGGAGCCAGAGAAAGTACCCAAAGATCCCCTGGAAATGGAGTTTACAGAGAGTTGTGAACCACCAAATGAGTACTGAGAATCAAACCCAAGACCTCTGCAAGAGCAACAAGTGCTCTTAACCACTGAGCCATCTCTGGACTTCATTATTTCTTTTTCTTCTCCTCCTCCTCCTCTTCCTCTTCTTCTTCCTCCTCCTCCTCCTCCTCCTTCTGATTGGATATTTTATTTACTTACATTTCAAATGCTTTCCCCTTTGCAGGTCTCCCCTTCAGAAACCCCCATTCCATTTTTCCTCCCCCTGCCTCTATGAGAGTGTTTCCTCACCCACCCACTCCAATCCTCCCATCCTGGCATTCCCCTACCCTGGGGCATTGAACACCCTCAGGCCCAACAGCCTCTTCTCCCACTGATGTCCAACAAGGCCATCCTCTGCCACATATGTGGCCAACACCATGTGTATCCTTTGGTTGTTGGTCCAGATACCAGGAGCTCTGGGGGTCTGGCCTGTTGACACTTTTGCTCCCTCCATGGGGCTGTAAACCCCCTTCAACTCCTTCAGTCCCTTCTCCAACTCTTCAATAGGGAAC
The DNA here is from genome assembly GCA_902729485.2 of Mus minutoides. Classification (NCBI taxonomy): domain Eukaryota; kingdom Metazoa; phylum Chordata; class Mammalia; order Rodentia; family Muridae; genus Mus; species Mus minutoides. The sequence goes on along the minus strand of LR751644.1, from coordinate 64,983 downwards.
CCTCTGAACTCAGTCCAATAGTTGGCTGAAAGCTTCTACCTCTGTATTTGTCAGGCTCTGGCACAGCCTCTCAGGAGACAGCTATATTAGGTTTCTGTCAGCAAGCACTTCTTGGCATCCACAATACTGTCTGGGCTTGGTGGCTGTGTTTGGGATGGATCCCCAGGTGAAGCAGTCTCTGGATGGCCTTTCCTTCAGTCTCTGCTCCACACTTTGTCTCCATATTTCCTCCTGTGAGTATTTTGTTTACCCTTCTAAAAAGCACTGAAGCATCCACATTTTGGTCTTCCTTCTTCTTAGACTTCATAATACACATTCTTAGCTAGGGATTCTGGTAATCCCAAGATTCAATAAACTGAAGAAGGAGGCTTTTCATGTTAAATCCAGCCTGAGATATGCAGTGAATTTGAGGCCAGCCTTGGTTACGTAGCTGAGTTTACATCTTTTTTTCCCTCCTGTGATTTAGAGACAGGGTCTCCTGTTAAACAGGCTGGCCTTGAACCCACGCTGTAGCTGAGGATGACCTTGAACTTCTGATCCTCCTTCCTTCCAAGTGCTGGCTAGTATTTCAGGAACATGCCACCATAACCCAGCTCTATGCTGAGCTAGGCGTGGAGCACAGGGCTTTGTGCATGCTAGGCAGGTACTCTCCTAATCGAGTCACATCGGCAACCCAGTTTGTCTTTCATCTTTCTTACCACATGCCAGGTGCTAGTAGACTTCTAAACCAATTACAGGATCCCCTCTCTTGAATTTCCTAACATGACCCTGTCTCTTCTTGATGCTCAGTAGGACCATCATTTTTATCATGCTAAAGGTCCTCTTTCTTTCTTCTTCTTTAATCCTCATTTAGATTGTCCTTTAACATTTTTTTAAAAGTTTGAATTGCCATACTAATTATGCATATTTTTGAGGGACAATGTGACACTTTAATGCATGGTACAATGTGCAAATCATATCAAGGTGATTGGCATCTCCATTATCATAGACATTATCATTTCTTTGTATTGAGAGCATTTATTTTGGGTTGTGGCTGTTGTCTATGGTGGTGGTGGTGGTGATGTGTGTGTGAGGGAGGGAGAGAGAGGAGAGAGAGAGACAGAGAGAGAGACAGAGACAGAGACAGAGACAGAGGGAGACAGAGAGAGACTATGTGGACCTGGCTATGCTGCCTCTACTCCTGAGTGCTGGGATTAAAGGCCTGCGGTACTATGAAGACAGAGCATTTAGAGCTTTCTTTACCAATTGCCACGGTTATACAACCAAACATGAGAAGCTATCCCTCTTGGTCACATAATATACTCTTTATATTTTCGAAAATGATGTATATTTTTTGCTTTTTTGTTTCACAATTTTGTTTTAATTTCCTGTGCTTTTGGTATTTGATACACTATTCCTGCAAAAATTCCTTTTAAAAAACAAAAAGAATTATTTATTTTATGTATATGAGTACACTGTAGCTGACTTTAGACACACCAGAAGAGGGTATCAGATCCCATTACAGATTGTTGTGAGCCACCATGTGGTACTGGGAATTGAACTCAGGATGTCTGGAAGAGCAGTCAGTGCCCTTAACCACTGAGCCATCTCTCCAAGCCCCTGCAAACATTACTAATGTTGGAGATAGAGAATAAGTTTACCTGCTTGTTCAACACATGTTTTTGTAGTTAACTCTGTGCCAGCAATGTTGTTGGCATAACTACAAAGTAAACAGAAGAGAACCATTGTCTTTGTGGAGTTTATACACTAGGAGAGAAGGGATGGACCATGAGGAAAGTCCATTAAGTAGATGCACATCAAATGGTGGTGGGTAGCTTTTGGAAATGTCCGAGTGGGGGCTGGGCAGTACCTGTGCTTAAATATGCCTGACGTTTTTAAAAATCAAGACTAAGCTAGCAAGTCTCAAAGACTAAAGCAGCAAAGGAAGTTTTTAGGAAGAGGCTTATGGGACAGTGTAGAGCGTTTAGGAGGTAGTGGTATTGGTCATTGTCATTATCGTGCTTCTCCTGGTTCTCCTCCTCCATTTACAAATTGCAATACAGAGGCACAGCAAAAGAAGCACAGGTAACATTCGATTTTAAAGAGTGTCACTCCTTTGAAAAGTCATTTCCCAAAGAGACAAATGAGAAAAGGCTAAAATAAATGAGAATTATGTACATTGGGGAAATAAAAGAGGTCAATGATCTCGTAAACAAAATATGAAAATCTACTGAGGTAGGGGGCAGGGCGAATGTCCCTGGGTGCCATGGGTGAGAAGAATGGATGGGTGGGATTGAGCACAGAAGAATTGAGGTAGAACTATTTAGAGTTTGTGCTGGAAAATAATACTTTCTATTTTATAGTAAAACGTATAGATTTTATAAGTAAGATAAAAGGAAAGGTCAGACTTTGAGGCTATTCCTGCCTGATAACTCCTGAATCAGAAAGTAGAAATGAAAGTTAATACCAGCACAAGACAAAGACCACTTAAAAAATTAGCCCTCCAAAGGAACAGTCTTGTTAGGTGACTAACTCAGAAATGACTGTGAGGAAGTTGCTGTGGGAATGTTAGCAGAGACAGGGTGGTTGAGGCATCTCTGGAGTGACTGAGGGCTTGTGACCAGTGAGTCAGGAGACTGTGCCAGAGTCACCGAGAGCTCTTCCTGTTTCTTAGGCTGCCGAGGCAAGCCAGTTTAACTCTCCCACCTCACACAGAAATCACTGGTTTACAGGCTTTGAATGAAAGCAAAGTCACCAAGACAGCCTTTAAACCCCATCCTCTTGGACCCAAATCCTTGTCTTAGGTCACCAGACTCTGACAAAAGGGAAAAAGCAGCTTCCAAGCGTGTGCTGTATTTTGACTGTCAACCATATGCCAGGTGAAAACAGTCAAGTCCTTTCGCCAACCAGTTCTCATCATAAGTTAGAAGGGATGTCAAAGAGATAAAGAACCCAGATGTCAGAGATTAGGGTTAAGTTGATAAGTGTGTTACCATCTAAAGACTAGAAGTGATATGATGGCTCAGCTATGTCTGAGTGAGCAGGCAGCCTCATGCTGGGAGAGTTGACACCAGCCATGTGTAGTCCGCAGTGCTGGGCAGTGCAGCCAGAAGGAACAGCAGAATGTATGAGTGTGTGTGTGTGTGTGTGTGTGTGTGTGTGTGTGTGTGTGTGTGTGTGTGTGTGAGTGTGTGTGCATGCACATCTGCATTTCTTTATATATCATATTTTGCTTTTACTGTCTTCTATTCTTTTTGCAGTGTTTTGACTTAACAATTTGTTTAGAATTCTGATTTCTTCAAAACAAGATTTTAATTTTAAGTGTATGCCTGTTTCGGCATGTATGCATGTGTACCATGTGTGTGCAGTGCCTAAGAACCTGAAGAGGGCAGCTGTTCTAGGAGCTAGAGTTACAGGTAATTCTGAGTCACAGGACATGGGTGCCAGAACCCAAAAGCAAATGTTCTTAAACTTCTAAGCCATGTCCCCAGCCTGACAGTCTGCTTTTATTTCAAAGCCATCCTTTCTTTTAGATCTGGCTTGCAATAACTCTCTTATCTTCTAATCAGACTTATTACATAGGTTTTTGGGGTTTTGACGCATAGGCCCCTGTTTCTGTTTCTGTCTCCTGGCTTTTGATGGCTTCTTTGACATTGTTCACACCCCAGTTACCTTGAGGCCTCCACTGGTTTTGATGGTTCATTTCTTTGCTAACTGAGATGGGGTTGCAATTTCATCCAACACACTTTTATTGATTTCTCTATCATGTCTTGGTCATAGCCTTCGTTCCTTCTGGAAGCATTCACCCACCATTTCAGCCAACCTAATCCTGCCTCTTTTGAAATTCTCAAGTAAATCTTTCATGTTATCTGCCAAACATGGCTGTTTGGTTTCATTTTCTTGTAGCTCTGTTCATTCTCCCATCTAAGCTGGAAGCTCTTAAAGGTAGGTACCAGGACTCCTACTGATTTCTCCAGAGTCTAAGAAGCAGGGTAGAGCTAACTATTAACACTACACCCAACCTAGGTACCTTATAATTTGCAAGGTTGGAAATGCTCTCCCTCAGACACTAACTCTTCAAGCAATAATAATGCTGGTGAAAACATGAGAGGCAGAGACACCCTCACATATCATTGGTGGGAAGTTTAACTAGTCCAGCTCCTATGTACATCAGTGAGGAGGTTCCTTAAAAACTAAAATCAGAATGTATAGCCACATCACTCCTGAGAACATACAAAAGAGTCCGAATCAACACACCACAGAGGTACCACACCCACAATCAGTAGTATTCACAATAGCAAACACGCTGGATCAGCTGAGGTGTCCATCAAAAGAGAGATGAAGTGCAAACATCCAATGGAGTTTTACTCAGCCATAACGAAGAATGTGCGGAACTGGAGGTTATGTTAAGTGACAGGAACCAGCCTCAGAAAGATAATGTTACATGTTTGCTTTCATCTGTGGAATATAGACTTTAAAACATCTGTAGATAAGACATAAAAGTAGAAAGGAGACAATTTGAGAAGAAAGGGACCAGCAGGAAGAGGGAGAAAGGCCAGGACGTGCCTGTGAGACTATTTCAGGATGACACCACAGTTCTGTACAATGAAAGCTAACAGACCCCTCCCTCCCCGCCATGAACAAACTCTATAGCTCAGGAAACTTCTGGGGACAAGAGGCACATAAGTGACCATCATGCTGATATGCTGAAGAGAGCTGTTCTTTTTCAGGTGGTTGGCAACACAACATCTGGAAGCTACAGTTACAGCATCCAGAAGAGCCTGGCTTTTGCTTATGTCCCCATCCAGCTCAGTGAGGTGGGACAGCAAGTGGAGATTGAACTACTGGGTAAAAATTACCCAGCAACCATTATACAAGAACCCCTGGTACTCACAGAGCCTGCTCGAGCCAGGCTTCAGAAAGATGGTAAAAAGACAAATCTTGAGAAAGGCCCACCCCTGACAACCAAGTTGTAGCTGACAGAACTGCTCTTGGGTCCTGCTCCTGCCAGGATAAAGGTAGCCAAGACTTCACTTCAAAAATCATCAAAATCCACATGGGTATCTTTGTAAAACCTTTCCATTGTTTCCCAAACATAATGGTTTGATGAATTAATGATTTGCATTGTCCATTTAAATGAATTTAAGACAAACACTTTTTATTACTTTTATTGCTTTTTATTACTGGTGTTTATGAAACCCAATCGGAGAAACATTAGGTGTTTGCCAATGTGAAATCATGATTCTAGTGGGATTAAAGGACTCTGCGATGTTAGGAAGACGGTATGTGGCTGATAACTGAGAACAAATGAATAAATTATGTTTCACAGAAACAGGTGCAATGACAGGGAGAGGCTTGCTTTATTGAAAAAATTTACCTTAAGTAGAAAAGTGATGATTTAACGCTTCATATGTCCATGATAGGAATAGCATTTCTTATCACTGTGTTACATACATCCTCATGCCGTGCTCTCAAATGTTTCCCAGTTTCTTCATGGCTCCTGCAGAAAGCGGCTCTAAGGACATTGCAGTTGCCTTTCCTAAGCTGCTTCTTACACAGGGGTTGCTGAGAGAAGAATCTTCCCAAGGAAGCTGGACTTGTAAATTGCCAGAAACCAAGTTGAAGACTAAATAGATTATGCCAGCACAAACACAGTTTGAATACTGAGTGGCTCTCCTTGAGCTAGAATTAATGCAAGCTGACATCACATGCTGCCCTTCTGAAGAGCTTTCGCAAAGCATTTGACAACACAGGTCAAACAAAGGCTTAAGATCTGACAGAAGTACCTCAGCACCGTGCATGGTGAGGGAAGAGAAAGAGTTGGGAAATAACCCTTTGATAGACTTCTTAAAATCATTAGAGTTTAGTTGACTGAATAAATCAAAAGGATCTTAAAGTAGTTTATCATTTATGATTAATTTACACTTCTTTGCATTTGCTTCACAGTTTTGAGCTTTTTCTGGGTATGAAAGAAAGCTGGACTTGAAGCTTTGTAAGACTCTTAAGATGAGTTCTTACCCTGTAAGTTTGGAAATGACAGCAACTTTACATTTTAAATGTTCCATCAGAGTAATCACATATTAAGATCATCTCTCACCATTTGTTCCTTTTGGTATGTCCTCTTACATAAAGAACAAATCCTTGGTTACAAGTGCTTTCTGAGTATCAGGAATATTATCAGGCTTGAGCCCAATTCCCAGTTTAGGCTGATAAAAGCCCCTGTGTGGGAGCTGGAAGGCTGGCTTCCTTTCCTACCTGTTACTGATGGCCTCTGGAGAGTTACTCTCTATTTCTGCCAAGTGGGCTCACATTCTTCTCATTCTGAGAAGAAGCAATATTGAAAGCACCATCTTGAGAGCTAGGTATAGTGGTTCATGCCTGTTGTCCTAGCCCTCAGAAGGCAAAGGCAGAAGGATTACCTCAAGTTCTAGGCCTGTCAGGGCTACAGAATAAGACTTTGTTATTGTTGTTGTTGTTGTTGTTTCAAATATCTCACAGACCATATGAAGCTATGAAGCTCAAGAAGGAAGGTCAAAGTGTGGATGCTTCCGTCCTTCGTAGAAGGGGAAACAAAATACTCATTGGAGGTACAGGGTGGGAGGAGCTTGGGAAGAAGAGAGAAGAGGTAAGGGAAAAATGGACACCAGTATCAGGTATGAGAGAAGACGGGCAATGTGTACAGAAATTTGAACAGAGGTGTGTAGCAATGGGGCTGGGGAACTGGAGGTAGCCACCAGCAAATCCCAGATGCTGGAAAGCAAGAGGCTCCCAGGACCCAGCAAAGATGAGGTTAGCTGAAATGTCCAACAAAAGGAAAGGAGACCCTGTAGAGACCATATTCAGAGGTTAGGCAAGACTGCTGGTTGGGGGATGGGACCATCCACTTATCTCCAAATTCTTAACCCAGAAGGGCTCCTATCTAAAGAAATATGGGGACAAAGTGTGAACCAGAGACTGAATGAAAGGCCACCCAGAGACTGTTCCACCTGGAGATCCATCCCATACACAGACACCAAACCCAGACACTATTGTGGATGCCAAGAAGTACTTGCTGCCAGGAGCCTGTTATAGCTGTCTACTGAGAGGCTTTGCCAGAAACTGACAAATACAGAGGCAGATGTTTGCAGCCAACCATTGGACTTAGCATGGGGTCCCCAAAAAAGGAGTTAGAGAAGGAACTAAAGGAGCTAAAGGAGTTTGCAACCCCATAGGAAGAACAATATCAACCAACCAGACCCCCCATAACTCCCAGGGACTAAATCACTAACCAAAGAGTACACATGAAGGAACCCATAGTTCCAGCTATATGTGTAGCAGAGGATGGCATTGTCTGGCATTAATAGGAGGAGAAGCCCTTGGTGAAGCCTCAATTCCCCAGTGTAGAGGAATGCCAGGTGGTGAGATGGGAGTGGGTGAGTGGGAGGGGGAGTATCCTCATAGAAGCAGGGGGAGGGGAGATGGGAGAGGGGGGTTTCAGAGGGGAAACTGGGAAAGGGTATAACATTTGAAATATAAATACATAAAATATCCAATAAAAAAATCCCCAAACCAAACAACAATAGAAACCAAACCAAACACAAAACCAATCAAACAAAACCTGTTCAACAGTGTAATGCATAGAACATTAGACTTTAAAAGACATCCTCTTTACAGTACCGTTGTACTCAAACACCAGGTCAATGCAGATAACAAAAAATTATTATAATCAAGCCACAACTGATGGATCAGGGCCACAGAACAGACTCGAAAGCTGAACTGTGACCCCATGCCAGTATATTGCATAATAAGTCTGAAAAACCACAAACATCTGTGACAAGTTATAGTTGCATTTTTCCACCAATCGGGATTTAGGAATAAGGGCTTCTCTTATGTGGTTGATCTATGACCACATAAGGGAACAGATACAGAATGTAGGTTTTACAGTCCAACCAATAAAATCTATTTGTTGTCTTGTAGTTAGCAACAGTCATTATGTTCTGGAACAGAAGATGAATAACAAGGGTTGTTCAGCTACTGGGGAGTTCCCAGCTTCTTTATGGCCTGGGACCTTGAACTTAGTTTCTCTCTCTGATTAGAGTCTGGAAACAAAATGGCAGAACTTAGGACAAGATTCTTTTGCTTGTCCCCAACAGTATAAGCCCACATCATGACTTCCCTAGGGACTTTCCTGGGCTCCCTTTTCATTCCTGTTGTGCTACTAGAAGTTAGGTTACCCCTGTGCTTCTGTCCCCACCAGGCATCGTTCTGACCTTGCTCTAAGCAGTCCATTGCTAATCAATTATGTACAGCCCAGCTTAGCCTTAGAAAGGTGAGTCAAGCAGATTTCTTCCCATGGGAACGTGAGCTGTGGCTTATAGAGAACAAGCTGGTTAGCATGCAGAGCTGAAGCTGAAAAGATAACCCAGAAAAGGAAGCCATGAAACCTACAGAAGATGAGCTCTTGAGAGGGGAGCCCTGGGAGAAAGAGGGAAGGAATACCAGCTTACTAAGCACTCAGCTCCCGATGGCATGCCAGCCAGCTCTTGGATGAGTACTGTGACCCAAGAGAGCCCACATGAAGTCAGGCCTGGTAGATCAGGCCCAGAATCCCAATTACCCGGAAGCCTGAGGCAGGAGACTTCCAAATTCAAGGCCAGTTTGTAAAACTTAGTGAGAGCTTGTCTCAGAATCAAAATTAAAATAGGTCAGGGCTTTCTAACCACCTATGAGAAGCTAGGCTTGATGCTCAGGACTAGTTTGAAGGGTGGAGGGGTGAGCCCAAGTGTTACCACTTCCAGAAAGTGGGTCCTCTGCTGTGATATTCCAGAGAACTGGGCCTAGGATTGATGTGAGCTCTGAATAGCAAACAACCAACATCCTTGAAAATACCAGAGTGGACTGGTAAGATGGTTCAGCAGATGGAGATCCTTGAAGCCAAGCCTGACAGCCTGAGTTCATTCCCTGGGGCCTACACAGCATAAGTCAGGAGAGCGCCAACTCTATACACTCACCATGGTACAACATGGCTCACCCTCCCAACACATAAACAAACAAATAAATAAATGTAATAAACATTTGAAAGTACTAGAGAGATGTGTTTAAGAATTGTCCAGGAGACTCATTCTGAAGAACTTAGCATGGCTACACCTGGGGATGAGGCAGGAGGTTGGGGAGTTCAAGGTCATCCTGGGCTATCAGAGACCTAGGCACAGGGAAGATATTTACAGATGTTACTATGTCGTGGATGGTCACATCCGAGGGAATCCCCATCTTTCTCCTGTTTTACTGAGAAAGGAAAATGATAGGAGAAAAACAATTTTAAACTTTTTGAAGTTTTCTGTGGAGGATGTTGAATAGACAGACTACATCCTAGGCTCTTTGTGGATCCTCCTTTGTTCGTATTTAAACCGAACCACAGGAAAGCTGAGAAGGGTAAGCAAAGTACAGCTGTGAGTGCAAAGGCATTTCTCAACCCCAGGTTCTAAGAAAGCATAGTGAGTTAATCTGTCCTTTTGATGAGTTGGTACATGGAAGGGTGCCTTTCCCAAACGCCTATGGTAACTATAGAAGTTCATTGAGTTGTATCCACATTGGGGCTGGTTAATTTTGGTGTGTAGTGTTTTTTTTATTTGCAAGTTGTTGTTGTTTTTTTTTTAAATAATAGTTTGTGAAGTTTAGGACACTAGGGAAGCTGCAGAGCTGTCCTAGTGTTTTAGAGCATGCACTGCTCTTGCAGAGGACCTAGGTTCAATTCCCAGCACCCACATGGCAGCTCACAACCATCCATTATAAACTCCAGTTCCTGGGGAATCTAATGCCCTCTCTGATGCATACGTGGTTCACATATGTACACGCAGGCAAAATACTCATAATTTATACAATAAACCAAATAAATCTTTTTAAAATGTCATGTATAAATTACCATTCCAGTTTTATCTCTTTGCCTTTAATGAGTCATGAAAATAGTTCATGGTTTACAGAAAGTTCCATGAGGAGTGGTAAGGGATGGGCACATGAATCAGCATTTTCAGCAGGGAGAGACTCTGGAAGAGTTTTGAAGGCCATGAAGCATGGAGCTAGTGCATAGTGTGGAGGCTTCTGGACAGAAAGCTGCTAGACCTGCCTCCAAGGCCAGCCCTCAGTGAAGCACAGCTTCCATCCACTGAAGCCACGCCCATGTTTCAGATGTGTAACTGACAGCTTAGTGAATGATGGTGGTCAATACAGACCAGCCTTGGAAAGGCAGATAAGCCCCCCAATCCCACTCCACCCATTACAGAGACAAGGGAGCATTAGAGATGGCTCTGCTCTCCAGGTGGGCTTCAGATCCCACCTCTTGTTTTCTTGTTAACACTAGAAAAGGAAAACCCCCCCTTAGGATCTAAATTACAGTATAAAAAGGTAGTGCCTCGTTGAGACCCTTCAAAGCAAAGCTACGTCCTCTGGTCAAAAGAGGAAAATCTTTTAAAATCTAAGCTCTACCTCTGACCCCAGGCGGAGACTTCATAGTACCCTAAAACATGGCATACTGTTCTCTCAGGTTAAGGATTACAGCTGGGCCTGTGTGTCACCTGAGCTGGGAAGCTAGCTCACCCCAAGATCTGCTAAGGAAGGGGGAGAACTAACTGTCCCCTTAATGTGATGATAGGATGATAGTGTACTTATCATTCCGGAAGCCTTTCCATCAGGGATGCTTGAGGTATGCCTATGAAGCACTTCGGCAGAACTGGCTTTTCCAAGTTCTAACCTTGCCTTTTTCCTCCCTTCAGATACTGGCCACAAGTCTACACATGTGTTCCCTGGACCTCTGTGTTTTCTCTTTTTCTGAAGGCCTCTCCTTTCCACCATGCGGGTACTTGCTGACCGCAGCTGCTTTTTCTTTTCCTGTTCTCCATCCTTCTTTTCCTGGCATTTACCAAGATTTACAGCTTTCGCACCCTGTTGACTTTCTCTCAGACACTAATAAAAATCATTCTTAAGCTTCTTTCTGAGTCTTTTTTTTTTAACTTTCTTTCTTAGGAAGAATAAGAGGTTTCCCTGGTAACACTGCTTTCCAGGGCTGTCCGGGTTACAGAAACCTCAGGCAAGCATTTAGGAAAAGAACAGATAACTCTTCAGTGAAAAATAATGGGCGTCATGAATGTCAAAGGGAGAGAACATTTTGAGAATGAAGGAATGGAAAAGAGAGCCAGAATATCAGGAGCTGTCGAGTTAGAATAAAAGCTGGAAAGCACACCTTGAGGTCAGCAAATGGCCTTTGGTGCCATCAGCAACAACAGTTTTAGGGGACCAGCGAGGAGAAAAGCCGGACGACTCCACTAAAGGAATGAGAGGCAAAGACTTGGAGAATTGGGACATAATATTATTTCACTCTGGAGAAAGTAACTTTTGATTAAGATGATTATAAAGAGTGTCGGTCAGAAGCAAGCTTAACAGAAGCTGAGGCAATTGTCTTGTTACATCACTTAAGAAAGTTTGGCAGGTGTGAGAACGTGTGAGGTAGCTTAATGCTCTTTTCCTCCACTGTTTAAGCTTCCTCAACTCTAACTGTACACATCCATCCGATTCATATCAGAAGGAAAGGAGACATCAAGTAAAATTAAAGGCTGAAAAAATCCCCGTGTGTGTGTGTGTGTGTGTGTGTGTGTGTGTGTGTGTGTGTGTATTTGGTTTGGGTTTTGGTTTTTCAAGATAGGTTCTCTGTGTAGCCCTGGCTGTCCTGGAACTTGCTATGTAAACCACGCTGGCCTTGAACTCAGAGATCCAACTACCTCTGCCTCCTGAGCTGAGATTTAGAAAGGTGTGTGCCACCACTGCCTGACCACACATGGCTTTCATGTGAGTGCTTGGATCAGGACTCAGGTCCCCAGGCTTGCACAGTTTACAACTGGCCACCTCCCAGGCCCCTTGATGTATTTTTGAGACCTGGTCTCATTTTATAGCCCAGAGTGGCTTTCATGCATTTCCCAGCATCTCAGCTGGAATGACAGATCTTTACCAGTATGACAAACTATCTCTTACATCTTAATGAGCAGTGCACTGTTTATGGAGGTGGTTTGGAGAGCTACAGTTTTCTCATGGGCTCCTAATATTCACAGCTCCATGAAAGTCATTTTTACAGTGAGTTTTTGCTGCTAGAATCACTCAGATTTACTCAGGCTGTGTCTTCAAACCCTATCGATTTAGCTATTCTATGTTTAAAGACCAAATTGGAAATACCAGTAACTACAGAGGGTTATAAATATAGAGACAGAAGGTGAGATTTTTTGACTCTGTTGTTCTATGCAACTGAAGTTTCTATATGTTTATGTGTATCATAAAACAGTAGGCAGACTGGGCTTCAGTGTGTACAGTAAGAAAAATAGGTAGGATCATATGTGAAATATCTCACTGATTTTAAATATATTTCAAATTCAATCTCTTTTTCAAATTGTTAAAGATTAATTTATTTTGTTTGTTTATGCGTGTATGTCTATGTGAGTATATGCTACCTGTGTGCAGGTGCCTACGTGTGGAGAGCCTCAGCCTTACTGGTGCGGACAGCTCCTAATATGGGCTGTGGAGAGCCTTGCTGCCGTGCCTTAAAGATAGCGCCTATCACCTCAGCCTTAATGATGTGGACAGCTCCTAATATGGCATAAGGCTATGTCATCAGTGGCATAATCTGACGCCCGACTTTACCTAGCATATGAGCAGGAGCCATGTGGCATCCTGCTATAGGCCAGGACAGGGTTTATATGGCCGCTCCCAGTGGGGTTGGGAGCCATTTTGCCATTTTTCCACAAGCTGTAACTTCATCAATTATCCTGAGTAAACCACCTGGAGAAGGAACCTGGTTGTCCTATGTCTAATTCCTGATGGTCAGGGTAGGCGTGGAATACCAACGGAGCCAGAAGAGGGCACCGAATCACATGCAAGTGGAGTTATAGGCATTTGTGAGTTACCCAACGTAGGTTCTGGGAACTGAATTCCTACCCTCTAAAAGAACCACACATATTCTGAATTGCTGAGCCCCAGATTCCTTCTTTTCAAATTCTTAATTGTGTGAAAATCAAAGACAACCATGATGAATTTTCTGGTGAACAGGGACATTTTCTTTTTTTTTCTCACTTTTTTGTTTGTTTGTTTGTTTGTTTTATGTTTTTTTTTCGAGACAGGGTTTCTCTGTCCTGGAACTCACTCTGTAGACCAGGCTGGCCTCGAACTCAGAAATCCGCCTGCTTTTGCCTCCCAAGTGCTGGGATTAAAGGCATGCACCACCACTGCCTGTTGAACAGGGACATTTTCATGTATAGAGATATTTAAAATAACTCAGAATTGTTCCCAAAGCAAACTTATCATTAGATTAAAGTTTTTTCCCAATCACCTGTGTGTGTGTTGGTCATGTAAAAGAAACTGTGAAACCAAAAGCTTAAAAAATGTTTTTTCCCAGGGCTGGAGAGTTGGCTCAGTGGTTAAGAGAACTGACTGCTCTTGCAGAGGTCCTGAGTTCAATTCTCAGCAACCACATGGTGGCTTAAGACTATCTATAATGGGATCTGATGCCCTCTTCTGGTATGTCTGAAGAGAGTGACAGTGAACTCACATACATAAAATAAGTAAATACATCTTTTAAAAATTTTGGTTTTTAGTAAATGGACAACTCTGGCTTCACTGACATTTAAACACCGAGGTTTACTGAGACTGGTTTTGATGACGTCAATGACACATCTGTAAAACTTGAAACTTAAAGACAAAAAGGCTGAGGGTCTAGGGAGATTGCTCAGTGATTAAGAGCTCTTGCAGAGGATCCAGGACTCCATTCCCAGACTCAGAGGGCAGCTCACAACCTTCTGTAACTCCAGCTCCGGGGAATCTGATGCCCTCTTCTGTCCTCTGTGGGCACTGCATACATGTGGTGCACATACATATATACATGCAGGCAAACACATACATGAAAATTTAAAAGTAAATAAATAAATTACACACATGGCAGACCAGTTTATTGCAAAAAATGTTTATATATTAATGTTGCCCCCTTTCAAAACTATAGTATATAAAATATTTTAGGAATATTACCTCTTGCTCCCGTTTGTGGTATAATATTTATTTCATTTTATTCTTCCCCCCCTTTTTTTACTGATATAATTATACATGTATACATCAACAGAAAAGCTTCAATCTTTATATTTCTTTCTGGTCACTATTTCTTGTTTTATTTCATGCTAATACTAAAAAATAACTGTGTCATATAGAAGAGGTAAGGTTTTAAAAAATGGATCTTATCATTTGGTTATCCAGAATTGTTTTCTTTTTTTCCAGTATCGGGGATTGAATCTATGGCCTAGCACATGGCAAATGAGCACTCTACCACTGAACTATTCTCCGTCTTTTAAGACAGAGACAAAGTTGTCCAGGTTGGCCTTGAACTTCAAACCTCTTCCTCAGCCTCCTGAGTAAGGAGCGTCACCAAGGAGGCTTGAATTGCTGGGGTGAGCAGGACATCCCTGTGTGGCCTCTCCATGGGCTTAACTTGACAAACAGTTCAAATACTCAACCTAACAAGCAGAATAAGGATTCTCTGGAGGAGTCACTCAACAGTCACTAGATCATGTGGACCACACACAAGCAGCAGCTGGAACTGTAGAAAAGATTCAGTCCTACTGCCACAGCTGTGTCCAAAGAGGCTTCCTTACTGGCCTGCTCCAGACCCTGACTAGGACCCCGCACTAACTCAGCTTAGCTTGATGCCAAGGAAGTAAAGAGGCCTGGCTCTCGTATGAGGGTTGGCTCCTTGTGACACAGAGCACAGAAGAAGACTGTAGGGCATGGACAGTGGTTACCAGTAGGACAGTGAGATATCTGTTGACCCATGGTCAAGAAGACTGTGTGTGCCTGGTCTGGAGTTAGTTCTAGATGAGCTAATGCTTTAGAAAGTCTACTCATGTTATGACTGCACTAATTACTTCTATTACTGTGACCACCTGTCTAGAAGCAACTTCAGGGTAGAAGGACTGATCTCAGGGTCATGGTTTGAGGAAACAGTTCATCATACAAGAGAAGGCAAGGTGGTGAAATTGGCTTGAGACTGATGACAGGAGCGTCAGGCTGTTTGCTCACACCTCTGGGGTGGGACAGGAAGCAGGGCTGGGCTATAAACTTTGAGCTCATCCTGACCCAGGGACCCATTTCCTCCAACTAGGATACCCTTCCTAAAGGCTATTCAGTGTCCCCAAACAGAATCATTACCCCAGGACAAAGTTTTCAAAGCACAAACCAGTTGGGAACATTTTACATTTAAACCATAACTTAATATTTTTTCTCTATGACAAAGGAAAATAAGGTACTACTTGGGTTCAGATGGGAAGATATGTATATCTAAATGTATACACTACCTCTGAAGACTGTTATTTCTTATGAGAAATTCTAGAAAGTTGAAATGTATGTGTGACTTTTTGTAGTACTGGATCTAACACAATTATATGCATTTGCTTTTTAAAGACTCTCCTTAGAATAACACATATATTTCACTTTCTTTTCTAGTAGTGGAATTTTTTTGTTATAAAGTATGCTTTTCCTAAACACATTTAAGTACTTAGACATGGTTGGAAAGAGTTGTCATGTAGCTCGCTCCTTCCTTCCTTCCTTCCTTCCTTCCTTCCTTCCTTCCTTCCTTCCTTCCTTCCTTCCCCTTCCTTTCTTTCTTTTTTCTCCTAAGACAGGGTTTCTCTGCGCAGCTCTGGCTGTCCTGGAACTCACTCTGTAGACCAGTATGGCCTTGAACTCAGAAATCCACCTGCCTCTGCCTCCCAAGTGCTGGTGTTAAAATCATTTGCCCCCTGTCTTAGTCAGGGGTTCCATTCCTGGACAAAACATCATGACCAAGAAGCAAGTTGGGGAGGAAAGGGTTTATTCAGCTTACACTTTTATACTGCTGTTCATCACCAAGGAAGTCAGGACTGGAACTCAAGTAGGTCAGAAAGCAGGAGCTGATGCAGAGGCCATGGAGGGATGTTTCTTACTGGCTTGCATCCCCTGGCTTGCTCAGTCTGCTCTCTTATAGAACCCAAGACTACCAGCCCAGAGATGGCACCACCCACAAGGGGACCTCCCCCTTGATCACTAATTGAGAAAATGCCTTATAGCTGGATCTCATGGAGGCATTTCCCCAACTGAAGCTCCTTTCTCTGTGATAACTCCAGCCTGTGTCAAGTTGACACAAAACTAGCCAGTACACCCCCACTGCCTGGCTTATGTAGCTTATTTTAAAGAAATGAGTATAAACTGTAGACATAAAAAAAATAACATGTAGACATATAGTATAGAAAAAAGCACTGCTCATATTCCTTTTTATGCACAAAAAGGACACAAAACCATACAAAGGTCCACAAATCATGGAAACCAAACACTAACTAGGTCAAGAAATCAGCTGTTGTGGATGGAGGCCAGACTGTGGTCAGAGAGAGAAGAAATGGGATTGCTTTGTGAGAATCCATTGCTGTAGGCGCAGTGCCATGCTAGTATCTCTTAATCAGAGTATATCTGGGGCTCTGCTCTGTGTTCTGGAGGCTTTGAGATTGGAGATGACAGACAGTGGCCAGTATGAAGGGGTCAAAGAAGTTCCTTTTTGAATCAGCCTCAGCCCTTATTCAAACTTAACCAATTTCATAAATTTAGAGAATCTTAGAGCTAAAGGGAATCACTTTTCTTCCTTTTTGACTCTTACCTTTTCCCTTCCTGCATGCACATACGCGCGCACACACACACACACACACACACACACACACACACACACACACACACACACTAAGACATTGAACAAAACCAACAAGAAGCTGAAGGTGCTGCTTGTGAAGTTATTACCTTTTTACTACGCTGTATGGAGGTTCAAGGGTTTGTACTGCTTCAATGGTACCAGAGAATACAACGTGTGCATGTAGAGCCTAACAGATGGAAGAAGTGACCTCAGGACACCCCTTGGACACCTTTGGTAGGCCTTTTCTGGCCTGGAGATCCTTTCCTTAGTTGAAGATGTCCTCATGTCAATTTCTACAGCTAAGTGCATCGTGAGTAAGCTTAGTAGACGGCATCCAAATGAACAGACTTCAATCCTCCTTCTGATGTTCGAGGGCCAAACTGTGCCAGCCAGGAACAAAGTACTGAGTAATACCAACCACAACTTAACACACGGGCACACAGTTCAGTTATCTCAATGAAGGAAGCTCTCCTACCAGTCTTATCTCCAAGCGGTGTAGCTTTTCTTCATACACACCAACCGTTGGTTGCACTTTTAGACAGAAGGTGTTAAGGCTTCTTGGCCTTTGTGGCCAGTACTTAACATACTTAAAGGTGTTGAAACAAACAACCGTTGGGGAGCCCTGTTGAAGCACAAGTGTGTTTCTGAGCTTCTCTGAACTTCTTCTGAGCTGAGTTTGCTGGTCTGCAGCATAAGCCGAAAGCAGCATGAGATCATGGGTGTGAGCGGCTGTGTGTGACTCCTTAGCATAGGGTGAAGACCTGTGTTCATGGCAATTTGAAAATTGTGTCATTACATATAATAATGTTGTCACTAATAATAACATTAATAGAAATCTGACAAGAAGCAATAGCTACACAGATGAAGAGATTTTTCAAAATTGAAGGTATAGAAGGATACATGGTAAAAAATTAAGTATGATCCTTTGCCTGATCAACCTGTCTCACTAGAGACAACCAGTCTCATTCTCTCTCTCTCTCTCTCTCTCTCTCTCTCTCTCTCTCTCTCTGTCTCCCTCTCTTTCCCTCCTCTGTCATACACACATACACACACTTTAAGACAATAAAAGCATGCTACCCATTACTTTCCCTAACTTCAGGAAAAGGTGTATTGGACACTGCTCCATATTATCCTCCTAAATGATTAAAATTTCAAGGCACATAACTAACTACAATTTGAAAGATCAAACGATACTGACAACCCCATTTCAGTGGCAGTGGAGAAGATGAGATACTTAGGAATTAATTTAATAAGAAAGATAAAAGAATAGGAAGAAAATCTTATTGTACTCCTAAAGGTTACCAGGGTAGGCCTTGAATGGAGAGGTACCTCTTAGTCTCTGATATAACTGTTTATCACAGTTTATGCAAATTAACTTAGGAACTTAATTCAGTTCCAAGAGAGCACCAATAAACATTTTATGTACTTATTTTGAAACAGTCTTGCTATACTGGCCCTGAACTGACCATTCATTTGTCTCAGCCTCCTGAAGACTGGGGATAAAGGTGTATTCTACCACACCCAGCTCCAAAACTCTTCCACTAGACTAGATACGTTGATATGAAAGATCACACAGGAACTCAACCCACAGGAATAGCTAGGAAAACCCAAAAGGTGCAAAGCAGAAGGAGCTCACTGCCACTATCACAGCTTATTGAAAAGTGCGTGGATGTCTCTGTAACAGAAACAGTACTAACTGTGCATAAAGGAGTCAGGTAGAATAGGACATTACATCTAGACATAGGCCCAAGTGTCTGTGGAAAACAGTATGTGGTAATGGTGGTACCTGCATCTTTGAGGCACAAATGGGCTTCTTTTATAGTGCTGAATAATAGTTTGTCATCTGGAAGTATCACCATTTATCACCTTGCTTTTTGAGACAGGGTCTCATTTTATAGCCCAATTAGCCTGGCCCAAAACTCCTGTTTCGCCTACAAGAGCCTGTCAAGTGCTCCCACAAGGGCCTATCAGGTGCTCCCACAAGGGCCTGTCAAGTGCTCCCACAAGGGCCTGTCAAGTGCTCCACAGGGCCCTGTCAGGTGCTCCCACAGGGGCCTGTCAGGTGCTCCCACAAGGGCCTGTCAGGTGCTGAGAAGCAGTTTGCGCTGTAGTCCTGGCAGTGGTTGACTTTAAATCACTAATTTTAGAGATCACGAATCTGAGTGACTTACACTTTAATCTCTGGGTCTGGTTTCTGCTCAATTCTGCCTAAGCCACTTTCTCCCTCCTAAGCTGGGAATAAAGGAGTTTGAAATCCATATTAATACCAGTCTTTGTTAGAAACAGTCTCCCATCTTCTTGGTTTGCTGGCTTTCCAAAACAATCTTTATTCTTGCTTCAATAATTTGTCCATGAATAGCTGGCTTTCAACCCCCCTTGGTAACACTATGAACATGTGTGCAGGGTCTTATGTGGACCTACATTTTTAACTCCTATGGAGTTGGCACTGTTGGCAAAAGTATGGTTAGTTTTGTAAAAATCAGTCGAGCTGCCTTTAGCATAGTACTTATTAGTTTGTGGCGATAATGAAACTGTTAAAACCCATGTGTAGGGAGCCTAGTGGCCGCGCCTTGAAGATGGCGCTGCCTGCCTCGGCCTTATCAGTTTTGCTGGCATAAATAACTCCTTATATGGCATTAGGCTGTGTTGGCAGTGACATGATTCTAAGCCCGAGAATGTGAAGTTGAAGCCCGAGAATTCCTGGCGTATGAGCAGGAGCTACGTGGCATTCTGTGTGTGGCCAGGATAGGGTTTAATTGGTTGCTCCCGGTGGGGATAACCAGAGAAGAGAGGGAGAAATGAATTTACTATTACGCTTAAGCTGTAACTGCATGCATAAGACTGAGTAAACAAACTTAAGTCGAGGAACCCGATTGGTCTGTGTCTTCTTCCTGTGGGACGGGAAGGGGCGCGGATCAAAGTGGTGGCCCGTAAGGGGACTCTAATTTCACCTGGTAAGCGGGTTCCCGAACTTAAGGGAAACTCAGGGGAGGAGCTAGCTTGGAGGCCGGTAAAGTGAGGCCTGTGGTCGCCGTTCCGCGACCAGGAATTAGGCGCGCACGTGGAGGCCCGCATACTGAGGCATTTAGGCGCCAGGGAGCGCACGTCACACGCGCTATTGCGCACCGCGCATTCTTGTGCATTACTACGTTGCTTAGCAACCCGCAGAAAGTTCGCTGAATTGCGAACAAGCCTGTACGAGCCTCAGGCACTCGCCTGCGCCTGCGTTAAAGCGGCATAAATTAGGCGAGCCCGGAGCCGTTTTTACAGCGGCGTAAATTAGAAAGCGGAACCATGGGAAATGTGCATTCGTGCCCGATTCGTGAAGCCCTTATGGAGTTGTTAAAGACAAAGGGCATTAAGCTCACAGACCGCGTTCTGAATACGTTCCTGCAGGAGGCAGACGTAGCTGCACCGTGGTTTGCATTGTCAGGGAATTTAACCCTTGCATGTTGGGATAAACTGGGTAAAGATTTAGATCTTGCCTGGGATCACCACAGTCTGAAAGACGGGGTCAGACCCATATGGAGACTTGTTCGTGCTAGTTTAGAAAGTGAAAATTGTAGGCAGGCTGTGAGGAATGCAGAAGCAGCTGTAGAGGAGCTGAAAGAAAAGTGGTCAGTGCTTTCTCAGGAGGAAGAGCTCCCTCAAGCTACTGAGACGAAGGCAGCACTTTCTCAGACGGAGGTGATACGAGAGAGCCTTCTAGAGCTAGAAAAGATACAAGCCAGTGAGTTAAATGAGTACCCTGTAGAGCATTCTCTAGAGGGAAAAGGCAAGGCCCAAAAGAGAAGGAAAGAGAGATTGTATCCAAGTTTGAGTGAGTTAAGCAGTTCATCCAGTTCGGAGGAGGACGACGATCCGATAGAAAAAATTGAGGAAGGCCTAGACGCCCTTCTTGACAAGATGGAGTCACTTGGTATAGGGCCAAAGAAAAGACAGAGAAAGAAAGGGAGGTTGAAGAAACTGGAAAAGGAACAAGGAGGTGGGCACAATTGTCCACCATGGCCGGATGGGGCCACACCCTGTCCACCTCCTTATACGAAAGCAACACCATCTTTAAGATCTACGAGGCGTGGTAAAGCAGCAAGTCAAGTTCAGGGAGAGGGACAAGTCTCTGGCTCTTATTGGAGGAATCCTTAGTTTCAAGATATCTGAGTCCCTTCAAGATGTTTAATTCTCTTTCCTCTCTGTCTATTGTCTGTCATTGGCGCGCCAATCTGTCCATGTCCTTCAAAAGTGTTTCATGTTAACTCCATGTTTTAGTTTTATGGTTTGATTGTCTGTTCGGTGTTTCACGTTTAAAAAACAGTTTGCCTGCCTCCCCACTCTGCCTTTAAAACCGCA